>MU227475.1:4428775-4550971 GCA_018584345.1 Thuja plicata | reverse complement strand
CCCCCTCCGTCACCTCCCCCACCACCACCTCCTGAACGACTGCCTCCACCACCTCCCTCACAACCACAACCACCTCCTCGACCACCTCCCCCGCTGCCACCTCCACCACCACCGCCTCCTCCTGAACGACCGCCTCCACTGCCTCCCGAACAACCACCACTACCACCTCCTCCGCCATCCCGTTTTTGTGCCACCGCGCCATCAAGGAGGATCAACGCAAATACGAGTCCCAACAGAATATAACATATTATCTTTGTACGAGATGCCATTTCAAACTCCAAAAACATCCACAGATAAACTACCCGGTTTATGTAGCTCAAGCATGACAATTTCCTATTTATAGGCATTTTCTGCACGCCCTTCAAACCTTGAGAAAAATGGACATTACCTGTTAAAGATTAACGGGTCCTTCTTAATACATCGAAAAGTGTTTCACCTAAGCGAGAAAGCGACTTGTCGATGTAGTATTTGTAAACTTATTGACATTGAAAGCCATTTGGAAACTGGAATTATTCTACTCCACTGTTTAAAACTGGATTGGTCTGCACCTCATAAAGAAAATTGCTTGGGAAATTATCTACACGAGATTAAATTCTTGCAAATCGTTGGTAAACTGTCAAAGCGTATGGAGAGAATTTATCACCACATTAACAAATCGTGAGAATTGTGATTTTTTTTTACTGTATTCTTTCCCAAATCTATAAGAGATTCATTTCTCGCATCATTATTATTGTTTAGAATTCAATTATTTTCAGTTAGAATTTAACGCAAGATCTCAGCTTTCCACCTAATTCTTAGTTCTTTCCTAAATCTACAAGAGCTTCAATTCTCACATCATTATTATTCTTTAGACTTTAAATTTTCCAAGTTAGAATTTAGCTTCAAAGCCTGGGCAAGATCTCAGCTCTCCACCTAATTCTTAGTTCTTTCCCCAATCTATAAGAGCTTCAATTCTCACATCATTATTATTCTTTAGACTTTAAATTTTCCAAGTTAGAATTAAGGTTCAAAGCCATCAACAGATACCAGCCTTTCCATCTAATTCTTAGATTTATTAAATTGGAAAGATGATGCGAAAATGACGATTCTAGAGTATTTATTTATCACTAAATGAACCCAGCCATTGTTCATTCCTTTCACGCCCACAAATTCCGAACAAACAATATCCTATAACCTAGACAATATCCTAAGATCCTATAACCTAGACAATATCTATCCCTCTCACATCTTTTATTCCTTCAAAAATAATATTCCCTTTGAGTGAATGTACGTTGATAACATGAACTCTAAATTGAATTATTGTTAGGATTGATAAGTCATTGTATATTAAATATTAAATGCAAAGGATAATATATTTACTTTATTAATAATGACGATGAAATAAATGTATGTTTTATAGAATACAGTCTTTACCTATAGAAAAGTAAGACGATTTTGATTTGTTTATTATTTAATTTTTTATATGTCTTGCTTTGATTTTCGTAAGCTGATTTAGGGTTATTATCTGTTTTATAATGTATAATTCTAATTTGGTATAATGAAGACTTTTGTAATCTTATTAGTTGTAACCTGATGATATTTAGAAATTGTCATAGGAAGATTATTGACTATTTAGGGCTAAGTTCTTTTACGTTAGTCATTTACTTTTATTAGTTTGGATAATGTTAGAAATGTGAAAAATAACAAAATGTTATAAACAGGAATTGAAATGAAAATGCTATTTCTAAGAGTCTAAATAAAAATATTATTACTAAATTTCTTCTAATGTATTAAGCTCTTAGAGATTCCATAATGTGAATTGATGTTCACACCAAATGTATTCAAATATAAAGAAATAATGAATTGTAGACAAACATTAACAATGTTTGATCCTAATGACTAATATTAGAGGTGGCAAATTTTGAGTTCAAGTTGGATCAATATTATGAAAGATTATTATGGGATTGTTCCTACACACCACATAAAAAAGAAATGAAATATAAATATGGGTCTTGCAAAGGAATGAATGCATGGAGGCGTTGATAACAAGGCACATAATGAACATAATTTTATTATAGAGAAAGAATAAAATTGAATCTATATAAATATGTGATTGAGAGAAACATGGGAGATAAATAAGGATCAATGCATGACTAAAAATTAACACAAGAATATGATACATACTATCCCAAAAACTCTAAAAATATATATAAGAATTTGCTTGGCGCTTCATACAAATCCCACCATTACATTAATATATTACAAGTAATTCACTTGTGGTCCTAATATTTTTTTATCTTTTATTTTCATGATAGATTATTTTGCTCTATTTTTGGTACGTTAGAGACTAATATTTATATTGTAGAACCTAGATAATTATTTTGGTTAATATTAATTTTGACTTCTAGGTTTATGAATTATTTAATTTCTTGTTTAAAATGGATGTTGATATAAAATCTATCCATAAAAATATTAATTGGTTCATGCATGAAGAAAGAACAAATATATTTTTGTGAACTGATAAGAATAATCTTTTCTACTTGTTTACAATGTTGTGTTAATGTTTGTACTATTATTGTGTTATGTCAAACTTAAAAAGATATAGAAACTAACATATGCATTAAGTATATAAACTCTTACTAGATTGATGAATTATTGGGTTTTCTTAAACATCTTACATATAATTTTTAAACATGTTACTACCACTGAATATACCAAAAAAAAATTTATTTCAAAAAAGGTGACATTTTTCCTTTGTTCTATTACACTCATAATCCAATTAAGATATTAGGGATATTTTTAATTACCCTTACAATGGTATAAAATATCTCTCATTAACTACATTTATTTTACTTTAAGCCTCTCATGTTTTGATCGATCAAAACATTACTTGATATATATTCTTATTTTTTTAATAGACCTTGTAGTATTTAATTGTTTAGTTAAATTAGTTTTGAATGTTTAATTTGTTCAGTTCTCTTCAATTTAAATAATATTTTTTGTGTTGTGACGAATACTGTAGAGTTAGAATACATCTAAATTATGTCTTGTAAAAGTACATCTTTAATACATCTAGTGTGCATGCACATGATGTAATTTTAATACTTTATGTTAGAAACATTAAAATAATGGAAATGAGCTTAGGAAAGAATCCAAGTGAGTGAGAAAAAGTAAGAGTTTTTTCAAATACACAAAGAGTGAGATATTGCTCCAATAGATCAAACACCAAATTCATCAAGATACTCCAAGATCAACACAAGGACATAAGAATTTTGAAAGGGGAAAAACAAAGAAAAACCCCTTGTATATAATATGAATGAGGCAATAGCCTAAAGAGATAAAAGAGAGAGAGGAAGAGAGAAAGACGCACATTACAATAACAACATCCTTAGAAATGAGAGAGGAGCATCTCTTAAATAGAGAAGAGAGAGAGCAATTAGAATGTAACTCCCAAGTCTATGAATGCCAACATTCATAAATGCATGTGAGAAGTGTCAATATCCTATTAAGGAGGACTAAACTAATTTCCTTATTAAAGGAATTAGATAAAATGAGTTGTTCTCCCACTTGGACTAGAGGACAAAATACATGTACGAATTCCCTAGGAATCTCCTAAATAAATAAATAATATAAGTAAAGATTAGATATTCTAACATCCCCCTTTAATATTTACTCAAGGTGTTTACAACAAGAGGTATTAAACCCAATTTTTTACAGAAAATTGTAACTTGATCTTCAATATAAGGAAGAAATTATATTGTCTTCAAGTTTGCAAGTGGCCTTCTGAAAACATGGTGTACAAGCATCTTTGGTAGAGCCGAGAGAAGTATATGGGTCCTTTAAATTTGTTCAAGTGGAGGTATATGGACATCTGCAAGTAGTCTTCTGATTCTTAGGATATGTGGAAATGAATTGATATCTTTAATGTGCCTTGATGGATCACCCAAAACATAAAAAAAGAAAAATAGTAACAAGGCAACTATCCACAAGTAGAATTTCATCTCATATGCAAGTTCGTATAACTTTTGAAATTTATAACATCAAAAGATAATTGTAAGAAAATTGTCATAGTGCAAACTGAAATAGAGGTTTAAAGATAAATGTGATTGTTCACCAAAATGAAATGGAGCTAACATGATATCAAAATAAACCATTTGCTCAAAATGTCAAAATGAAGAAGATAGGTATAACAGTTTTTTATCAATGATCTCAGAATAGAAACAAACTAATGCACAAATGACCACAAACAAGGCCAACTAATGAAACCTGCATCAACATTGCATCAAGCACATGGATATAGATAGTCCACTAATGAGTTATCCCACTGCAAGTGAATGGTTAATTACTCCACAACCTGCATGACTCACGATCTAGGCAAGGAATAATGTAGTGTATTACCACATTAGTACATTAATCAAAGAAATATGAGAGAGACAAAGATAAAGTAGAAGAATATGTGACTCAAGCACCAATAAACATGTGATTTGTTTAGCCAATCATGTCTACACTTATGAACCATAAGAAATGAACCATTAAGGAGATAATAATTTAAACCAACATTAAGATTCACATATGCTAAATAAATTGAACTAAGGATTATGAGAGAGAAAACCATGTACTTGCCAAGCATATGAGAAATCCAACAAACTTCAAGAAGGATTTCAAGAACAACAACTTCACCATGAGAAAAACAAGCAATGGAACAAGTTGATAAATATCATCTGAAGTATGTGCATCCAACGCAACTTAAAAATGGAACAAGTTGATAAAAATCAACAGAAGTAAGTGCATCCCAGTGCAACTTTCAAATGTAACAAGTTGATAAATATCAAGTAGAGTAAGTGCAACTTACAAATGGAATATGTTGATAAACGTCAACTGAAGTACGTGCAACCCAGTGCAACTTACAACTGGAAAAAGTAGACAAACATGAACTAAAGTAAGTGCAACCTAGTGCAACTTACAAATGGAAAAAATTGATAAATATCAAGTGAAGTAAGTGCATCCCAGTGCAACTTACAATGAAACAAGTTGATAAACATCAACTGAAGTAAGTGTAACCAGTGCATCATACAAAATGGAAAACATTGATAAATATCAATTGAAGTAAGCGCATCCTAGTGCAACTTAAAAATGGAACAATGGATCAAATGAAACTCATAAAAGATGCAATAATAGATCATTTAAAATCTGAGAGAAATTCATGCTAAATAATGAAATAATCCACTGAAAGGCAATGTGGAATGATTACTATAAAAAATTAAAACTAAGCAATATTAATGTTATGGATATTAGTTAGACAACTCTATTGATGGTGATCATGAGAACTAATTGAGATAGACAATTGAACATAATTACTTGATAGAAAATAAATTTATAATTGAAAATACCCAAACTAATTGAGTAAACAAAATATTAAAGTCTATAGTTTAAATAAAGTTATAATTAATAATTTGAAATGAAATAAATTTGTTTTCAACAAAGCAGAGATCTGACACTAAATAATATACAGGAATACAAAGTGTAAAGAAGTTTAACAAAATGTTAAATGATGGAATTAAGTGAGGATCTTAATATATAAAAAGAATGATTACCCCCTTTTTTTAATGAACATAATCTTCTTTCATACGAGTAATAATCAAAGTGAAAGTTTTCCATGCCAGATAGTTAGAACTATTTAATTTGATTTCTAGAATTAGGGTAGACATAACTAATTAGCTAAAATGAAGTGAAATAAAATGAATATATAATGATAAGGATTAAGAAAATAAATTTAACTTAATGTAACTCACAATTTGAATGGTGAAAAAGATATTTAAAATAATAATAATAATTTAGTTTAAATGAAAGAAATTTTTTTATTGCAACTAATTTACAAAAAGTCAAATGAATTATGTTTGAATTGATATACTAAATATAGGGTTAATGCGATATTAAGAAATATTAAAATGAAAAAATTGTTTTAATTTTACAATTTTTATGTAAATAAAGATTTGAACAAATTTATTAAATTAATAAAAAGGGTCAAAGATTGTCAAAACTAAAAATAAAAAATAAATTAATAAACCAGAAATGAATAAGAACAGAGAAGTTGTAGAATCCCAAAGTAAAGAAACTAAAAAATATTCTTACTGTGAATGTTGCTAAATGTAGAAAAAGAATATAAATAATACCAATACACTATTATGAGGAAACAAGATTCTTAGCTACAAAAAAATTGTTAGAATATTATATAAATGAAAATAACATGTGAGAAGAAGCATTTGAAACTGTTGTAATATGTCTTCTAGTGATATAACTAATTACTATTTATGTCCTTACAATCCAATTAAACTGCTAGAGGAGAAGAATAAAAAAAATGTTTTAAAGCTACGATTGGAGAGTTACTAAGTAAAAAAATCCCTGGGCAAGGGAGTGCTGAAATCGTTAAAGATAAACAACAACCAGTCGTCAAGTAAGGAGTCAGATATGGTAGCTTCTAATGCTATTATTCACAAAAGGTTGTCGATGAATGTAGTAGTATTGCTAAAAGGGCTTGTTTGGACGGCGCCACCAGACCATGGAAAAGGGTGCGATGGAAAATCCTTCAAAAAAATATATGATGAAAGAAAAAAATGTTTTAACTTTAAGTGATAAAAAATCTACACTAAAACGTATTAATGTTTTAACTTTAAACACTATCAAGTGATCAATACTGCGCCAAGGAAGAGTGAAAGACAAGAGGGTGAAGATGTTGTGATGGGAGTGAAGTATTAAGGATACTTAGCAATGGAATGCTGTGAGGGTAGAGAAGCGGACAAAAAAAGTTTTTAAGAGATAAAACAAAAGCATTTTTTTAATTGATAAGACAAAAACATTTTTAAGAGGAGGCATACAAAATACATTTTAATAATTCAAGAGGCTTTGCAATCTAGAGAACTTGTAAAAGAATGAGTTATAATAGAGGGTAGTGTTGGAAGTACGAAAATCAAGAAAAAATGATGGAGAGCTGCGCACAATGCTATAGAATGTTGCACATTATAATACCAATAAATATAAATATTGCACAATGCATGCAAATAGCAAAGGAGAGGCAAGGAATAGCCCAAAGGCATAGGAACAACAATGGTAAAGCAATAAGCTTAGGGTGTACAGGGTGAAAATTAATACCAAATCAAAGAGTATAAGTGTTGCGGAAGGAAGAGGATAATGCACTGAGTTATAGTAAGGAATGTGTTGTGAGTCAGCAAAGGAAATGAAAATAATGAGATGTTGTGAGACAAGGGGATTGTTAGATTAAAAAGGTATTTCTATGTTCACTTATTAATTAAATCATTATTGATTTAATTGTTTAGTCACCTTTTTTTATCTCTTGTTCACTTAAGCTAAACTTTAGGCATGCAATAGCTAATTCTTTATTAATTATTCATGCAACCTAGGTTTCTCCACCTTCTTGGTGTTCGATCTCTTTTAAATAAGGATTGATCTCTTTGTATTTTTTTTCCCTCTCTGAAAGAATAATTTATCGTTTAGAACATTCCTCTCTCCAAGCTTTCCTTTTGTAACAAGATATTTTGCATGCAGTGGATCTTGGAGGTTGAATTCTATGAATTCTAACATGGTATAAGAGCCTTGATGTTGCAGCCCGTTCTTGAGATTTTGATTTTTTTGGAGCTCCGAGGGTTTCAAGTTCTTTTTAGTATTTTCTGTGTGGATGTAGGGGAAATTTGTTTTTGGATCACTTTGAGCACAAAGCGACCTCACGGTTGAGCTCAAAATGCCCAAAACCCCTATTTTCATATAAGGCATGAGCTTTTTTGCAAAAGTTGCATTCTAAGGAAAAAAAATTTTGCCTATTTTTCGTTGGGATAGAAATCGAGAAAAAAATATTTTAAAAAATTAAATTTTTATTGATTTTTGGCATTAAAAATAACACATCCAGTGCAAAATAAGGTGGCCACCGCCATGCTACCACATGGGCACCGTAGTCCCACCTCGAACGCTCTACCACCATGTGGCCACCTACAACAAGCTCACCTTGGAGGCTCCACTCTCAAGCCCTCAGCCTCTTGTGCGACCATCAGCGCGCTTAGCTGAGACGTCCAGCCCTGCCACCACTGATGCGCTCTGCCCAGCGGGCCTTTAAAGCCCCCGACTCACTCTGCAATTTGCCTGACTTTTCGAATGGTCTGAGAAATTTCGTTAGCGTAACGAAAGGAACACATTATTGACGATTTCTTCATTGTGGCCCACTGCTTAGACTACCTACTAGCTTTCACGTTGATTTTGACCCGAGAAAATCGCCTTTCCTTTGAGGTTTGTAAAGTACCATAGTTGAGGTTTATAAAGACTTGTATTTTCATATTTTTGTCGATTGGAAGAGTCAAATGTAAAATTTGGCCAATAAAATATATTATAAATATTTACTTCATTTTCAGACAAATCGTTTGACTAGTAAACAACATTATCATTTATCATAAATATAACAACGAAATATTGGTGAAGGGTTTAAAAACTTAGTCATTCTATATTCTTCACAGAGCCTTAAATTCTTGAAATACAATATTTTTTTTAAGATGGACCATGTAATAAATGCACATTCTTATCTATAAGTTATTTAGATCATGGTACATGAATAAAGCTGCATGAAAAACTATTCACAATTACCTTTTTGTGCATCAATATCTCAGCTTAATAGTGTCAATCAGTGTCAAGATATAACCAGAGATACTATAACATGCATATTTTAGTGGTGTTAAAAAAAAAAACTAGAGGTTGAGCTCATTTAAATGGAATCATACTTCTCTCAACACCTAAAGACAATTGAGGAATAGTATTTGTATCTTTGCAAATTGTACAAGTGGATACAAAGTAACATGATTTACCTGAATCAACTATGAGTTAAACGAGGTAAGATGTCCATCTTTCTAGCAGTTCAAATAATAAAAATCTCTTTAATACTTTAAATTTTAGCAATTGAAAATCCTTCAACATTCCTAAATGGGTGATCCCATAATAGATGGTAACATTTTTGTCCACAAACAAAAAATGAAGATGCCAAAAAATTTATTAGCAACACCCTTCATTCAAACATGGGTGTTTAATAGAATGATGTTTTTAAGATTCATTTGAATCTATACCCCTTCATTTGAACCAACCTCTTTGTTTGAAGGCTTAGGTCAATGAATTTTAATAATAATAAAATAATACATTTGTTTGAGATTATAAGAGATAATATAAATCAATACAGTGCTACAGATATTATGGTGGCATAATGAGACTTCCAACATATTATTATAAAGCAATGAATGACTTCCAAAAGTATATGCTACATTTTTTATGAGTTATATCGAAGGATTCTATTGAGTCTTGCTCTGCAACTTGGGTGAGTTTTTTGAGGAGGCCTTCCCGCTGTTGGAAGGTCGTCCTCCATCTGCATTTAATTCTCCCTTATTCCTCGCTCGAAGCCCTTTATGGGCTCTTCAACCCCGGGTAATGACATTAATTCATCCGGGACTTCAAAATCGATCGAGGAAGGTGCTAGGGATAGGACGTTTCATGAAGCCTTGGAGGACAAATTTGTGGTGCTTGATGGAGTATGTTTCTTTCAGCAACCAACTAGAGAATCCAACCTAGTCGCAGAGAAAGATGGGGGAGGTAAGATTTCTCAAACCAGTCAATTCGTTATCAAACCAATTTTACAATGATCATTACTATCGATCCTGAAAAAAATAGACTTAGGAATATCGTTGTTTTCATAGACGCCTAGGATCTTTCATATCTTCCTTCTCATATTTTTTTGAATGATGGGATGCATAGTGTCAAGGGAAATTGATTTGGATATCACTTTTCGTATTTCAGGATGTTGCAGAAAGGTTTATTTCTTGTTTTTTTAGTTAACCCTAATCATCAGAAGGAAAATGTTAATAACCAATTTTGGAAGGTCGACTCTGTATCTTTCAAGCCATGCCCTAGTCGCCCGATGTCGTCCATGATGAAATCTTGGATCTGCCAAGCCCTAGATGGCTATCTCTTTGTAATGGTCCCTTGTTCTTCTGGAACTTTATTCCTCAGGCCTTGGCACCCATTGGTAATGTGATTAGGGTTGACCGCATCGACTACCTTCTTCCCCATATAGATGCAAGAATACTTGTTTTGATCAATCTAGGCGTCGACATACCTAAGGAAATCCACTTTGATATTAATGACTGTGTTTTATCTTTCCTAGTTACATTTCTTGGAGGTATTAATGCCTATTATTTGTGCAGAAAAGAGGGCCACTTGAGAAGTTTGTTCCCTTTGATCAAGTCTAAAAACAATCAAACTCTAAGACTACTGAGAAGGTTGTTGGTCATAAATTTTCCACCACTGGCTCAAATGACTCCAATGCCCCCATTTGCTTGAGAATTCAGCAATGTCCATTTTTTCTTGATTTGCGTGTGAAAGCTGTATAGGCAAAACTATTTGCCTTAGAAGTCAATAGTGTCCAATAAAGTTCAAAATCTTAGGAACGGACTGCAACAACAAGACTCTGATACCATGTTAGAATTCGAAGAATTCAACCACCAAGATCCACTATATGCAAAATAACCTGTTACAAAAGTAAAACAAAGGAGACAAAACTCAGAAAGATTTGAAAGATGAAATATTCAATTAGAGAGAATACAAATTACAAAGAGACCAATCCTAATAAAGGAGATTGAAAATAAAACGTGGAGAAACCTAGGTTGCATGATAATAAATAATAAAGAATTAATTATTATATGCCTAAAATTTAGCTTAAGTGAACTAGAGATAAAAATGTGACTGAATAATTAAATCAATAATGATTTAATTAATAAGTGAAAATACCTTTTACTATAACAATATTCGCCATTGGCAATTATTTGCCACTAAAGTATACCCTGAAGAGCTACATGAGTAGTGGTGCTTCTATAGGATCAATATCTAAGTGAGAGATTGTTTGGTGTGGATCCTAATTAATCTCTAACTAGGAGATTGTTGGTATGTAGGAATTGATCGTGCAAATACCATACAGTCGTCATGTATCCTTGCCAGGTTAGGAATTTGATTGTAATTTTCTCTTCACTGGATAATAAAATAAGAGAACAATTATTTCTTTGGTGGATGTAGACCATATCCGGTGAACGACATTAAATCTATGTGTTATTATTTGTGTTTCTTATTTCTCCATTATCTTAATATTATTTATTGCTCATATATGTCTAAAACCTAACAATTTTGATGTATCCAACCTTCAAGAATCAACCAATAGTATTGCCAATAGAAACATATGTAGAACCACACTAGAAGTGATGGTGAATATAAGAAAATTTCTACAAAAATCACGCAGTTTATAACCTCTAACAGAAGGGTAAAGGTTACTTTTTTCATTGATCATAGTAGACCAAACCTCAAAATTTCATTGATGCGGAGTGGGAAGAGGTAGATCCTTAGAATTAAATTTTTTTTTATAATTAATCATATATTCTCATAGAGGAATCATAGCAGCAACATGAGCATAATGACTAGTCTTCCTTAAAAAAAAACCCTTAGATTATTAGAGATAGCATAAGTGACATGTATGGAGGCTTGCTCCATATAAATAAATAAAATGTGGCTAGGAGAGGCAACACCATGCACATCAATAGAAACCCAAACACCTTAGATTTTTTCTAGGTAGCGGGTAAATAACTAGGAGAGCCCACTAGTCCTACACAAGCAACAAGAATCTCTAATGAACTAGGCTACAAAGGAGATGAAATAGCCCTAGATGGAAACACAATCACACCAACAAATAATGTATACATAAAATATAAAAGAAGAGATATAACAAAAGAAATCATAACAGGAAGTAAAAGAAGCTATGCATGTAGATTATAATCAATTAATGCAACATCTAATCACCATTTCAATAGCTCTAGAAACTCTATTTAATTAGGGCCATAATATTTCTTTTCTCTAGGGACTCATTGTGTTGAAATAAAAGAGACTAACAAAAGTGGGCTTCTATAGAAAATGAAGAAGTAGTGCTTATCCATAGAATAAAAGAAAAAGTCAAAAGACATTTTATTAGTCGATAGGCTTCTTGGGGAGAAATACCTTACCGGAAAATTGTCTCACATTAAAATCAGGCAGCCAAAATTTTTTCTAGCATTGCCGAGAAAGAACTAGGCTGTGAGATTTTTTCAAAAGTTTGGGGAAAATTTTATTTCTGAACCTTTCGTATCATGGCTCTTGTTGTTCCACACCTGTTCTAGTCATTATTCATGAATCATCTATCTACATGCGTGAGGGTTGCAAAAGCTATCAATTTCAATTCAACAAATCAATGATGCTTACCAGCGTTAATATTTTTATAGAGACAAAAATATAATCATAAATATTTTCCACAAGGAAAGTCCTGTGGATGACTGCATTCTTCATAAGATGGATTGGACTGTTCGAACCTAGATTATATGTCAGTTTTCCTGAAAAGGCCAGTCTCATGGTTGTTTTCTACATGCATGAAGGTGAGAAATTGAAGCAGGCTTCTAGGAAAGATGTGTTCAAATACCTGGTTGATCTTTCTGATGGCGTATGTGTGTGTTTGAAAGGGAGTTGTCCCTTTTAAGCTTTGGCTTCTTCTGAAACAAGTGCTTGTTCAAAAGCTAGAGTACAAACATAACAAGAAAGCAGGTTCATATCTAAGACTATAAATGTGGACATGTAGTTTAACATATTTATTTGATAATACCAGCTTAGTGTATTATTAAGTCATATCTACCAATACTATTGAATACTATTTACTAATCAAGCGGACTCCCATGGCGAATACCAGGAATAAAAGCTCAAATCAAATAGGTCATTTTGGTTTGAAAGATGATATTTGAATCAAGTACTTGGATCAACCAAGTAGCCAATACATAGCTGCAAAGTGGCATATACGAGTTAATGGGTGCTTTTGGAAAAAGTACTACATGAACGCTTACAGTCCCTTCATTTAAAGAGATATATTCCCAAAGTTTGCCATGCCCAAAGAAACTTCCGTTGGACACTTTTTTCACTACTCCTTATCACATTTTTTTATTATGTATTTCATAAATGTTGGAACACATTCAAGTTCTCATGTCATTCTTTGTCATTATCTTATTATTTGAGTTAAAACATTCGGACATAAGCTAGGGATTTGAGCAATGGAAGAAAATAGTTTTAGGATAAGAACATAAACAGAAAAGTATTTTTGTGAATCAGGGTAATAAGTGTCATTCTTATTATTAAAATCCACTAATCCCTTTTTGTTCAAGTGAAGTATATCCCAACCATACTGACTTTGTTCTTTTCCTCTCACAGGAAAGCCATAAATGGTGACTGTCACCCTTCTCATTTGTCAATGGGTTGTGTGCTATCTTAAGTTTTGTTAAAAATTTATGTGACTGGCATAATGAGAATCAGACAAACTTTAGATAGAGGTTTTATAGTAGCGTTGGTGATTATAGGACTTTTTCAGGATTTTTTGGTCAACCCATGTATCCTTGTGACAATAGGGTCATCCCGAATGCAGTTGTGTACCCATTCATAACAGAGCCTTGCTCATCAATGAGAGAGTGAATGACCTCATTGGAAGGCTAAATTTGAAGGGGAAAGTTCAGATGCTTTTGGACAAAGCACGAGCAGTGGCCATGCTTGGGAATCCAATCTATGAATGGTGCTTATAGGCCTTAAATGAAATTTCTAATTTGGGCCTTGGCATCCACTTTCCAAATCCTATCTCTGGTGCCACAAGCTTCCCTCAAGTGATTCTTGTTGCAGTTTCATTTGATACTGAATTGTGGGAAGAGATAGGAAAGGTATGTAGCAAGAATCAACTTCATTTGATATTGAATTGTGGGAAGAGATAGGAAAGGTATTTAGTAATTCAGTTTAGTTCTACTGTATTTGTTAAATTTCCTCCTTTTGCCTGTAATTCAATCTCAAATGGGTCATCTTCTTGTAGAATTTATTTCTTCTATGTACAGTTTGGTTGCGTTCTTCATGAGTTACTTGACAGTCACCCTACTCAAAAAATTATTTGCATGACATGGGAATTCATGGTAAGGTCGGAGAAGATTAAGAATGATGCAAGAAATATGTCATTGATAAGACGTTGTGGATAGAATTTTGAGTAAATGAGAATGAGAATTTCAATTGAACAAAGAAGGATAACCTAAAATAAGTTACATAAAACTCATATAGCCTTGTTGGAGTCCCTGCTAAAGAAAATGTACAACTATCTATTCCCATTAGGTTTTGTTATAAAACTTGAAAATGGTTCTAGATGGTATAGAACTGAAAAAGGCTTATAACCATCTGGTTTCTTATAGATCTAGAGATTTTCTTTTCTTTTCTGCAAGGGAATCATAATTTAGAGATTTGTGCACATAATTCACAAACTTTTGTTTTTCTTTGATTGTAGCATTTGGTCTTGAAGATCTTTTCATGTACATTTCAACAAGTTGTATCAATAGAAGCTCGTGCATTGTACAATGCATGATTGGGAGGATTAACTCATTGGAGTTGTAATGTCAATATATTTAGGGACCGTAGATAAGATAGAGGACAAGAAACTCAAGGAGAGGATCCTTTGCTTACTAGAAATTTTACAGTACACTATTTTAGAGGACTCCGGTCAATAGATAGAGGGGACCCTAATGGATGGAAAGTTTCTTCTTGCTGCAAGCATTTCATTGCTTATGATTTGGATAATTGGAATCAAATTGATCATTTTTACTTTGATGCAAGGGTATAGTTCAAAATATAGATTATATTATGCATGGATTCTAATGTGGATTCTAATGTAGACTTGTAAAGGCCTTGATGAAGTATAGTTTTTATAGATTCTTTGTGGATATTCATTGTAGTTTCGGTGATTTTAGTTTTGAGAGTTTCAATGGTGTTTCTATAATTGCAAGTTACACTGTAGGACTTGGATGACACTTATAATCCACCTTTTAAGGCCCGTGTGATTGATGAGCATGTGGCTAGTGTTATGTGCTCTTATAATAAAGTCAACGGAGTTCCAACCCATGCAGATCCAGTACTGCTTAATAAAAATATCAGGGGAAAATGGGGATTCAATGGGTAAATTATAGGGCAAAGTATATATTTTTTTTCAGTGATGTTGGGTTTTATTATGTCACAAGATTTTAGGTTTTTTATGGGTGAAAAAGTTGTGGTTATTGTTTCCTGGAAAAAACATTTAATGTCTAGATTCTTTTAGAATATAAATTAAAATTGAAATAACAATTGCATATCTATTACATTCTTTCTACTAAATATATGAAAAAAATTATAGTTCAGAAAGAAATCATCAACCTAAATTCAAGGTTAATTTTCAAAATTGCAAAAATTAAAATTACTACTTCATCCATAATATATTGTAAATAAAATTGATGTATCTTCTACACATGTATTAAATTATCCTCTTTAACATATTAACATAGATAGTTTCCTATCAAATTAATCTTGCATCTCCTTTAGATTCAAGCGCTAGTGATATAACCTTGAATGATCAACCACATATTGGATGATATGAGACTCTAGTGTAATGAAGAATTTATTGGGAACGTGGAAGAAACATTAAAAAAGCTTACTAGATATCTATCAATAGAATCTAGGTTCTTATTTATTTATGTGAAAAGGGAAGTTACATTCAAGAGTTTAGTATTATATGCTAGATCAAACATTTTCAGTTTAGAAGGTTCACAATAAACACTAAATAAAACAACAAAGTGATAGCCGCCATGTTCATTAAATAATAATGACTTCAACCATCTGTATTCTGTAATTCATTGTAGATAGTATATTTAAACTACTATGCTCTGAGGCTATACTCCACCACCTCCTCCTCCGCCTCCACCACCACCGCCACCTCCTCCGCCACTAGCACCTCCACCACGACCCGGACAACCACCAGTTTCATTATGTCCTTGACAACTTCCCCCTCCGCCACGTCCCCTGCCACCACCACCACCACCACCTCCTGAACGACTGCCTCCACCACCTCCCGAACAACCACCACTACCACCTCCTCCACCATCCCGTTTTTGTGCCACCGCGCCATCAAGGAGGATCGACGCAAATACGAGTCCCAACAGAATATAACACATTATCTTTGTACGAGATGCCATTTCAAACTCCAAAAACATCCACAGATAAACTACCCGGTTTGTGTAGCTCAAGCATGACATATTTCTTATTTATAGGCATTTTCTGCACGCCCTTCAAACCTTGAGAAAAATGGACGTTACCTGTTAAAGATTAACGGGTCCTTCTTAATACATCGAAAAGTGTTTCACCTAAGCGAGAAAGCGACTTGTCGATGAAGTATTTGTAAACATTATTACTGTGTGTAGAATATCCAAGCGCGTCAGTGCCTAACTTATTGACATTGAAAGCCATTTGGAAACTGGAATTATTCTACTCCACTGTTTAAAACTGGATTGGTCTGCACCTCATAAAGAAAATTGCTTGGGAAACTATCTACACGAGATTAAATTCTTGCAAATCGTTGGTAAACTGTCAAAGCGTATGGAGAGAATTTATCACGACATTAACAAATCGTGAGAATTGTGATTTTTTTGACTGTATTCTTTCCCAAATCTATAAGAGATTCATTTCTCACATCATTATTATTGTTTAGATTTCAATTATTTTCAGTTAGAATTTAGCGCAAGATCTCAGCTTTCCACCTAATTCTTAGTTCTTTCCTAAATCTATAAGAGCTTCAATTCTCACATCATTATTATTCTTTAGACTTTAAATTTTCCAAGTTAGAATTTAGCTTCAAAGCCTGGGCAAGATCTCAGCTCTCCACCTAATTCTTAGTTCTTTCCCCAATCTATAAGAGCTTCAATTCTCACATCATTATTATTCTTTAGACTTTAAATTTTCCAAGTTAGAATTAAGGTTCAAAGCCATCAACAGATACCAGCCTTTCCATCTAATTCTTAGATTTATTAAATTGGAAAGATGATGCGAAAATGACGATTCTAGAGTATTTATTTATCACTAAATGAACCCAGCCATTGTTCATTCCTTTCACGCCCACAAATTCCGAACAAACAATATCCTATAACCTAGACAATATCCTAAGATCCTATAACCTAGACAATATCTATCCCTCTCACATCTTTTATTCCTTCAAAAATAATATTCCCTTTGAGTGAATGTACGTTGATAACATGAACTCTAAATTGAATTATTGTTAGGATTGATAAGTCATTGTATATTAAATATTAAATGCAAAGGATAATATATTTACTTTATTAATAATGACGATGAAATAAATGTATGTTTTATAGAATACAGTCTTTACCTATAGAAAAGTAAGACGATTTTGATTTGTTTATTATTTAATTTTTTATATGTCTTGCTTTGATTTTCGTAAGCTGATTTAGGGTTATTATCTGTTTTATAATGTATAATTCTAATTTGGTATAATGAAGACTTTTGTAATCTTATTAGTTGTAACCTGATGATATTTAGAAATTGTCATAGGAAGATTATTGACTATTTAGGGCTAAGTTCTTTTACGTTAGTCATTTACTTTTATTAGTTTGGATAATGTTAGAAATGTGAAAAATAACAAAATGTTATAAACAGGAATTGAAATGAAAATGCTATTTCTAAGAGTCTAAATAAAAATATTATTACTAAATTTCTTCTAATGTATTAAGCTCTTAGAGATTCCATAATGTGAATTGATGTTCACACCAAATGTATTCAAATATAAAGAAATAATGAATTGTAGACAAACATTAACAATGTTTGATCCTAATGACTAATATTAGAGGTGGCAAATTTTGAGTTCAAGTTGGATCAATATTATGAAAGATTATTATGGGATTGTTCCTACACACCACATAAAAAAGAAATGAAATATAAATATGGGTCTTGCAAAGGAATGAATGCATGGAGGCGTTGATAACAAGGCACATAATGAACATAATTTTATTATAGAGAAAGAATAAAATTGAATCTATATAAATATGTGATTGAGAGAAACATGGGAGATAAATAAGGATCAATGCATGACTAAAAATTAACACAAGAATATGATACATACTATCCCAAAAACTCTAAAAATATATATAAGAATTTGCTTGGCGCTTCATACAAATCCCACCATTACATTAATATATTACAAGTAATTCACTTGTGGTCCTAATATTTTTTTATCTTTTATTTTCATGATAGATTATTTTGCTCTATTTTTGGTACGTTAGAGACTAATATTTATATTGTAGAACCTAGATAATTATTTTGGTTAATATTAATTTTGACTTCTAGGTTTATGAATTATTTAATTTCTTGTTTAAAATGGATGTTGATATAAAATCTATCCATAAAAATATTAATTGGTTCATGCATGAAGAAAGAACAAATATATTTTTGTGAACTGATAAGAATAATCTTTTCTACTTGTTTACAATGTTGTGTTAATGTTTGTACTATTATTGTGTTATGTCAAACTTAAAAAGATATAGAAACTAACATATGCATTAAGTATATAAACTCTTACTAGATTGATGAATTATTGGGTTTTCTTAAACATCTTACATATAATTTTTAAACATGTTACTACCACTGAATATACCCCAAAAAAAAAAATTATTTCAAAAAAGGTGACATTTTTCCTTTGTTCTATTACACTCATAATCCAATTAAGATATTAGGGATATTTTTAATTACCCTTACAATGGTATAAAATATCTCTCATTAACTACATTAATTTTACTTTAAGCCTCTCATGTTTTGATCGACCAAAACATTACTTGATATATATTCTAATTTTTTTAATAGAGCTTGTAGTATTTAAATGTTTAGTTAAATTAGTTTTGAATGTTTAATTTGTTCAGTTCTCTTCAATTTAAATAATATTTTTTGTGTTGTGATGGATACTATAGAGTTAGAATACATCTAAATTGTGTCTTGTAAAAGTACATCTTTAATACATCTAGTGTGCATGCACATGATGTAATTTTAATATTTTATGTTAGAAACATTAAAATAATGGAAATGAGCTTAGGAAAGAATCCAAGTGAGTGAGAAAAAGTAAGAGTTTTGCCAAATACACAAAGAGTGAGATATTGCTCCAATAGATCAAACACCAAATTCATCAAGATACTCCAAGATCAACATAAGGACCTAAGAATTTTGAAAGGGGAAAAACAAAGAAAAACCCCTTGTATATAATATGAATGAGGCAATAGCCTAAAGAGATAAAAGAGAGAGAGGAAGAGAGCAAGATGCACATTACAATAACAACATCCTTAGAAATGAGAGAGGAGCATCTCTTAAATAGAGAAGAGAGAGCAGTTAGAATGTAACTCCCAAGTCTATGAATGCAAAAATTCATAAATGCGTGTGACAAGTGTCAATATCCTCTTAAGGAGGAATAAACTAATTTCTTTATTAAAGGAATTATATAAAATGAGTTGTTCTCCCACTTGGACTAGAGGACAAAATACATGTACGAATTCCCTAGGAATCTAGGAATCTCCTAAATAAATAAATAATAGAAGTAAAGATTAGATATTCTAACATCCCCCTTTAATATTTACTCAAGGTGTTTACAACAAGAGGTATTAAACCCAATTTTTTACAAAAAATTGTAACTTGATCTTCAATATAAGGAAGAAATTATATTGTCTTCAAGTTTGCAAGTGGCCTTCTGAAAACATGGTGTACAAGCATCTTTGGTAGAGCCAAGAGAAGTATATGGGTCATTTAAATGTGTTCAAGTGGAGGTATATGGACATCTGCAAGTAGT
Source organism: Thuja plicata (assembly GCA_018584345.1). Taxonomy (NCBI): domain Eukaryota; kingdom Viridiplantae; phylum Streptophyta; class Pinopsida; order Cupressales; family Cupressaceae; genus Thuja; species Thuja plicata. The sequence continues at coordinate 4,531,221 of MU227475.1, read as the reverse complement.
CTTCTGATTTTTAGGACATGTGGAAATGAATTGATATCTTTAATGTGCCTTGATGGATCACCCGAAACATAGAACAAGAAAAAAAGTAACAAGGCAACTATCCACTAGTAGAATTTCATCTCATATGCAAGTTCGTATAACTTTTGAAATTTATAACATCAAAAGATAATTGTAAGAAAATTGTCATAGTGCAAACTGAAATAGAGGTTTAAAGATAAATGTAATTGTTCACCAAAATGCAATGGAGCTAACATGATATCGAAATAAACCATATGCTCAAAATGTCAAAATGAAGAAGATAGGTATAATAGTTTTTATCAATGCTCTTAGAAAAGAAACAAACTAATGCACAAATGACCACAAACAAGGCCAACTAATGAAACCTGCATCAACATTGCATGAAGCACATGGATATAGATAGTCCACTAATGAGTTATCCCACTGCAAGTGAATGGTTAATTACTCCACAACTTGCATGACTCACGACCTAGGCAAGGAATAGTGTAGTGTATTACCACATTAGTATATTAATCAAAGAAATATGAGAGAGACAAAGATAAAGTAGAAGAATATGTGACTCAAGCACCAATACACATGTGATTTGTTTAGCCAATCATGTCTACACTTATGAACCATAAGAAATGAACCATTAAGGAGATAATAATTTAAACCAACATTAAGATTGACATATGCTAAATAAATTGAACTAAGGATTATGAGAGAGAAAACCATATACTTGCCAAGCATATGAGAAATCCAACAAACTTCAAGAAGGATTTCAAGAACAACAACTTCACTATGAGAAAAACAAGCAATGGAACAAGTTGATAAATATCAACTGAAGTATGTGCATCCAACGCAACTTAAAAATGGAACAAGTTGATAAAAATCAACAGAAGTAAGTGCATCCCAGTGCAACTTTTAAATGGAACATGTTGATAAATATCAACTAGAGTAAGTGCAACTTACAAATGGAACAAGTTGATAAACATCAATTGAAGTACGTGCAACCCAGTGCAACTTACAAATGGAACAAGTAGACAAACATGAACTAAAGTAAGTGCAACCTAGTGCAACTTACAAATGGAAAAAGTTGATAAATATCAAGTGAAGTAAGTGCATCCCAGTGCAACTTACAAATGAAACAAGTTGATAAACATCAACTGAAGTAAGTGTAACCAGTGCAACTTACAAAATGGAACACATTGATAAATATCAATTGAAGTAAGTGCATCCTAGTGCAACTTAAAAATGGAACAATGGATCAAATGAAACTCATAAAAGATGCAATAATAGATCATTTAAAATCTGAGAGAAATTCATGCTAAATAATGAAATAATCCACTGAAAGGCAATGTGGAATGATTACTATAAAAAATTAAAACTAAGCAATATTAATGTTATGGATATTAGTTAGACAACTCTATTGATGGTGATCATGAGAACTAATTGAGATAGACAATTGAACATAATTACTTGATAGAAAATAAATTTATAATTGAAAATACCCAAACTAATTGAGTAAACAAAATATTAAAGTCTATAGTTTAAATAAAGTTATAATTAATAATTTGAAATGAAATAAATTTGTTTTCAACAAAGCAGAGATCTGACACTAAATAATATACAGGAATACAAAGTGTAAAGAAGTTTAACAAAATGTTAAATGATGGAATTAAGTGAGGATCTTAATATATAAAAAGAATGATTACCCCCTTTTTTTAATGAACATAATCTTCTTTCATACGAGTAATAATCAAAGTGAAAGTTTTCCATGCCAGATAGTTAGAACTATTTAATTTGATTTCTAGAATTAGGGTAGACATAACTAATTAGCTAAAATGAAGTGAAATAAAATGAATATATAATGATAAGGATTAAGAAAATAAATTTAACTTAATGTAACTCACAATTTGAATGGTGAAAAAGATATTTAAAATAATAATAATAATTTAGTTTAAATGAAAGAAATTTTTTTATTGCAACTAATTTACAAAAAGTCAAATGAATTATGTTTGAATTGATATACTAAATATAGGGTTAATGCGATATTAAGAAATATTAAAATGAAAAAATTGTTTTAATTTTACAATTTTTATGTAAATAAAGATTTGAACAAATTTATTAAATTAATAAAAAGGGTCAAAGATTGTCAAAACTAAAAATAAAAAATAAATTAATAAACCAGAAATGAATAAGAACAGAGAAGTTGTAGAATCCCAAAGTAAAGAAACTAAAAAATATTCTTACTGTGAATGTTGCTAAATGTAGAAAAAGAATATAAATAATACCAATACACTATTATGAGGAAACAAGATTCTTAGCTACAAAAAAATTGTTAGAATATTATATAAATGAAAATAACATGTGAGAAGAAGCATTTGAAACTGTTGTAATATGTCTTCTAGTGATATAACTAATTACTATTTATGTCCTTACAATCCAATTAAACTGCTAGAGGAGAAGAATAAAAAAAATGTTTTAAAGCTACGATTGGAGAGTTACTAAGTAAAAAAATCCCTGGGCAAGGGAGTGCTGAAATCGTTAAAGATAAACAACAACCAGTCGTCAAGTAAGGAGTCAGATATGGTAGCTTCTAATGCTATTATTCACAAAAGGTTGTCGATGAATGTAGTAGTATTGCTAAAAGGGCTTGTTTGGACGGCGCCACCAGACCATGGAAAAGGGTGCGATGGAAAATCCTTCAAAAAAATATATGATGAAAGAAAAAAATGTTTTAACTTTAAGTGATAAAAAATCTACACTAAAACGTATTAATGTTTTAACTTTAAACACTATCAAGTGATCAATACTGCGCCAAGGAAGAGTGAAAGACAAGAGGGTGAAGATGTTGTGATGGGAGTGAAGTATTAAGGATACTTAGCAATGGAATGCTGTGAGGGTAGAGAAGCGGACAAAAAAAGTTTTTAAGAGATAAAACAAAAGCATTTTTTTAATTGATAAGACAAAAACATTTTTAAGAGGAGGCATACAAAATACGTTTTAATAATTCAAGAGGCTTTGCAATCTAGAGAACTTGTAAAAGAATGAGTTATAATAGAGGGTAGTGTTGGAAGTACAAAAATCAAGAAAAAATGGAGAGCTGCGCACAATGCTATAGAATGTTGCACATTATAATACCAATAAATATAAATGTTGCACAATGCATGCAAATAGCAAAGGAGAGGCAAAGAATAGCCCAAAGGCATAGGAACAACAATGGTAAAGAAATAAGCTTAGGGTGCACAGGGTGAGAATTAATACCAAATCCAAGAGTATAAGTGTTGCGGAAGGAAGAGGATAATGCACTGAGTTATAGTAAGGAATGTGTTGTGAGTCAGCAAGGGAAATGAAAATAATGAGATGCTGCGAGCCAAGGGGATTGTTAGAGTAAAAAGGTATTTCTATGTTCACTTATTAATTAAATCATTATTGATTTAATTGTTTAGTCACCTTTTTTTAATCTCTTGTTCACTTAAGCTAAACTTTAGGCATGCAATAGCTAATTCTTTATTAATTATTCATGCAACCTAGGTTTCTCCACCTTCTTGGTGTTCAATCTCTTTTAAATAAGGATTGATCTCTTTGTATTTTTTTTCCCTCTGTGAAAGAATAATTTGTCATTTAGAACATTCCTCTCTCAAAGCTTTCCTTTTGTAACAGGCTATTTTGCATGCAGTGGATCTTGGAGGTTGAATTCTAACATGGTATAAGAGCCTTGATGTTGCAGCCCATTCTTGACATTTTGATTTTCTTGGAGCTCTGAGGGTTTCAAGTTCTTTTTAGTATTTTCTGTGTGGATGTAGGGTAAATTTGTTTTTGGATCACTTTGAGCACAAAGCGACCTCACGGTTGAGCTCAAAATGCCCAAAACCCCTATTTTCATATAAGGCATGAGCTTTTTTGCAAAATTTGGATTCTAAGGCAATTTTTTTTTGCCTATTTTGCGTTGGCACAGAAATCAAGAAAAAAATATTTTAAAAAATTAAATTTTTATTATTTTTGGCATTAAAAATAACACACCCAGTGCGAAAGAAGGTGGCCACTTCCATGCTACGACATGGGCACTGCAGTCCCACCTCAAACGCTCTGCCACCGTGCGACCACCTACAACAAGCTCACCTTGGAGGATCCACTCTCAGGCCCTCGGCCTCTTGTGTGACCATCGGCGCGCTTAGCTGACACGTCCAGCCCCGCAACCACTGATGCACTCTGCCCAGCGGGCCTTTAAATCCCCTGACTCACCAGCTGCGGCCACATCCATGACCAAAGGCTCAGAATTTAGCCCCATGCATGCACCATAGGCCTAGGGGCCAGTATTTTTTTAAGCCCTAGGGGATAAAACATTTTTGGAGCATTTTTTCTATCTCCACTTGGTTTTTTGGCTCTATCTAGAGTAAACAAAGGCCAACTTTCAACTTCCATTACAAACAGAAAGATCTTTTTGAGGTGAGTATTTTTGTGGAGATTATATTATCTCATTTTTATGTCTGACTGGCATTTTTATATTCAAAGAAGGGACTTCTTTTGAGCACTTCCAGGCCTCTATATTGAGCATACAGACTTTATTTTTTGCTCATGAACAGGCGTCAGAAAGCTCTTGACGAGCTCTCTTTAGATCTGAGACTTATTTTTGGAAAAATTAATCAGGTATTTTACCCATTCTTTTTGAAATTTTTATTACCTATCTCCCCTTCTGATCCAATTGAAGTTTCAACAAGATTTGAGCTTCTCACTCCTCATAATTTCCATTTATGGAAATCATGTATGTCTAGGCTTTTCAGCCATGCAGGCTATGGTCATGTTTGGATTCTATTCAACTAGTTTTGACTCATCCTTATGAATTCATGCAACACAGGAACAAGATGGATGAGGCTATGGGTGCAATTTTGATACATATTTCAAACAGTTTGCTCTTTCATCTTGATGATTGTGATACTCCTCTTGCTATGTGGGAGAAGTTCAGACTCTCTATGGCACAGTCAATGAGTTTAGGGCATAACAGATTGAGGTAGAATCAAATTCTTTGGGTCTTGACTCATTTCCTTCTATTCAGGATTTCTTGATGAAATTCAAAACTATCAGATCTATCTTACAGGGTTGTGGCAAGAATAAGATAGATACAAAGTGCATATACCTGATTCTTTCTAAGCTTCATGGTCCCTTTCAAATTTTTTCTTCCACCTTCCATTTCACCATGGATTCTTTAGGCTCACAATTTACCATGCCTACATTTTATACATTTTTTATCATTTGAATCGTGAGCAGGAAAAACTATTTCAGCTTAATTCTCTTATAGGATCATAGAACCTTACATTGGTAGCTCACCCATCTTCAGGGAACCAGGAGCAGAAATAGAAGTCATCAACCATGGAGCCTAAGGAAGATTCTATTTCTCAGCACTCCTTTGTCTCACCTTCTCTTAAGGGAGAAAAATTAAAGACAGAAAGACCTAAGTGTGCTTATTGTAAAAAGGGCACTCATGATGAGTCTTGTTTTTACTGAGAAGAAGATAGATGGATATGCAAAGAAAATTTCTAATTTGCAAGCTCTTCTTTAGAAGAGAAAAATTGACATTCCTTCTTCTTCTACTTCTCACAGGTCATCTTCTTCATCATCACTTCTAATAGATAGAAACATAGGAAAGGGTCATGCATTATGTGCAACCCCTATACTTCCCTCTTCTAGATGGCTACTGGATTCAGGTGCTTCACACCATATGGAATATTCACATGGTTTATTCTCTTCTTTTGAGGCTTCTCCTACCCCACACTTTATGATGGGGAATAATACTATTATGACTGTATGTGTGGTAAGTGCAAGAAGTTGAGTCCACTTCTAGAGAAACTTTTTGCGCGCGAAACCCACTTTTGGAAAAAGATGTTTTCTAAAGATGTTTTCTACCAAATTAAAACCCATTTTAGATATGATTACATATATTATAAATACATAGTTCATTTTTAAATTGGACTAATTTTTTAAATTTTTAAATAATTTCTAATAAAATAGCTTACTAAGAGTGAAGTAACATGTTTGCTTATTTTTTATAACACTAATTTGTTTTCATATTTATTTTTAAAATAAATTATATGACATCAAACTACAGACAATTATTTTCACTTTGAAAAAAAGAAAAATAAAAAATTGATGAGTTTAGGTCAACTTATGCTTGCCATACACTAGGGGTTTTAAAAATAAAAAATATGCACAATAAAAAAATAGTAGAAAAAAATATATTTAGTAAAAAATTACAAAAAAATATGCTCATCAATATTGAGTGTCTTAAAAGTGATATTCCGAAGGGATTAAAAAAAATAGTTTCATTTATGTCAAATTATGGTCGTCATACACAGGCATGGAAGGTCCCAAGAAGGTGATTTTTAAATAGTTTATTTTTGAAACATCTGGTGAAATCCAATTTTTATTATTAGGGTATTAATATAATTACATATTGGGAAACTAGACTTTGAGTACTACATTTCATATTACTGACTTTTCTTAAGATTCAATCTTTAAGTGCTTCAAATTTTTTGATCAATTGGGATGAGTTTTGGAAAAAGGGGAAAAGAGTTCCACTTTTTGGCCAAAAAGTGGACTCAACTTCTTGCTGGCACCAGAAAGGATCTATTGACATCTATGATGGTGCATTACATGATGTACTATGTGTTCCATATTTTTCCTCTAACCTTCTCTCTATCTATCAGATTACTCACAATGGGATAGGGAAGACACTTGAGTTTACTCTAGATTCAATACACATCAGAAATAGCGAGATAGGCAATATTGTGGCAAAAGAGAAAGTTGATCATTCTTCTTTCTTGTACTCCTCTCATTTTGGTCCACCATCTCCATTTTTGGAGAATAGCTCTCCTTTCTCATGAGATCCTATTGAGGTGAAGTCAGGTCACTTGAACTTATGTATAGTTCCTGAGATCAGTGTTCTAACTTCTACACATCCACCTCATGTTGAGTTTACATCTGTTCATCAGGATTCCTCTTCAACTTTTCCAGACATTATTGCTCCATGCACCGAGCTACATACTGCAGTTGTTGAGGACATATTTGAAGATATTCTTCTCCTCTTAGATGATAGATTCAACATATTGGCCCACCTTAATTTGAGATTCCATTATAGGAGTCTCATGCATTCTCTTTTAAGAATTAGTTAGGTCTTCCAGTTTCTCCTCACATTTAGAGGTTTCCTCTTCTTCATCTAGTGCCTTTGTTGAACTTCTACAGTGGAGCCACATTGGTCTGATCACCGACACAGGGGTTCTATCATTCTGGGGGCTTTGGACCCTCGACCCTCTCTCATGGGGGGGGGGGGGGGGGGGGTTGGTTGTGCTTATGGTTTTGAGAGAGTCTCTCGAGCCATTATTTTTAGCATGCTTTTTCCATCAATTTTTGGAGTAGAGTTTTTCCCATGTGCTTTTCTCTATTTCTCCACTTTATAGAGATTTGGTTGTGATTGGGTAAGCGATCAGGCCTTGTTGCCGGGACCCAAATTTATTGTAGTCAGTGGTTTCTTCTAGGTTTTAGCTTCTCCCTAAGTTTATCTTAAGGGGGGGGTGTTAGAGTAAATAGGTATTTCTATGTTCAATTATTAATTAAATCATTGTTGACCTAATTGTTTAAGTCACCTTTTTATCTCTTGTTCACTTAAGCTAAACTTTAGGCATGTAATAATTAATTATTTATGCAACCTAGGTTTCTCCACCTTCTTGGTGTTTGATCTCCTTTATGAGGATTGACCTCTTTGTATTTTATTTATTCCCTCTATGAATGAACAATTTGTCTTTCAAAACAATCTTGTCTCCAAGCTTTTCTTTTGTAACAGGTTATTTTGCATGTAGTGGATCTTGGTGGTTGAATTCTATGAATTCTAATAGGGATTAGTTACAGAGATAAAAAAAATAAATAAAAGAGATATATTACTAAGATATTAATAAAACCATAGAAATAAGAGACAAAGAACTGATAAAATATATATTTAAACCTGTAGAGGCAAATAGTTAAAGAAAAAAACATAGACAAAAACAACAGATATATGTAAAAAAAGGTTATTTTTTTGTGAGACCTGCAATCAAGATGAGATAAACAATCCTACAAACAAGAACTTAAGATTTAAAACACTAGAACAACTTGTAGATCTATAAATAAATGTAACATATAAAGAGTTAGCACAAAATATGCAAGAATGAAAAGATAAAAAAAAAACCCTTGCAGTTGCCTGACAGGGCTGTGTAGCTAAAGCTTTAAAAAACATGAAATAGATATGAATAAACTTAGATCTGGTAGCAAGCCTTCTAGAAAATGTTAATTTACAAAAAATATGTTAGATTTGTAAAAAAAATGAAAGAAATAATGAAAATAAGAGTTAGATCAAGATGAAAAAATTGCTTTCTCCTTCACAACCGAGATATCCTTCAACTATACCTTCATGCAAATCTCAAAATAAGGATTTAGCTAGCTCTGATACCATGTTTAAAATATTTTAAAAATGGAAATGATGTTAGGAAAGAATCCAAGTGAGTGAGAAAAAATAAAAGTTTTACCAAATATACAACTTGAGTGAGATATTGCTCCAATAGGTCAAACACCAAATTCACCAAGATGCTCCAAGATCAATACAAGGACAACAATTTTTAAAGGGGAAAAACAAAGAAAAATCCCTTGTGTATAATATGAATGAGGTCATAGCCTAGAGAGAGAGAGAGAGAAAGAGAGAGAGAGAGAGAGAGATGCACATTACAATAACTTCATCCTGAGAAATGAGAGAGGAGGATCTCTTAAATAGATATTAGAGAGAGGAATTATAATGTAACTCCCATGTCTATGAATTTCACCATTCATAAGTGTTTGTGACAAGTGTCAATATCCTCTTAAGGAGGAATAAACTAATTTCTTTATTAAAGGAATTACATAAAATGAGTTGTCCTCCCACTTGGACTAGAGGAAAAAATACAGGTAGGGATTTCCTAGGAATATCCTAAATAAATAAATAATACAAGTAAAGATTATATAGTCTAACACTTTATCTATGTAGTTTCTTTAAGGGTTCTAAATATATTTGCAACTTTTTCTTAAGTGGGTCCCCCTAATCCTAGATGGGTCAAATTAAAATTTGAGTATTCATCTCTTGGTAATCCGGGATGGGTGGGAGGGGGTGGTCTCATTAGAGACATATTGGGTGCCTCTTCTGTAAACTTGGGGTCCCAGACTTTGCACGTGGAAAAGGTATTTGTTTCTTTTATGGTGTTGAGCTTACTATCACACAAGGATTTAATAAATCATAAGGAGGGTTACACCAAGAATTTTATCATGATATTGACAAGAAATTATACCCCAAGATGGGAAATGACTGATGTCATCACTAAAATCAAAGATCTTCTTGACATGGTGGATATGTATAATGCCAACACATATTTTGGGAAGGAAAAAAGGTTGCTGACATGCTGGCAATGATGGGTCTCTTTTTAAAAAAAACATCATAACTTGGAACACTGCCCAAGATCTTCCTCATTCATCTCATCTAGAGATTATAAAGGGTATTGTCAATATTCCAAATAATGGTACTTACACTTATTATTTATATTAAAGAGAAAGTCTAGGGACATTATTTGGGGTTTGAGAATTAGATTTTATTCTGCGCCTCTATTTTGGTGTATCATTTCTCTCTATTTGTACCTTTTTCCAAGATTGTGTCTCTATATGCAATATGGGGGGAGATCTGAATCAAATTAAGCTGAAATATAGTGAGCAATTCAAAAATAACTCGATCCTATGGGCCATTATTTAGGAGGGTTATTCGGATCAGTATGTGGAGATAATGAACATTTTCAACCTAGACCCATCAGAGAAAGTTATTGATTCTTGGGATGATGGAAAGGTGAGAATTGGTAGTGTTTTTTTGTGGTTTCTATGGAAACTATTACTACAATTATGGAGACATCTCTTCACTAAGGGTAAAATGACGCCTCACATTTTCAATGGTCACTACAAGCCAGATTTGAAGGAGTTTCTGGGTCCTTGTGAGAATGTGTCCAGATTGAAAAATGGTTTTAATAGACAAATGCATCCTTCATAGTGGAAAGGCATTTTCGTGGTGCTCATTAAATTCATTACAATGGAGGGAAAATTAAAAGGTTTCATTCTCATCTTTTCCCTATGGTGAATCATTTCTATTGTGATGTTAAGTTCAATTTATCGTACTATATTTTTTCCCCATTATCTCAATCTATGTCCAAAGTGAAAAATAAGGGTGTGCCTCCCCTTCATTAAGGGCTCATTATCCACCTCTACAATTTCCATTTTCCCCTAACTCCCTAGACTACCCTTGACCTATCCCTCACTTTTGAATTAAATAACCCTATCTTTACTCTTGTTTACTCGACGACCAAAATCCCTCATTTTCTCAAGTCTACCATAGTCACCCCCTAAGAAAATCCAAATTCAAGGCCCTAGGTATTGAGAAGCCCAAGGATAAACCCATCATGGTTTCAGAGTACTCCTCTTCCTCTTGGTCAACTAAGTCAGACTGTTCTCCTGAAAATTCAACTGTTAATTCCCCCTCCCAATTTGTTATCCCGTCCTCCCCTTTTTTTTATCTCCTTAGGGCTACTAGGGAGATTCTTACATCCCCCCAAAATTACGCCTTTCCTAGTGGTGAATAATTTTGAATATCATTATGACGTAGATATTGTCAGGTTAAGGGTGGATTAACTATCCATTATCCATAATAGGTAGAATATCATTACCAAATGGCTTCTTTTTCAATTAAACATTCTTAGAAAGAAGATAAATAGGTTGGAAGATATTTTTGAGGTGGAGAAGTGAGCACATGACTAGAAGCATGGAAAGGGCGATGAGAGTATGTGGGGTGTGGTGGAAGATTTTTCCAAAAATCTCAATAATAGGGTGATTATGGAAGAACAACTCAAAGAGCTTAAGAACTAGATTCCTACCAAGGAGGAGAAGAATAAGATGGAAAATTATCTAGCCAATATAAAGACTAACCAGACTCATCTTAAAAAAAATTTCTAGGACCTCGCTGCCTACAATAAGAAGATGATGGAAATGACCTCTCTTTCTCTCAATACTTTATAGATAAACTTAGAAGAGAAGAAGGATAAATGCAAGAAAAGAGAGGAATGCATGTAGGTGACACTCAAAGGTGATGGCGCATCCACATATGCTACTTTGGGTTATCCTTCCAAATGTGATTCCTTTCTCAATAAGCTTAAGGAGTTGAAAAAATATTAGAAAGGGCTTCCAATGCCCCCTGTGTAATGTTTGCTCAACTTCTCCCGTGTGCTAGTTTTTTTTCTTTTTGGTTATATTTATGGTAGTCTTTGTTGCTTTTCATAGTTAGTAAGTTGAATTCAAAACTTGTGAATTATTTTTGTTCCATCTTTATGACTTGATGTTACTTTAATTTTTGGGTTGGTACCCTATCACTATTTATTTAATCAAAACCTTTTCCTTAAGTGAATAAATCCCACATTTATTAGTCAATATCTGCTCTCCATATTTAAGACTATTTTTCTTCAGATGCAGAAAAATGAAAATTGATTCTTTTGTCTATCCTTATATGTATCTTTGCAATTATATATCTAATAAATTCAGGTATTTTATTTTATAATATTATAACTTATCAATTCTACCAATCTTTATAATACAATATATTTTAAAATAATAATTTGTATAAGTATATACGTTTATTATGATATGTAATTTAATTGAATTATAATTTTAAACCTCTCTCTCTCTCTCTACATACATATATACATATATACATACATATATATATATACATACATATACATATATATACGTATATATATATATATATATATATATACACACACACACACATACATATACATATATATACGTATATACACACACACACACATATATACTTTTATATACATATATACATATATACATACATACATACATATATACATATATACATACATACTTATATATATGTATATATACATATATATATACATGTATATATAAACATGTATATATATATACATGTACATATATATATATATATGTATGTATATATATATATATGTATATGTATATATATGTATATATATATATATATGTATATATATATATATAGATATGTATATATATGTATGTATATAAATGTATATATGTATGTAGATCTATATATACACACAGAGATATATATAAAAGAAAGAAATACCAAGTATGCACAAATTCATCACACATGACACAAATATTTTCATGTGTAAGTCCATGTAAGAGGGCCATAAACCATTGTGGGAATGACACCCACAAGCCCAATGCTATAGTAAATGAGTTTTCCATGTTAAGAGCTACAAATACCCTTTCTAAGGGTTCACACTATTAGGAGTGACTAGTACACTATTAGGAGTAAAATTAGATCAGTTATCATCTACCTTGCTAGAGGATATCAAACGTCAATACAGAAGTTACGATGTTAACGGATTTACAAAAGAACTTGTTAGAGTTCACCCGGTTAAGGGATAAATTGCTTGCTACAACTATTAGTGAAAAAATATATTAGTGGTATGGATGTAGCACTGATTGCTTGTTATATCTAATATGTTTTTTGTACTCTATAACTTCTCTCTGTCAATTATCTTTGTAATCGCAACCTCAAATTGAAATAAAAAAAAACCCTAATTATATCACCCACAACAACTATTACAAATCTCTCAACCTTATTTTCAATATGAGTAGTCCCCTATATACAAAAAAATTCCATTGACATAAAAATGATCCTCAAATTACTTTCCTGTGAAAGCACTGCTAGTTCTTAAAACAAACAAAATTGACAAAACCCTAAAGATATGCCAAATCTTATGATAAGGCTTAATAACCAGTTCAGACCAACAAACATGAATGATCAATATGATCTAATTCCTTTGCACTTATGGCTCTACAACTCAAAGGTTGGTACACCTAATAATGTTATGACTTCTCTCTATCAAATAATATATTTCTCGTAGATTTGATCAACTTTCTTTATTGGTTGTTTTAACTAGGCATGAAAATTAAAAATAATATATGCTTCTTCTACTTTTCTGCTTACTTATAACTTCTAACTCCTTGTATCTCCTATTCTCGATTATATTCTACTACTTTACTTCTGATAACTCCCTACTTGCTTGAAATGAAAATAAAATTGATAATTTATAAAGTTTCTATTCTTTGAAAGAATACAGGACCAATCCCTTATCCTTATTGGGAAAAAAGTAACCCCTCCTCAAACCCTCACACACAAATTTATGAGACAATATTTTATCTCTTAAATTAACCATCAACCATTCAATCCTATCAATGCAAGATGATTAAGTACACAACACACTAATTAGTCTAATTGATTTTAATTTGTATTTCAAAAAGCCAATCAGAAAAGAAACATAAGGACAACACCTTGAAAATGCTTCTTGATATTCAATTTAGGCTTTAAAAAGTAAATTAATTCTCAAAATTAATAATCAAAAAGTAGCAATTTTAAAATAATATAATTCCCCACACCAAAGCTCCAGCAAAAGAACCAAATTGTGTCTTTTATTTCTTCACGATAGCATAGTAAAAATGATGTATTACAATGTGATGATTTTATTATTTTTTTCTTATTTTTACATTTTTCACCACATATATATGTGTTCAAATGATTTTCACACCCCTTTTAAGGTGAAATGACACCACCTTATATTAAAATTAAAAAGCTTCTTTAAAAAATAGTTAACAAATTAATTAATAACAACCTATCTTTTGAATTTGGGTTTGGTTGGCAATCCAAAAAATCTTGTGAAGAGCTAATATTTTTAATGGAGATTGGAAATTGGATTTTCTTAAATAGGACATTTTTATACTTTTAATTATTCATCATTTTCTTTCTCTATCGACTTCATCTTTATAGCAGGTCAAAATTGCAACATCTATGAAACCTTTGCTCAAAGAATTTTGATTGTTCCTGTCACAAAACATAATTCCTTACTCCTTCCACTTTGAATTAAAATAATGTAATGTTGTATCTCATGTAATATGATCTATCATCTCATCAATTCTTTGGCATGGAGTTTAGGAGGTCATTTTTTAGGGTTTTATCACTATATAGAACTCCAATTTTTGCAAAAATTTTAGAGCTCCAATAGGCTCTTCCTGGGGACATATGCCCCTTGCGGGTATAGCAAGAATACAGATATCTCTAGTAGAAGAAAAAAAAGTGCTAACTCTATTTGGAAAAATTGTTACTACATACTCCCATGAGATCTTATTTGGTGCCCTGGGCTACCAAAAATATACACCCAAGACTCGTCTATATCAAAAATCTTATTTTCATCTCATTCCATTGTAATCAATCTAAACATAACACTAAGATATGTCTAATAAAATATGTTGACACTTCCTCTTATCTAGCTATAATTATTACTATTACATTCTCTAATGATATTCAAGCCATACCCATACCTCTTGTAGTGCCCTGTCTCACCATACAATGCACAACTATATGAAATATGACATATTTTGTTATCAATTTCTCTATTATACATGATATAATCACCTTTTACTTAGAGACATATCCAAACTAATTCCCATTGTCATTAATCATACCGCAGAAAGGAGTAATATACGACATCAAACCTGTAAGTCCTAGAAAGTTAGTGAATTCATTATTCTGATCATGAACTTCCTGTAAAAGTATGTTCTCTTCTATGAGAGTATATTTTCCCCAAGATCATCTTCCTCGTTATCCATGTCTGAAAATTCCATGTAAATGTTTCTACCTAAACTTTCCATGGTTTCAAGATTTGAAACATTACCTATTCTTTTGGACTCTTTCTCTAATGATGATATCACACTCTCAACATTGTATTGTTCATCCTTGAAACTCAGTATTCTACCCATAGTATATAAAAATGCTTCACCATCCTCATATAATGGATTTAAGTAGATAGATAAATCACTTTTGAAAACATAATTCCAATAGTTTGTATGATCATTTCCCAATGTCCTATCATATAATCAATTTGAAAAAAAATTGAAGTAATTTTTGGATGTACTTTCTTCTCTATGTGTATCATAAAGTATACTCTCACTAAATGCATCATCTTCTTGATAATTATTCAAGTCTCTTCAACTTAATCAACAACATAGACTTTCCTCTTATCTTCATAGTTAGATAGCAGTAGATCTTCCTCTTGTTCATCCAACATCTCATAAGGTTTATTTTTTATCTGCGTAATTATATTATTTTGTTCATGTTCATCCCCATTAGCTTGAAAAATTTCTAAATTCTTTTTGTGGACACACCTTTGATATTATTTATCCAGAAAATATGAGATTTGTTCAATCCTAAGAAAATTTTCTTGTTCATCCCCTCTATTACTAATATCTATCTCTATTTCAACATAAGTATCATCATGGTTCTCAAGTATGGATGATTCTTTATCTTCCTCATGACTAGTGCATTCCTCTTCATTACTATTTGGATCAGAAAAATGGTACCATTCTAGATTGTCAGAGTCAAATTTTTCTGAAACATCCCAATTTAAGTATTCTTCATCCACTGTGTTTTCTTCACTGGTAATATTTTTGAAGCTATATGTTTCATTCTACTAATAATTTCATCAAGTGTCATGAGATCAGTATTGCATGAAGAATGCTTGTAATCTGGTGGGCTAAAATTTGATGTGATGTCTTGAATAATACCATAGAATTTATTTATAAAATACCATTCCAATTCTTCCCATGATGATATACTCTTTGAGGGTAACATACCAAAAAAATGTTTTCCATTATCTACCAATGATCTCACAAATAATCTCATGATCACACCTTCTGCATCAATTTGAAAATATTCAACGAATGTGTCGAATGATTTCAAATGCCTGATTTATCATTTTTTCCATCTCCACAAACTTTTGGTACAAATTTTTAATGTTTGACAAGAAAATATTTCAGACCTTCAGGAATGTTACTGAAGTTCAATGGGTAATATGCTTCAATAATATACAATTGTATTTTTGTTTGTTTTTTATATTGATGTTGCGGGTATTGCATCCCTTATGGGACTTCATATGGATATGTAAAATGGTACATGCTGAATGTCTAAATTTTTTACAACCATTTCCTATTTTTGTTAGGTTCCATTTCAATAGAGTCACCACCTCTTCATAAGAGGAATACAAATTAATTTTCTTCTTATGGGTCTTCTCCTTCAGCAGAGACACTTCAATTTTTATTGGTATACTAAATTGATTAGTTTCAGAGTCGCCAAATCTATGCAAGGAATATGTTTTCTGGTCTTCCTAGGTTCCTTTCTTTAATAGAGTACTTTCCTTATATCACCAAAGACTTTGGACAATTTCCTTACTCAATCCCCAACAAAGTTTCCAATCTGTTGGTTCCCAAAAACTATAGATTGCCAAACCCTAAAGATATGTCAAAATCTTATGATAAGGTTTAAGAACCATTTTTGTCCAATGAACATGATCTATCAATATGATCTAATTCCTCTGCACTTCTGTCTCTGCCACACCAAGGTGGGTGCACCTAATAATCTTATGACTTCTCTTTTTTAAATAATAGATTTTTGGCATATTTGATCAACTTTCTTTATTGATTATTTCAACTTGGCATGAGAATTAAAAATAATTGGTGCTTCTACTTTTCTCCTTACTTCTAAATTCTAACTCCTTATATCTCCTATCACTGATTATCTTGTACTACTTTACTTTTGATAACTTCCTACTTGCTTGAATTAAAAATGAAATTGATAATTTATTAAGTTTATATTCTTTGAAAGAATACAAGACTAGTCTCTTATCCTTATTGGGTGCCAAGTCACCCCTCCTCAAACCCTCATCTATGAATTTATGAGACAATATTTTATCCTTTAGATAAACTATAAACCATTCAATCCTATCAATGCAAGATGATTAAGTACACAACACACCAATTAGTCTAATTGATTCTAATTTCTCTTTCAGAAATCCAATCAGACAAGAAACTTAAGGACAACACTTCACAGATGCTTTTTGATATTCAATCTAGTGTGAAGGAAAAATAATATCTTTGTAGAAGTTCTAAAAATGGAAATTAATTCTCTGAATTAATAATCACAAATGATAAATTTGAAAAGAAAAAAATTCCACACACCACAATTGAAGAAAAAGGACTGGATCTTGTATTTTATTTCTTCATGATAGTATAACAAAAATGATGTATTGCAATGTGATGATTTTGTATTATTTTTCTTATTTTTACATTTTACACCACATGTTTATGTGGTTGAATGGTTTTAACACCCCTTTAAGCTAAAAAGACAACACCTTATATTAAAACCAAAAATCTTCTTTTAAAAAATATAATTGACAAATTAATTAATAACTACCTATCTTTCAGATTTGAGTTTGGTCATAAATCCAAAACATCTTGTGAAAAGCTAAGATTTGTACTGGAGATTGGAAATTAGAATTAATAAGTGGGTCATTTTTATAGTTTTAATTTTTATTATTTTATTTCTCTTTCGACTTCATCTTTACAACAGGTCAAAATTACAACATCTTTGAAACCTTTCCTCACAGAATATCAAATTTTCCTATTACAAAGCTTCCTTCCTTAATCCTTCCACATTGAATTAAAATAATATGATGTTTTATCCCATGTCATGTGCTCCATCATCTTATAAATTATTAGGCATGGAGTTTAGGAGACCATTTTTTATGGTTTTATCACTATATAGAACTTTAAATTTTTTTAAACAAAAATAGAGCTCCAAGAAGCACCATGTATCAAATTGATGACCTCGATGAATAAAATGACTGATCATGACCGCGTTGGGTCAATATAATAGCTTCAATTGATATCTCCCAAGTACTTAAACATGTTTTGACTTCTCTATTGCAACACCTCAAATCTGACTTAAATGTTTGCATTGATCTCATAAATATTAAAAACATTGAATTTGTAACCTTTATTCAACATCATCATATCATTAG
Organism: Thuja plicata; assembly: GCA_018584345.1. Taxonomy (NCBI): domain Eukaryota; kingdom Viridiplantae; phylum Streptophyta; class Pinopsida; order Cupressales; family Cupressaceae; genus Thuja; species Thuja plicata. Next base: position 4,513,201 of record MU227475.1, on the reverse strand, counting down.
AAATGATTTCACATACTTTACCTCTCACTGGTATGTGATCTACCGAATAGTACTCAAGAACATAAGTGGTCTAGCTGTCTTAATGTCTCTGACAAGAAAAACTCTTTCACCGCTAAATCAAATGAGTTGTAGTTGAAATAACATTACAATCTAAACTAATTGATGATGTATCTATGACCCCCTCTCATAATTCCACCTCTAGCATGATCTCCACTAAAGTGATGTTCTTACTGTCTACCGATCTTCTAGACTTAGCCAATATCCAGTATTACCTACTAAGTGACTGTATCTTCACTTCACCTATAGTATTTCATGATTGTACTAACTTAGTTGCACTATACTAGCTTAGTTTCCATCAATAAAAACCAAATAAGTGACTCCTTGTTATTGCACCTCAATGTCCAACAATCTCCCAACATAATACCAACAATCTCTCGCTTTGTAATTGATGGAAAACACATGCTAATGACTTACAATCCTACAATCATAATATGAACTTATGACTCCCTATACATATACTCCTGATATATTCATATACTACCCCATACATATACTAATCATACATATTCTCGTCCTTTGAAAACAATGACAAAGGTACAAAAACTAAAATGTATGTATACTTAAACAAAACTTACTTACTGTATCATCTTAAAATGGAAGCACTTCCATGTTAATAATGTTTAGGCCTCCTTAGGGGATGTTTTTGACCTCCATAATATCATCCTACCATTTATGCATCATCCCTTTCTTCTGTTCCTGTTTAGGACCCTAATTGGGCCTCTCCAGGTAACTTTTTTCCCACCTGGCATATTTTCCAGGGGTTTTGACCCCCTAGGTCAAGGTCAACCTTGACCTTGACCTAGGTCAGGGTTGACCTTGACCCTGACCTAGGTCAGGGTTGACCTTGACCTTGACCTGGGTCAGCATCGACCTCGACCTTGACCTGGGTCCCACTTTCAAATTAGGAAACTTGTCAGCTGTCGGGGGTCTTCAAAAATTCAGTTTTCCCACTTCCAAGTCAGCTGTTTCGGGTTCCAAAGTGTTGAATCCTAAATTATATTTAATATAGGTCCTTTTCTAATGGCATGGGTCTAATTATAATTTAATTATCCTATGTCGGCCTCCTTAGAAGATTGTGCCCTAATTTCATATAAAAGGAGGCATTTTTCTTTGATTTCCTCTAAGTCTTCTAAGTGCAAAAGAGCTCTAACCAATACATTGTTCAAGAATCCATTGTTTCCAAGCTCTCAAGGTGTTCAAGTCTTCCTCCCAAGCATTCAAGTTCTCCATTGAAGATCAAGGAATCAAGCTTTCAAGCCTTTGAAGGAATTTGGTGCAAGCATTCAAGATTAATCATTCAAACCCTAGATCTAGCCATCATGATGGTGTGATCTTCCTTCAAGATCCTTTGTGCATCTTCAAGAATCCTTCAAGTTTCTATTAATTCCATGTTTTCATACTTTCATACTTACTTTTGAATTGTAATTACATATCGATTGAATATCATAGCTTCATTGTTAGATTCAATTCTACTACTTGCTAGCATTCTGTACTTTATTTATTTCAAGATTAATTCCTAAATCAGGGTTTGAATAAGGCAAACCCCTCCCCCACAACAAAAAAACCTCTTTTTCTTGTAGGTATAGGTTCAGGATTATAGTTTCAAGACTAGATTTGGATACCCTTTTCGGCTTTCTTGTGGACAGCATGAACAGGTTTTCTATCGAACCTGTGCAGGTAAGGGTTGACATTATTGGGTCAGGGGTGACATTTGTGGGTCAAGTTCAACCTTTTTCATAAGACAACATCAGAATGGAAAAAGATTTTTGGGTTTTGTTCGTCTCTGCGTTCTGGTTCGGGATCAACTGTCAGATTTTCTAGAAATAGTCTGCTGACCTCAAAAAATAGCATTATTTGATCTGCACTATTTTAAGGTTGGTTATTCTTCCTATCCTTTTCAATTACAATAATCAAGAATATTTACTTAATCAATTTATAGAATTTAAGATATCCTTCTCATTCTCTTTTCCAAATAGTTGATTCATTTGCGCATTAGCCCATCTTCTTGGGTTGATCAATTTGGATCTCTTATTTGTGTACTTGAGGATAAAAGGAGCATCTTATCTTCTTCTTAATTACAATTGTAATCAACATAATTCAATTAGGATTAAGGAAAGAAATATACTCTAAGCAAATCAATAAACAACCTCTTTACAACACATTTCAAACATTAGTAATATAAATTTACCACCCTCATTATTATCAAAATCCCCCTTTACATATTACTCTTTACATCTAAATAAACATCATTCCATCCATTTACATTTACACACATATTTTATCCTTTACACTTACATCCTATCAAAGATCACCTTGAAATTTATCTTCGGTTAATCCAAGGATGCTTCCCATACCTTTTGCAAGTAACCCATAGCAATGCTTTTCTCAGTCCAACTAGAAGAAAGCTCTTCCATTCTATGTAGAGTTCTCATTTTAGGTAAGGAAAGTATGTCTTCTTCCTTCTTCACATTCAGTTACATGACCTCTACTATTGGGGATAAGGATGATTGAAGTTCCAATAGAGTGAGCATTCTATTCTCTTGCTTGTTCTGAATCTGCTTAACCTTGTGTCAAATTTTCTTTCCAAAACTACTATAAATAGTGATTGGTCTTGATAAAGGATCAAGCTTTATCTATTTAGGTTCTCCAACACCTTCTGTCCTTTAGCTATGCTTTTTCCAAATCTTTGAACAAAATCAGGATACCTTGATACTTTGGTAAACAATTGATCTGCCTCAGACAATGTAGTCTTAACTTCCTTTATCAAATCTGAAAATTTGATCCTATCTATGGTAATCTTCTCCTTCATCTTACCTATCATTTTCTTCTCTAAGTTCTCCTCTACAAGCTTCATTCCAGCTGACTACAAATTTGGACCTTGATCTAGAATTGACTTGATAAGATTATCCATCTGATCAATAGGAGTTTCATCTTCATAATATTCTACCTCAGGAATTAACTCAGCTAGAATGTCTCTAGCCCACTGTAATGCTATTTTATTCTTCTTCTTTGTTTTCACCTTATCTCTTATAACCTTTTTCCTTAATTATCCAGAAAATTTCATCAATTCCTTAGGTTTCAGTTTGGATATATCGATTGATGTGGTCAGTAATTATTCTTCATCAATTTCCTCTTCTTCCTCCTATAGAATAGTCACCAGTTTCTATCACTTCCTTACACTTGTCTCTCCAATAATTAATTTCCTTTTAGTTTTAGGCTCTTCTTCAATCTTTTTTTGAGTCTCCTCCTAATTACTCTCTATTTCTTTCTCCTCTTCCATCTCAAAAAACATATCATCTATAGTTCCATTGGCAATGGTGAGGACGAATCCTCTTTTCTTGTAATGTCTATAATTTCAATCTCATCACCACCCATTTATGATAGACTAATATTTTATGATCCTATGTTCTTCACCAAGTTAGGAACATCAACAACAACATTGTCAATTAGTTGATCTACATAAAATCTATCATCTCCCTGCATTGGTTCATTGAATTTTTCTTGAAATTTTTCTTCTTGTGCTACTACCTCCTTTATATTTAGTAGCTTCTTCCATGTCTCAAAAATTTCATTGTGTACACCCTATCTGTCATCAATTATAATTCTAGCTTCTCTGCTCTTAATTTTAAATTTATGCTTGTGAGCATTAATCATTATCTTAGTATCTTCAGCACATAGTTCATACTACACTTGAATTAGTGCACTTTCCATAATCTCTTTATCCAACTATAATAAAAAATACCATATAGCATCAATCAACTAATATAACTCATCAGGAATGCAACAGTGGATCTCTAAAGGTGTTCTAAAAAAATTGTGTAAATGATATAAACATTCATCTTCTAAATTATTTTCTTCATCATTCCTTAAAGTGTATCTTCTGTAAACAATAGCAAGTCTACCATTTCCCACAATACCTTTACCAACATCATCAATGAAAGGGTGCTTCTTTTTCTCACCATTCTTCTTCAGTTCAGAGGCATCCTTGTCTGATTTTGTCCTTTCTTCATCAATTTCCTTCTGAACATCCCTTAGGTCTGTGGATTTTCTCTTCCTTTTGTAAGTTTTCTTTGGAGTAGAAATGTTTTGACTTTTCTTCCTTGATGATTGCACTTGAGACTTAACTTTTCTAGTAGTTGGATTTATCTGTTTGATCTTAGCTTCAATTTTGGTTGTAGCAGTGCAGGATGTTCCTACATAACTACTACCAAACTTATGGTCTAGGTTAGATACCATTCTACTTGTTTTCCTTTTAATGACTTATTTCTTCAATTCTTTTTGAATTTTGTAAAATGCTTCATCATGGGTTCCAAATCTCTGTGCTTGTTTATGTAAGGGTTTTGACAACAGCTCATCAATATGTAAGTTACTAAATTACCCTCAACTTCATAACCCATAGGAGGAATCCAATATGTCCTAGGTTCCATAGCTTTCACAATACATGAATCAATATCTACTACAAAAATATCATTCTTGTACTTGTCTACAATGCTAACAGGAATCCTTTCTCGTTTATGCATTTTAGACTAGAAACCTAGGAAATAACCCCACATGACATTATTGAATTTATTATCTAATTCCTTTATGAATTGACTTATCTGAATAATTATCATTTTTTATTTTGACCATGTAACATTTCTTCTACTGGGGAAGAATTTTTAACATAGAAAAACATACATACCAGTAGGGCACCATACTTGAACTATTTTATGTTATCTCTCTTTATCCTTTCCATGTTTCTCAAGAGCTAGTATCTTATCATCTCACATAGATCATATGTTGAATCATCCTTAACAATAGAATAGGCAACATGAATAGCACCACTAGGCACACTGTTAACATGACTAGACTGGTAAACTCTATAACCTATCACTATAGATGTAAAACAAACTTCCTTGTCTTCAATATGATAGATTTCCATTTCATTTCCATCTTGATTGGATTTGGTTAGTTCAGTGACCAAATGAGTTTCCATCATTCTCAATGTGCATTCCAAACCTTATGCTCAAAATCTTGTAAACATGTTAATCATTGTCTTTGAAATATTTTGTGGTCTTTCTGGCCATATGAATCGATCATGCACTCTACTTATCACATAGTGAATCCAATCAAGATGCAATTTAGTGGGAATGTCCACTTCATAAGTTAAAATCTTCTCTTGTAGTTGTTTGTGCTCATCTTTTAACACTCCATTGATGCACTTACCAGGCTGTATTTGTTCTTGATTGCTTCAACTCCCACTTCTTCAATTTTGCAATGGATATAAGATAAAAAAATCTTCAATCTGTATCAGACCCTAAGGGATAGTGGATATGGCACCAAATATATCAATTTTAGACGCTTTGCTTGGATGCAATTTGAATATAGGTTGAGGTTACTCAGATATCTTTTCCAGAACTAGTGTATCAATGTTCTTTATCATTATGATCAATTGCAACAACACACAAATCTAACAACATACTAAAATGATAACTTGCAATAGACTAGTTAGATTTTCACGAAAACTCGATATCAATTTAGCTTGAAATCTCAATTAAAAAAGTAATTGTTACACAAAATAGCTCAAGATAGCTCTCAAATGCTCAAATGAAATTAAAGGTGTGAAAATAAATCACTTTACCTCTATATAAAACTAGATAAATAGATGTCACATACATCAACGATAGGAATAGTGTCATGTCACTGGTTAACACGTATCCACCTATTGGTACTCGACCAATAGTAATAACCATTATCAAATCTAGATATCAACCATGAAATCTTAGTGCATTCTGCACATAATCTCAAAAATAAAATCATAGAAACTTACACCATAATTTGCATATATATCTTTACCGCTCTTGAATCTAGGGGATCACTAATGGATTTGTCTTTAAGTTCTCTCCCTAAGAAAATAATATGCCTAGTTCACTGATGGAACCTCCACACTTCCTAAACTTGTGGAGTCCTACGTCAACTTAGAAGAATGTAGTTCACTTTTCTTTACCCATATCTTCTTAGTATTACTTCTAACTTTGTCAACATTAGTAACCCACTTTCCTTTCCCATCATCAGATAGATTAGGAAATCTGTTCCTAAACTAACATTCTGTAGCCAAATGACCTATCTTATAACCAAAAAACTTGTCATACCAGTTGACTTTCAAGGACTAGCATTACCTCTCAGAGTTATCATTCTACAATTTATTGCTAGGTTTGCATAGTTAACACATACAAAACATGTATCGAATTGTCTTTCCCTTCTAGCAGTATTCACTGGTGTGATAGGTGACCTAGGTACATACACTCTTGCCCTGCAATCTTCATCTTTGTGTCCATTATTTTTGCATGAAAAAAAATATCCATCAGATTTACCACCACTGGATCTATTTCTTGACCTAGATCTACACTCATGTGCAGTATGACCATATTTGTGACAATTATAACAATAACCATTCAAAGAGTGAGGTTTTTTCACCAGTTTTTCCTACACATATTTTTATTATGACCAAGCTTTCCACAGTTATAGAAACTAGTTTAGGTTTCTTACCTGATATGATTGGATCTACCTTCTGATCCTTTTGGGTCTCCTTAGGTTTAGATTTAGAGGAATCTTCAATTTAAATGTTCCCTCCCCTATGTAACCTAGATTGGTTATGTCTATATTCCTTCTTTGGTTCTTCAGTTCTTCATCATGATTTTGTGAGCTTTCATGGTATTTCTTCATCTTTTCATTTGCTTCTTTCTAAGTTTTCAGTTCTTTCTTTAGTAACTCCTTTATCTCTCCAAGCCTTTAATTCTCAACTATAACTTGAATATTCTCTGCAATAGTATCCTAAATTTGACTCTGATATAAAGAAAATTCCTATCCCAGTTTGACAAGCTCTTCATCTTTTTTCCTTTAGGGCATCATCCACAATTTTCTTGGCATCTTCTACAGTCTTCTTTACATCTGCAACTTTTCTTCTTTCCTCAAGGACTTCACACATCCTAATGGACTGATATTCAAGTTTTTTTTTTTTTTTTTTTTTTTTCTTTTTTTTTAGNCTGATATTCAAGTTTTTTTTTTTTTTTTTTTTTTTTCTTTTTTTTCAGATTTGCCACCTTTTCTTTTAGACCCTTTTTCCTAATAAACAATTCTACAATTCCCTCCTCATATTTTTTAGATGCACTTCCTTTAGATAGTTGATCTATGTAGTCTTTTCTTTCACTCAACTACTTAGTGAGTTCTCTCCTTTTGGAAAGTGGCTTCTTCAACTTTTCCTACAGCTCATTGATAATCTTTTTTGTATTATCAAGTTCCATCTCATGCCTATAACCCTACATGATAGTGGATCTTTTTCCCAATCTATTATTCTTATCACCAAGAGGACCTATGATGTAATACCAATTGTTGCAAATAATAGGTATTGAGAGGGGGGTGAATTAGTCCAAATAGATAGTAAACAAATTTAACCACTAATCTATATAACTGCTGAAATACTTTCCAAATTACAAAGCATATAACTGATGCAAATGCATAAAAAGAAAGTAATATCAAGCATCTACAAATTCATGACACATGAAACAAATATTTTCACATGGAAACCCTTGTAAAATGGAAAAAAACATGGTGGGGATGACACCCAGAAGGCCAATACCGCAGTAAATGAGTTTTCTTTGTTAGGACCTACAAATACCCTTTCTAAGGATTCACCTTGTTAGGACTCATTAGTACACAGTTATGAGTACAATTAGATCATCTATGATCTACCTCGCTAGAGGATTTCAAACCTCAATAAAGAAGTTACCATGTTAAAGGATTTACAAAAAGAACTTGTTTGAGTTCACCCGGTTAAGGGATTCTTCTTGCTATAACTATTAGGGAAGAATAAGATTAGCGATCTGGATGTAGCATTGATTCCTTGTCAGATCCAATCTTTTCTCTATACTCTATAACTTCTCTATGCTTTATTTTAATCAACTTTCTGATTGCAACCTCAAATTGAAATCACAAGAGCCTAATTGCACCACCCACAACAACTCTTACAACACTCTCAACTTTCTTTTTAGTATGAGCAATTCCCTATATATAAATAACTTTCACCGACATAAAAATAATATTCAAATTTATTTCCCACGAAAGAACCATGTGTCAAATTGATGACCTAAATGAATAAAATGATTTATCATGACCACGTTAGGTCAAGATAAGATCTTCAAGTTATATCTCCAAAGTAGTCAAATAAATTTTGAATTCTCCAATGCAACACCTCAAATCTGACTTAAATGTGTGCATCAAACTCATAAATATTAAAACATTGAATGTATAAACTTTATTGCATGCCATCACAACATTAGAAATGATCGCACATACTTTACCCTTCACCGATCTATGATCTACCGACTGGTACTCAAGAACATAAGTGGTTTACCTATCTTAATGTATGTGACAATAAAAAACCTTTCACCACTCAACCAAATGAGTTGTTGGAACCACATTGAAATCTAAACTAGTTGATGTTGTATTTGTGACCTCTTTTCATAATTCACTTCTACCATGATCACCACCAAAGTGATGTTCTCACTGTCTACCCATCTTCTGGACTTAGCCAATATTCAGTATTACCTCCTTACCAATTGTATCTTCACTTCACCTATAGTTTTTCATGACTATAATGACTTAATTGCACTGTACTAACTTAGTTTCTATCAATGACAACCAAATAAGTGACTCCTTATGACTACACCTCAATATTGAGCAATCTCCCAATACAACACCAACAATTCCTATTAGAATATAAAGATTTTATGCATATCTTAGTGTCTAAGTTTTCTCATTGATGCAAATATAAATTTATAGTAAGGATAACTAGATGACAATAATATGAAAAGGTAAAAATAATGGTTGCAATAGTAAAATGAACTATATGTTTTTAATTTCATAGTGTATATTTCAGTTATATACTCAATATTCCACATTTATATAAAAATTCATCTCACCTAGATAAAGATTAATTTCAGAAGTTTGCAAAATGTTTGAAAATAAAAATAGAAATATGTTATGTGAAAAATGCACAAGTTGGTCATTGAACTGAAAAATTATGACAGTACTCTGAATTAAGAATAATCAATTAAATAATTCAGTTCTTAGATAGGAATGATTATCGAATATTTTCCACAGGCCGAATTTCTTTACTCATGTATATTTTCTTAACTATTTTGGTGCTATTTTACAAAAATCTATTAATAATGTCATATAGTAACATGTAGCAGCGCATGATTGTTCATTTTTAAATCTCCTTAAATCCTTATGTATCCACTATTTTGTCTCTATCATATTTTTCATACATCTATCCATATCCTTTCTCTATCTACACTTATCTCCATACATTTTTCATAAGGGAAGGAAAAACATAATCCTCTAATTTGTAGGACATCCTATATAGAATGGAATTATCAAAAATATTTAAAAGTTTTTTTTTTTCCATTGAATGTTGTCATTCTCCCCTAGTATTTAAGAGTTCACTTTATAAATGCTAGTGAAATAATGTCTTGTGTAACAAGGCTTTCATTTAAAGATTAATTTAATTGTTGAATTCTTAAAAACCTTATCACTTCAAGAAGCATTAAAAATAAGAGCACTTTCAATAGAATTCTTATTTGGAGCAATCCATTGCTTTCTTATTATTTGCTAATACATTTTAAGGTCATAAAAGATATTCATCAATGGTATTGATAGTCAACAATAATGTTGATTTAGGAGAACTTAGTCTTGGTAAATTAAAAAAAAAATCTCCATTTTATTTCTAAATATGAATTACAAAAGTCTTCATTTTTCTAAATGAAAGATCAAGTATTAGAAATTAGATCTATAAGAGTGAGAAAAAAAAATGATCCTCATTATTTTTCACACTGAAATTAAAAAAAACTTCAATTTACACACATGTATAATTCACCACCCTCACTAATCAATCCAAATTAATTTATACATAATCATATAAATTCGTTCAAGTAACCTAAATCAACTTAAAGATAAGACTATTTCTTAAGGATTAAAAATGTGAAAGAGATTGATAATGGCTAGGTTCTCAAATGTGAGTAAACAAATTAAACTAATTTGTCTTCGTCATGTCACGTGTCTCTTAGTCAACACTAATGTCAGTTGAATAGGAACAATAAGATCGGTTCTAAATGGGAAATGACAAAACTCAAATAAGTAATAATGGTTCTAGAATTGAATAGACTGTGCATTTGGTCCGAGTAGATACTAGACGAAGATTGCTTTGCGTTCGCTTTCACAGTCAATAATCATGTGTTAAATACAAAATAACAATAAATGGTGGATAAGGATAATACCAGTTTCCAAATGGCAATCATTGTGAAAAAATTAGGCCTTGACGTGCCTGCACGTGTTTTACTATCTTCACTACAAAACGAGTTTATCGAAAACGTAATTATTAATAAGTTCTACTAATACTAACAAATGCTTCATCAATAACTCGCTTTCTCGGTTAGGTGAATCGATTTACCATGTGTTAAAAAAACCAAGGTAATTTTGACAAAGCAAGACCCATTTTTCTCAAGGTTTGAAGGACGTGGAGAAAAAAACTATAAATGGGATATGCATTGTTTGAGCTTCTCAAAGCTCGTTGCTTATCTGTGGATGTTTTGAATTCATAAATGGCATCCCGTATGAAGATAATCTTCTGTATTCTGTTGGGCCTTTTATTAGCGTCGATCCTGCTTGAGGCTGCGGTGGCGAGAGGTGGAGGTGGAGGAGGTGGCGGTGGTGGCGGTGGAGGAGGCGGTGGAGGAGGAGGTGGTGGTGGTGGAGGCGGCGGCCGTTCCCATCGCCATGGCTACGGGCCTGGTAACTAAAGGGCCCTGGTTGGATATAGACAAAGAACATAAATATATTATATAAATAAAGAATTATATAATAAAGCTGGTTTCAGCCATCGTTTCTCAGTCAGATGGCCATGTTGCTTCAATAAAAAAAGTATCACTAAATTTCAACTATTGAATATGTATTAGAGATAAGTTCTTTGAGATGGGCATGCTAGTTATTTCGATTGTGTTTGATTGTTATAACATTTCAGTTTCTTAATGATGATACAATTTAATCTTAGATTTGTCTGTAAGAGTCCAAAACCTTTGAGGAATTCTTTCGCTTCACAAATTATAAATTCTTTAAATTATTTGTAGAATTTAAAGAATTTTATTTAATTGAATTATTACTAGCAATCACACCTTGGTGTGTAATGGGTATGAGAGAGAGAGAGAGAGAGAGAGTATTCCTCAAGACGATAAAGGCCACTCTTACAACTGATCAACAACTTTGAAACCTATCATATTGTCTCTATCTCTTTGAAACACACTGTTTCAAATAATTTATCTCTATTTTTTAAGCACATATCCATAATTAGCTCCCTTCAATAAACTGAAATTGTTTATGTTAGCATAAATATCAACACAAATAACTTTACTGATTTAACTATATCATTAACTTTATGTAAAGAGTTGAAGCTTTTTTATATCAAATTTAATAATTAACTCAAACAATTTCACCTATTAACTCTATAGAAATATTTTTAAATTAATTTTATTTTAGATAAAAGTAGAGTTGCAACATACCAATTAAATAAAATTTATGATTGTAAAATTTATATTGAAATAGATCTCTAGTATCCATTTCGTTCTAATTGGTAAACAATTCTATATTATATAATATGGTTTTTTATTAGATATCAAGGTGAACATAGTAAAGAAAAATCAAACAAATGTCTTTACTAGATGAACACATTGGTGTCAAATTAGATAGGATTGATGTGTAAGTTTCAAGAACCTATAATAAAAAACCTATTTATATCTACTTAATTTAGCTGTTGTTTATAATGTAATTAATTATGTATGAATATATAAAATCTACCTTCAATATCTATGAATGATATTATTAGAGCTCAGCAGTGATACCCTCACACTGGGAGGATACTAATGCATTCCCATCATGGGACTTGTTATGATTTGACATACTTAGTGATCCGAAGCTTGTACAAAAAAATTCTCATTTTTTATATTTCCTCAAATTTTATTCTTGTACCATCTTTCTTCCATGTCAAGGCTACATTCGTGACCTTGACCTGGGTATAAGTTTCTCTGGACACCTTGACACTTTAAGGTGTAAATTCAAATTAGGATTTTTCTCAACCAACTTAGCTTAATATTATTATATCTCATTAGTTTAAGTCAAGTTTGAAATTGTGTATCTTAATAAAAGAAAATCACTCCTATGTAATTTTAATGATGGATTGTAATCACTATCATGTATTGAAATACATAAAATAATAATATATATGTCATAATATTGTCTTGTCACCATCCCAATAATTATATTTGTTCTGAGATTAATAATGTCATATCCCCGTGACTTTCACCTACTCAATCTACTATATAAGCTTTTATTACACTTTGGTATTAGGTGCTTACCAATAACAGTTTGAAGTATTTATTGCAATAATATCACATCATTAATAGCTATTAATCTAACAGTTTATCGCATCATTATTAGCTATTAATCTAACAGTTTGACAAACTCTTTGATTCCTTTTCTAACTTATTACAAAAATATTAGAATTTGTCAATAGAATTTCATTTCAATCAAAGGAGTCTCAAGAATTTTATTGCCATATTTAGTCTTAAATTGTGACAATATATCTTCTATTACAATCAAACCAATCTTTTTATCTCCAATTCCAAAATAAAGTACTTATTTTGAATTATTCATCTTTATTTTAATTTTCATTCTATTTTACATAGTCATTATAAAAGTAAACTTCAACAAATTTACCAACAAAATAATTAGGCAGGGATGCATACTATAACATATGATTACATCAAGCCAACGAGATGGTCTAGCGCTAGAGACACTTAGAAATAAAACTTTCTCAAAAGCTGATAATTAAAACCAATTTATTCGTACCACTGCAGATCTGAGATTTTACACCTTGTAAGACATTTTTGTCAAAAGACCATTCTCCACTCGGATGAACTTAGTTGTAGTGTGGTTATCAACACCTGCTGGAATGTTCTTGCATACTGCAAAGAATGTTAAAGGTAATGTATTAAACAATACAAAGACAATTGCCAACTTTTGATTATCATGGCAATGGATCAATTCCTTACACTTCTTGGCAAGATTCTATACAGGTTTGTATCTGGAATATAGTGTATGGCATTCATCTCCCAAGTCAACTTCCCCAAATTTGCATAGGTCTCCTATATTTGTGAGTATGATCTGCCTCCTACAAAAAAAGCGTGTGTCAGATACAACTCAAAAAGGAATGATTTTGTGTATATTCTCCAAGTCCTATATGCTTATATTATCAGCAATCGGGAAGAAAACACATCCAAATCACATTATGTTTTATCGACATTTTGATGATAAAGTTCAGGACATCTTCAAGATAGACGAGAAGATCAAGCATGCACATATTATGATCCATTGTAGGCTATGTTATTGAAGCATCTACACCCCTCGTTAACTAAGCCTACATGGTTACGTGCAAACAAAACAAAAAATCCTTACATTGTCAAGGTTTATTTCAGAGCATTTTATTTGTTCAAAGAGTTTGAGAACATCATTACTATAGCCATGTATTGTATATCCTGCAGTCAACAAGGCCACATCAGCATAATGCCTTTGATTAAACAATTTCCATGCTTTTAGTTTCTATAGGCTACCACATTTGGCATACATGTCTATCAAGGCATTGCCAACTATAACATTGTTGAGGTTTAGAAATACCACCCCAACTCAGGCATTGGGGCTCAACAGTATTCTATCCTAACAATGGAAACCTTCTCGAGCTGTGGGTGGACTCTCATTAAGAAGGAGTCTCCGGATTCTAGTTCGGTTCCTATTTGTTATGAAATATCACTTTCTAATTGAAAACTTAGTGAGAAAAGGGAAAAAGAAACTTTGAAAAATGGAAGTGAAAGTGAGGCGATACACCAAAATGAAATCTGACTTTGTTTGGAAACTAATGTAGAAATTCTAACTCATATACCAAAGCTTGATACTTTGAATCTCTGATCAACATATAGGTTAAAGACTTGGATACTATGGTATAGAACACAAATAGCTTAATCTGTCAATAAACATACATATTCTTCATGAGGTCTGAATTTGTTCACATAGAGGAGGAAAAATAAACATTCACTTCTCCTAGCTACCAGATTTGAAATCAAAACTCAAAAGCATATAGGGAAAATATATCATCTACTTTATTATCCTCCAAAAATCTGACAAGTAGGTTACAAACAAGATCTCTAAGGCGTTAAGGAACAATATGCTCACTTTTAGCCTTCTCTCAAAAATATGCAACCCCTCAAAATGAATAAGAGGTTCAAATATGTAGCCCCTAAGGCTAATTTCAAAAATGAAATCCCCCTCCAAAACTCTCCTCAAAACAGATAGATCATCCTCATTTTAAGGCCTTCAAATCAGCAATTTTGAAAATGAACGCAATCCCTAAAAGTCCTCCTAAACAAAAAGGACATTCCTAAATTTCAAGCTCAAATGATGCCCAAAACATAGCTTAACAACTACCCCTCCAAAAAAAATCCCTAAATCTAAGGCATGACTAGTGCCCTAAATCTAGCCCCTAAAGTTGGTGTTTAAAAGATTTATATCTTTTTACAAAGTGTACCAACTTATTACAAACTACATTGCAAAATCCATCCAAATTTAACTCAAATGTATAAACCCCATCCAAAACATAAATAACCTAACTCACACATAAACCCGACACCATGGGAAAACCCTAAATCCACTTTAAAGCCGCTCATACAATGAAAAAATATCTCAGTGGCTAAGCTCCCTAGCACTACAGTTAATATTCTTCATGTACTTTGATGGACTTCAAAACTTTATCCAGCTTAGCATAGGCATTGTTAGCCATTTCATTTTCGCACTTGCTGTTTGGGAGAGAAGTTTAGGGTTTCCTACCCTAGCTATTTGTGCCGCCATGTTTGTGATTTTTGGCATTCTTATTGGCCTTTGCTGGTTTTGATGCTAGTATGGAGTTTATCACCGCATTATGGGAGTTGTAATGAAGTCTTTGTGACTCCTCTTTGTGATCTTGAGGCTAGGACTGTATGTGATATTGGAGCTGGAGCTCTACTGGAGTGAGTTATATCCTAGAGTAAAAAAAGAGCTTGAGCATCCTCTATGCCATGGCTTTTAATTGGAAGTTGTCAATCATATTGCTTATGCATGAGCTCGGCTTTGTTTGGCTTTTGAACGTGCGCTCAAACTTGAGCTTCTCTGCTTGAAAAATAAAGAGCTTGGGCTCTCTTTATGTCATGGTTTATGGGAATGCATGGAGCTCAAGCTCTGCTTGGAGTAAGAGACAGAGCATTAGACTTTTGACAGGAGTCGACTCTTTGTAACAAGAAATAAGTTGTCTCTTTACTTTATCTTTCTCCCCTTAATGGTAACACCACTTCTTGCTTCTTATCTTGGGTCTAAAACTACTCTTAGCACTTGGAACTAGTGTTGTAACAGAAAGCTTGGTCATTACAACCACTGCATGCTTTTGAACTGGCATTTTCATGCCATAATAACTGGCATGGCTCATGCATTTTTAAGAACTCGGGCCTTATTGCATAGTCTCCACTGCTTGGCCAAACAATTGTCTTAGAAACACATAGCATTGGACTGCTATTTCAGGATTGGACACCCTAAATGGCTGCTAAGTAGATTATTTAGTCTCATTTAGTTATCGACCAGGGACGTAAACTTGGAATGGTGTTCGCAAAGTATATGCTTCAACCTTCCTTGATTCTCATGGCTAAACCTATGGAATTGAAATACATTATGCTTCAAGAATCTACACTATCTCAATTGAATGCAATTATGCTAAGAATATAGTAATACAGGTAGGGGTTACTCTGCTCGCCTATGCTGCAGGAACAGTACACCAGTTCTGTTACTAGTGGCTACAGGAATAGCAAATTTCTATCTTCTACTTAATGAAGAAAGAAATAAGTTCTAATCTAATAAAATGATTCTCTCACCAAGTGCCCCCCCTTGGATGAGTGAATAGAAATGCAATTATGATAAGAGACTGAAACTCAAATTATGCATTCTATTCATTCATGGAGGAAATATGCTTGGAAAATAAATAGTGCTACAATATCAAATTCTATTCCAAAAATTACATTAGTTAACTCTCTTCTTCCTCTCCCTCTCGTGGAACTACAAAAATCCACTTATTTAAGGAGGAACTACACTAAAACCTAAATCTAGGATCACTCCATTAATGAGGATAACTAATGGATACATCATGCTTATAACATAAATCTTAAACAACAAAAGTAGGTCTTCAAGTTTTCCCCAGAATGTAGCATGCAGTGGTTCTAGATCTGCACGCGATGTCTTCTCAGGAACTGAATTGACTTGTTCCTCCATGAGAGTTCTGTGACATGTCGATCTTTAACCACTTACTTAATTCCCTATTTTATGTTGGCGCTCCTGGAGGTAACGACTGACGTTGACCCTTTCAACACCATGCTGGAATTCTTGAATGTGCCATAACTTGACTCCTACAAAATGGTTAGTATACATAACTTCCAACACATAAATATATTTTATCATTTAATACTAAAGAAGTGTGAGATTTCATTCAATATTCTTGCACAACATTCGGCTACAAGAAGGAAACTACCTGCAAACATAGCATGGGAAAAAGGACTATCCATTCAACATGCAATCACTTATATCCTACATCTTCTATCCATTAGCTTTAAGAAAAATACATTATGTTTTCAACATCCATTCTACCTACTTATGTCCTTTCATACAGAAATATATAAAAACCATAAGTTTTAAAGTCTTCTGCTTTGAAAACAAAATATTGTTAAAGGAAAGTAAACACATGGAAAAGATGGCCTTTTGGGAGGCTCATCATTCTCCCCAACTATACTATTGCTGGTCCCCAGCAATCATGAAGTTTAGGATCCTGGCTATAAGCCTTAGGTTGCCAGTAGTCTTCTCCCCTAGTTCATTCGCTACATGATTAAAGTAGCCATGGCTCTTCCAAAGTCTGTCCCACCTTTGTCTTTCCTTAACCATATCATGCTCTTCTGCATTCTCATTAACTGCTAGCAGCGGCTGTAGGAGGATTGGAGGTTGAAACCATAAGGGCATCCAATAATGTAGTTATGTGCGGCCCAGCATTATAAACCATGGAACACGGTGAGTAGCAAGGGTTAAATTTTGTGGAGAATGGGGCTCCCTGATTTTTAAGTGGTGGGGCATCCTCATCCACCGTTGCTTACAAGCTGAAATTGTAGCCTCAACATCTTGTGAAGAATGTTGTTCCCAATCTGCATACCCCTATTTTCTGATTGAGAGAACCTTACGAGATCCACTAGGATTCATTATAATTGAAATCCAGTCAAGGAATGTCCACCTAGAGCTTTGAACTTCAAGCCTCAGCATAACGGGTGTGTCAACCTTACTGCTTCAATATGGGAGAGCCTGGTGCTCTCTGATGATCTCAGTTTGAATCCAGGATATAACTGCCCTCAACTGCACATCTCCTACATAGAGGAGTGAATTCCATTATCTGTTGTCAGGCACAACCAGGTTGTGCAAATATAACTCCCATAATATATTCTTAATGGGCATAGGTGCTGATCGGAAAGAATCATAGAATTCATGAGGGGTAGCAATGGAAGGATTTAATCCCTCAACAATCCTTTCCAACTAAAAATTAACAAATTGTTCCTTAAGCAACAATGCATAAACTGGGGAAGGTGGCCTGCATGCCATTGCTGCAGGAATCAACTCTATAATCTGCTCAATTCTCCTTTCCAGTACTGCAATTCTATTTGTTTTCTGCTCAAGATGACAAGCCCGCTCCTCAATTATTCTCTTTAATTTCTCTGCCTCCATTTCCCATTGTGATTTTTCCCAGGTTATATTTTGGTACAAACATAATCGTGCTGCCAATGGTGTGGAAAAATCTAAAGGTGGCATGGGTCCTTGCTGAAGGACATTAATAAACTTAGATGCAGCTTGAGGGATTCTTACTTTCTCCACTTTAGTTAAAGTAGCTCCTTTCCCCTTGTCACAAGTGACAAGGGTTTTGATCGAATCATTCACTTGGGATGATTCGGCTGCCTTAGCTAATGTATCCAATCGCTCTTTGCTCATCTTCCCAAACACTTGTCCTAAAACGTCCTCATTTACAGCAGGAAATTCATCTGGAGGAAGATTCTCTAAACTGTCATCTGAATCTTGACCAGAACTATTGCAAAATCCCTCTGTTTCTATAGAATCTTTATAAATTTCCACAAGGATGAACTCAACTTGCAGATCAGCTTGAGTTTCCTCATCCATGACATGGGCTAGGGTATCACCATCTACCCTGCTTGAAGTCTTTACCTCCAAAGAGGATTTTTCTGCTGACTCAGAGGATTCAACATTTATAATTGAATCAGGGGTTTTGCTTGCTTTACTAGTACTAGAAGAAAATCTAGGACTCTTCCTCACAGGGGTCTGAGAGGAGCTCATTGGTTCCTTGCATTTCTTTCTGGTGGAGGACACCTCCTTTGTAATGGCTACATGAGGTTCTTCTGGTGTTACTTCCTTGGAAGAAGGCAAGGGTTCCTCAGGTATCTAATTCATATTTTCACTATCAGCTGGCGATTGTTCTGGAGTTAATTTTTCTACATCTATGGTTTTGTCTTTTCCTTTTATGACAATAGACCTAGTTTCTTCAGACATTGAAGTGCCAGGGGTGGCAGCGTCTTTTCCTATTTTTCTCTCCTTATTATTAGAAACATGAGTGTTGTCCTTACAGCCTCTTTTCCTAGTTAGGGTAGGTCTAGAAGAGGATGCTTTAGGAATGGGTTCTATTTTATGGATTACTTTACGAACCCCTATTGCCATATTAACCCTACTACCTACACCCTGGCCTCTTGGACCAACCAACCTAAGTGCCAAATCTTCCATAGCCAAGAATTCCTCCCAGGTCCCAATTGATTGTTTAATTAACACTCTTTCTACAATTAAATTAATTAAACAGTGGTGGGAAATGGACTGTGCTTTCCCTGACTAAACAAGAGATGCCTATTTTTAAAAAATATTAAAAAGAAAGCTAGGTAAATCAACTGGCTAGTTTTCATGGCAAAGGGCGCTCAAAATTTTGAAGTGAAGTCTGTGTAGGTACTTGTAGCGTCCCTCACAGGTGAAGTAAGATATTATAAATGTGGCTGGCTGCAAAAACTCAATAGGCAATGACATTCTTACAGTGCCCTGCTTTTTATCAACTTCCAACTGTGGGTCACTATGCAGGGTAAATTGTGCCCTAGCCGAGCGCAAGTCAATGTCCTTTGTCCATTTTTCCCCTTCCTATGGCAGCTTTGTAACCTCTGCCACTATATCTTCTAAAATTTTAACCCTCAGACCTTTTACTACCGCAAACCCATTGTTCAAGGTATTCAAAAATTGAAAAGCAATTTTGTCATCGAAGCCATTAAGGCTTAAGCAGTAGTCCAGCCATCCTCATTGCCGAAATAACTCACAGGTAGCCAGGTCCTCAAGTAACACTTGATGATCTGTTGGCTCATGCCTCTGAAGGACTCCGCCCATTAAAAATGATGGAGAAAATAGATCTGCAGGATATGCTCAGTTGCTACAGAAAAATTTTGAAAAATGCCTGGCTTTCCTTCAGACGCAAGATGTTTTTGTTTTGCTTTCTGAGAAAAACTGAAGTACATGATAGTAATTAATTTTAGGCAAGCTAGCATTACTTCAAATGATTTTCATAAATGCATTTGTGCGTGTTAAGGTTCACCACCCGAACACATCGCAAAACTGCCGTTATTAAGAGATCCTTTCTTTAATTTGCTTTCAAATCAACTATTAAATCATGATGGCTTTAATCACTGAGTGACAGTTAAGCTCCCACATAATGACGGTCACCATGAAAAGACAGAAAGAAATAAATTTTTTGCCTTTTCGCTTGCTAAAATTAATTTGAAATTATTAAAATAGACATGAATGAAATAACTAACCCCTCCCCCCAACTAAGCATAAGGCATGGGTCCCACCAAGCCGGTGCGTGCAAGAATAGAAAAAGAAAAGTACACTCATTTAAAAATAATAAATGACTAAAATAATTTATGTGCAAAATTATGCATTGCTAACCTGATGTGTTGCAGGAAGAGTGTAATCCTAGGCGACATGCACTAATGGAGTGATGCGGCGGTATGGATACGTGGAAGAGAGAAAGGTGATGCGGTTTTTTTTATTATGCAGAAAGAAAATCACCAAAGTGAAGTGTCTATTATGAAAGCTGGAATAAAATCACAGCTTGGTAGAAATCTGGGTGGAAGACCCAGATGCGTCTGTTGTAGGAAGAATACTATCTCAGCTCTGTTGGAATTGTTGCAGGAAGTCCTGATGAATTGTAGGCTTCTGATATAGCTTTAAGCGATGCCCATTTACAAGGAGTTTGAATCTGATAGGATCAATTGTACAGAGCTGGACAACACCATTATCAAATACTGAAACTATCTCATAGGGCCCCAACCAACGGGTTTGAAATTTTCCAGGAGTATGCTGATATTGTGAATCTACAACAGTGCCCAATCACCAATGGAATTTTTTTTTATCTTTTATGAAGTGGTCATGTCACTTCTTTCGCTACTGTTGTATCAGTTCTGTGTTATGAAGTGCAATTTTCTTTATTCATTTAATCCATTGAGCTGTAGGAGGCTGTCCTCTTGTGCTTTGTTGAGGTTAATATCCAATTCCAATGTCATCTTGAGAGTATTATGGTGAAACTCTATAGGCATGGATGCAAATTTTTCGTAGACCAACTCAAAGGGAGTGAATCCAGTCCCTCTTTGCTCAACTTCCTAAACACTTCTCCTAAAACATCCTCATTTACTGCAAGAAATTCATCCGAAGGAAGATTCTCTAAATTGTCATCTGAATCTTGACTAGAACTATTGCAAAATCCCTCTATTTCTATAGAATCTTTATCACTTTCCACAAGGATGAACTCAACTTGCAGATCAGCTTGAGTTTCCTCATCCACAACGTGGGCTAGGGTATCACCATCTGCCCTGCTTGATGTCTTTACCTCCAAAGAGGATTTTTATGCTGACTCAGAGGATTCAACATTTATAATTGAAACAGGGGTTTCGCTTGCTTTACTAGTACTAGCAGAAAATCTAGGACTCTTCCTCACAGGGGTCTGAGAGGAGCTCAATGGTTCCTTGTGTTTCTTATTGGTGGAGGACACCTCCTCTGTAGTGGCTACAGGAGGTTCTTCTGGTGTTACTTCCTTGGAAGAAGGCAAGGGTTCCTCAGGTATCTGATTCATATTTTCATTATCGGCTGGCGGTTGTTCTGGAGTCAATTCTTCTGCATCTATGGTTTTGTCTTTTCCTTTTATAACAGTAGACCTAGTTTCTTCAGACATTGAAGTGCCAGGGGCGGCAACACCTTTTCTAATTTTTCTCTCCTTATTATTAGAAACAGGAGTGTTGTCCTTACAGGGTCTTTTTCTAGTTAGGTTAGGTCTAGAAGAGGATGCTTCAGGAACGGGTTCTATTTTATGAATTACTTTATGAACCCTTGTTTCCATATTAACCCTACTACCTACACCCTAGCCTCTTGGACCAACCACCCTAGGTGCCAAATCTTCCATAGCCAAGAATTCCTCCCAGGTCCCAATTGACTGTTTAATTAACTCTCTTTCTACAATTAACTTAATTAAATAGTGGTGGGAAATGGACTGTGCTTTCCCCGACTAAACAAGAGATGCCTATTTTTTCAAAATATTAAAAAGAAAGCTAGGTAAATCAATTGGCCTATTTTCATGGTGAAGGGCGCTCATAATTTTGAAGTGAAGTCTATGTAGGTACTTGTAGCGTCCCTCACAGGTGAAGTAAGATATTATAAATGTGGCTGGCTACAAAAACTCCATAGGCAATAAAATTCTTACAATGCCCTACTTTTTATCAACTTCCAACTGTGGGTCACTATGCAGGGTAAATTGTGCCCTAGCCAAGCACAAGTCAATGTCCTTTGTCTATTTTTCCCCTTCCTATGGTAGCTTTGTAACCTCTGCCACTATATCTTCTAAAAATTCAACCCTCATACCTTTTACTACTGCAAACCCATTGTTCAAGGTATTCAGAAATTGAAAAGCAATTTTGTCATCGAAGCCATTAAGGCTTAAGCAGTAGTCCAGCCATCCCCGCTGCCGAAATAACTCACAGGTAGCTGGGTCCTCAAGTAACACTTGATGATCCATTGGCTTGTGCCTCTGAAGGTCTCTTCCCATTGAAAATAAAATAGCTTTGTAGGATATGCTCAGTTGCTATAGAAAATTTTGAAAAATGCCTGGCTTTCCTTCAGATGCAAGATGTTTTTGTTTTGCTTTCCGAGAAAAACTAAAGTACAGGATAGTAATTAATTTTTGGCAAGCTAGCATTACTTCGAATGATTTTCATAAATGCATTTGCGCGTGTTAAGGTTCACCAACCGAACACATTGCAAAATTGTCATTATTAAGAGATTCTTTCTTTAATTTGCTTTCAAATCAACTATTAAATCATGATTGCTTTAATCACTGAGTGACAGCTAAGCTCCCACATAATGACGGTCACCATGAAAAGACAGAAAGAAATAAAGTTTTTTCCTTTTTTCTTGCTAAAATTAATTTGGAAGTATTAAAATAGACATGAATGAAATAACTAACCCCTCCCCCCAAATAAGCATAATGCATGGGTCCCACCAAGCCGGTGTGTGCAAGAATAGAAAAATAAAAGTACACTCATTTAAAAATAATAAATGAATAAAATAATTTATTTGCAAAATTATGCATTGCTAACTTGATGTGCTGCAGGAAGAGTGTAATTCTAGGCGACATGCACTAATGGAGTGATGTAATGGTATAGACATGCGGAAGAGAGAAAGGTGATGTGGTTTTTTTATTATGCAGAAAGCAAATCACCGAAGTGAAGTGTTTATTATGAAAGCTAGAATAAAATCATAGCTTGGCATAAATCTGGGTGGAAGACCCAGATGCGTCTGTTGTAGGAAGAATATTGTCTGAGCTCTGCTAGAATTGTTGCAGGAAGTCCTGATGACTCGCAGGCTTGTGATATAGCTTTAAGCGATGCCCATTTACAAGGAGTTTGAATCTGACAGGATCAATTGTAGAGAGCTAGACGACACCATTATCAAATACTGAAACTATCTCATAGGGCCCCAACCAATGGGTTTGAAATTTTCCAGGACTATGCTGATATCGTGAATCATACAGCAGTGCCCAATCACCAATGGAAATTTTTTTATCTTTTATGAAGTGGTCGTGCCACTTCTTTCACTGTTGTTGTATCAATTCTATGTTATGAAGTGCATATTTTCTGTATTCATCTAATCCATTGAGCTACAGGAGCCTATCCTCTCGTGCTTTGCTAAGGTTAATATCCAATTCCAATGTCATCCTAAGAGTCTTATGGCGAAACTCAATAGGCATGGATGCAGATTTTCCGTAGACCAACTCAAAGGAGTGAATCCAGTAGTGGTTTTCCAAGTTGTGCGGTAAGCCCAAATGGCTTCAGGAAGGCGATTAGCCCAATCATTTTTGTGAATGGCAACTATTTTGGTCAGAATGACCTCTATCTCCCGGTTGGTGATCTCAACCAGCCCATTTTCCTGAGGATGGTATGGTGATGATTTACCATGCCTCACTATGTATTCTTTCATTAATTCAACAATAAGGCTAGAGGTGAACTATGCCCCTTGATCAGTTACTATTTCTTAAGGCACTCCAAACCTAGTGAAAATAAATTCATACAAAAAATCTTCTACTTTATAGTTCCTTGCATGCCTCATTGCTTTTGCTTCAACCCATTTTGTGGCATAATTAGTGCATACTAAGATATAAGACTTACCATGTGAAGATGGCTCAATGGGGCCAACAAAGTCGATGGCCCACTTGTCAAATGGCGTTACCACCACCTGTGGCTGTAGGGGCATTTTATCAGTCTTTGTGGGATGTCCCATCCTTTGACATCGATTACAGTGCCTGGTATGCTTAGCTACATCTTTGTGTAATGTAGGTCAATAATAACCAATTTTCAATACTTTGTATGATGTGTGTTTTTTGGCAAATTGGCCACCACATGGCTCATCATGACATGCCTGAACGATGTCATAGGTCTCATCTTCACGGACACATTTGTGGGTAAGTTGATCAGAACCTGTGTAGAAGATAGATCTAGATATCTAGGAAAAGTAAAAACTTTTCTCAGCCAGTAGCCTTTGTTCACGGGGTGAGAAATGGGGTGGTGCCCGCCCTGTAGCAAGGTAGTTTATGATGTCAGCATACCATGGATTTTATGTTGCAAGAGATAATAGGTGCTCATCCGGGAAGCTATCATCAATTGCTACAGGATCATCAGGAACTTGTAATCTAGAGATAAAATTAGCAACTACATTTGCTTTTCCTAGTTTGTCAATGATAGTTATATCAAACTCCTACAGGAGGAGTAACCACCAGGCTAATCTACCAGAAATGGCTAGTTTATTCATCAAGTATTTGATCGCTGAGTGATCAGTATAAACAAATACTTCATAGCTGGTTATGTAATCCCTGAATTTATTTAATGCATAGATTACAACAAGGATTTCCTTCTCAATAATAGTATAATTTAGTTCTGCACCCTACAAATTTTTGCTGATGTAATAAATGGCGTACTCAACTATTCCTTCTTTTTGACCTAGCATTGCCCCAATTGCATAGTCAGATGTGTTTATGTGGATATGAAATGGCAACTTCCAGTCTGGTCCTCTGATAATAGGGGTCTTTGTTAACACATCCTTCAACTGCTGGAATGATGATTCACATTCTGTTGTCCATTCAAATTTTGCTTCTTTCTTCAATAGATTATGTAATGGAGCGACAAGTTGACTAAAGTTCTGAATGAATCTCCTGTAGTAACTGACATGACCAAGAAAAATCTGGACATCCTTCTGCTTTGCTGGGGTTGGGAGTGTGAAAATTACTACAATCTTTGTAGGATCAACCTGGATTCCAAACGATGAGAGGTAGTGCCCTAAGACAACTTCCTCCTCCATCATCATGTAACACTTCTCACTATTAAGTGAGAGATTGTAATCCTGACATCTTTGAAGAAATTTTTCCAAATTAGCATAAGCCTCTTCGAATGTAGTTCCATATGCAGTAAAATCATCCATGTATATTTCAACACAGTCAGCAGCAATGTCAGAAAAAATACTTATCACTGCCCTCTAGAAAGTAGTAGGTGCATTACATAACCCAAATGGTAAGATGGAATAAGAAAATGTTCCCCATGGGCAGGTGAATGTTGTCTTATCCTGGTCTTCTAGTGATATCTGGATCTGGTTGTAGCCAATGAAACCATCCAAGAATGAAAAATACTTTTTTCCAGCTAGGTTGTCAAGTACTTGGTCAATAAAGGGCAATGGAAAGTGATCCTTCTTGGTTGCCTTAATAAGCTCCTTATAGTCGACACAAACTCACCATTTGCCTCCTTTCTTGGGGAAAATTACAAGAGGGGAGACCCACTAACTGTCAGAAATAGGATAAATGAAGCCAGCTTGGAGAAGATTTTGCAATTCAACCTTTACTATATCTCTTAATGCAGGGTTTATTCTTCTTTGAGGTTGCCTAATAGGTCTGGAGTCTGGACTGATATAAATCTTATGGGTACACAATTTTTGATCAATCCCCTTCATGTCAGTATAGTCCCATGCAAAAGATTGCTGATTCTTTTGTAAAAGGTTCTCAAGACTAGACATCTAAGACTCAGTGAGTTCCTTATTGACATTCAATTCCCTACTCAAGGTAATCTGCACTCTTTTAACTTTGTCCAACATAAGAACTTCTGCAAAAGTAGGTTACTTGATTTCATGGGGTAACAAGGTATGGAGATAATCAGGTGCTGCAGGAAACTTGGATGAAGACTTTTGGGGCAATATGGTTAATAGAGAACAGTTAGGTTCATGACATGAGGGTTCTTCAGAGCCATACTAGTTTGTAAGAATTTCTACAAGTATGTCATCTTCCTCTTGTGAGACCATGAATGGATTTCTATCTATAACCATAAGCTGCTACACTGAATTAGCTTCAAGGGGGTTATCTCCTAGATCTGGCCAGACAACTTGGTCAAGTTCAGCTTGAGGTTTGGCTGGAGAATACAGGGTTAATTTCTTAGTATTAATACCATCAGATATGGTCATTTTTCCTGAGCGGCATGCTATGCAAGCATCTACTATAGCCAACCAAGGCCTTGCTAGGATTAATGGATACCCTCCTAGTGTGGCTTTTAAAGATAGGATGATGAAATTTGAAGGGTATTCTAAGGAGTCAAGTGTGGCAACAATATCCTCTACCATACCATTTGGTTTGACAGTTGAATTATCAGCTAACTAGAGAATAGTGGGTATTTCCCTCAACCCAATGATACTAAGTCTTAAGAAGACATCCATAGTCATAACATTAATAGAGGCTCCTAGATCAACCAAGACATTCTATATTTGTATACCATTAATGTGAATGGTAACTACTGGACTTCCAGGATCAGAGTATTTAGGCATCAAAGTTTTACTAAGCATGAGATCAGAAAGTTGTCCAAGAACATGGACATTATCAAGATCTTTCTTTTTCCTACCAGGGTGCTTGATACAGACTTCTTTAATTGCTTTATTATAGATTGGAATTTCCTTGAGGGCATCCAATAATGGAATTTGAACTGCCATTTGCTTCAGTTGGTCAATCAGGTCTTTTGCAATAGTATTCTCTTTAGGGGATACTAAAGGTTGGGTGAATCTCTACGGAAAAGGTGGTTCTTTCTCAACTAGAATAGGCGGTGCAATAGGGGGAACATCAGTATTGCAATTGTCAGAAGCTTCCTTAGTATCAAAAATATCAGTTATTATGGGTGCTCTTGGTGTAGGCAATGTAGTCCCTAATCTTAGGTGGATAGCATTCACTTGCAGTGAATAGGCTTGCTGCTTGTTGTCTGGATTTGGATTTGGTTGAGCAGGCAGTTGTGGTTTATGAGGGTTGTTATTGGCTATAGGAGGCGGAGGCATAATAGATTGTTGTTAAGGTGGAGGCATAATAGCTTGCTACTGATTAGGCTGATTGGGCCCCCACTAAGGTTGTTGTTGCCAGTTACCATGTGGTTGCCATTGGTTATTCTACTGCGGCTACTGAAATGAATTATCTACTATTGATATGGGTTAAACTGCTGCTGGTTTGGGTTAAACTAAGGTTGAAATTTCTGGTTATACTGTGGCTATAGAATATTTTAGTTATACTATAGTTGTTGGTTTGACCAATGATTATTCCAATTCTATCCTTGAGGGACAAAATTGTGGGAGTTTTGATTCTGCCACTAATTACTATTATTATTATTATAACCAAAATGATTTAAGGGGTCTTGAGGCATACCTTGTCTCTGAGCCCATGGTCGCCTTTGAGCCACGTAAAAGACCTCTCTATTCTCCTCGTCTATTTCCTTGAACTCGGTGGGCATTGAAGTAGTGTCCACAGATGCAACAATTTTACACTTATAGTTTCATTTCTTCTCCCTGCAATGGGAGCAGAATTCAGCCAGCATAGTGTTTGCATCGTCTTTCTTCCTTCAAGCTTGCATGGTATCTAGTTGAGTTGCCATGTCATTGTTAATATCCTGCTTGAAGTCAGACAGGAGATTGGACAGTTCTATTTTAGACACTCCAGAGCCATTTGTCTTTTGAGGCAAGTCCCTTAATCCTCTTCCTTTTTTTACTGTAGCCCTTGAGTAATTCATACATATGGTATTAATCTCCACCCAATTTTTCTGGGTGATGTCGCCACCATCCATAAGGTCCAAGGCTTCTATGCTTCCTTCATTGACACCTTTGAGGAACAGATGCTTCTATGATTCCTCATTTAACTGGTGTTGAGCATTTCGCTGCAAGTTATACATAAACCTGGAAACATAGTCTTCCAAGGTTTCATCCTCTTTCTATGACATCTTAAACATGTCATCTCCTTTCAAATCTCGTCCTCTACAGTATTCCTTGTATTTTGCAAGAAATATGTTGCTCATGGCATTCCAATTTGGTACGACATTAGCTCTGAGGCTCATAAACCACTTTAGAGTGGCCTCTTTGAGGGTTGACGGGAACAACTTCAGCTTATGTGCATCAGTTGTCTAGTCATAGCTTCTACAGAGGATATCAAACTCAAAGAGGAAAGTCTCAGGATTTTCAGTGATAAGTCCGTAGAATTTTGGCAATGCAGCGGTTGGAATGTTCTTCAGGTTTTGGTTACCCTGTTGAGGAGGAATTGGGAAAGGAAAGGTAGGTAGAGCCATCGGTGGAGGAGGACCTGGTTGCTGCTGTGGATGGTATACGATAAGAGCTAAAGGGTTGTCATGATATTCAGGCTCATCAAAAAGGACTTCTAGATGTAATGATTCTTTGAATGATGAGGGTGATGAAATTTCTCCTTGGGTGTCTGCAAATAGATTTTCAAATAGGTCTTCTTCTTCACTATCTACTTGTGGTTCTTTAGGCTCGGGGTTAAAAATATCAAATGGTTTGGCCTGGTATTGATGAGGGAGGAATCTTCTATGAGGATCTCTTCTCCTATGCATAAATTGCTTGCTTAAAATTAAATCCTAAACTATGAACACTGGAATCATGAACACCAAAGTGGTTTGAACTAACACCATCCCTGGTAGTGGCGCCAAAAATGCTTGGCCAAAAAATTGTCTTAGAAACACATAGCATTGGACTGCTATTTCAGGATTGGACACCCTAAATGGCTGCTAGGTAGATTATTTAGTCTCATTTAGTTATTGACCAGGGACGTAAACTTGGAATGGTGTTTGCAAAGTATATGTTTCAAAATTCCTTGATTCTCATGGCTAAACCTATGGAATTTAAATACATTATGCTTCAGGAATCTACACTATCTCAATTGAATGCAATTATGCTAAGAAAATAGAAATTACGAGTAGGGGTTACTCTGCTCACCTATGCTGCAGGAATAGTACACCAGATCTATTACTAGTGGTTGCAGGAATAGAAGAGTTCTATCTTCTACTTAATGAACAAAGAAATAAGTTCTAATCTAATAAAATGATTCACTCAGCAAGTGGGCCCCCTTGGATGAATGAATAGAAATGCAATTATGATAAGAGACTGAAACTCAAATTCTGCATTCTATTCATTCATGGAGGAAATATGCTTAAAAAATAAATAGTGCTACAATATCAAATTCTATTCCAGAAATTACATTAGTTAACTCTCTTCTTCCTCTCCCTCCCATGGAACTACATAAATCCACTTATTTAAGGAGGAACTACACTACAACCTAAATCTAGGATCACTCCATTAATGAGGATCACTAATGGATACATTGTTCTCATAACAGAAATCTTAAGCAAAAGTAGGTCTTAAAGTTCTCCCCAGAATGTAGCATGTAGTGGTTCTTGATCTGTGCGTGGTGTCTTCTCAGGAACTAAATTGACTTGTTCCTCTGTGAGAGTTCTACGACACAACAATCTTTAACCACTTACTTAATTCCCTATTTTGTGCTGGTGCTCCTGGAGGTAACGGCTGACGTTGACCCTTTCAACACCATGCTGGAATTCTTGAATGTGCCATAAATTGACTCCTAAAAAATGGTTAGTATACATAACTTCCAATGCATAAATATATTTTATCATTTTATACTAAGAGAGAAGTGTGAGATTTCATTCAATATTCTTGCACAACATTCGGCTACAGGAAGAAAACTACCCGCAAACATAGCATAGAAAAAGGACTATCCATTCAACATGCAATCACTTATATCCTGCATCTTCTATCCATCAGCTTTAAGAAAAATACATTATGTTTTCAACATCCATTCTACCTACTTATGTCCTTTCATATAGAAATATATAAAAATGATAAGTTTTAAAGTCTTCTGCTTTGAAAAAAAATGTTGTTAAAGGAAAGTAAACACATGGAAAATATGGCCTTTTGGGAGGTTCATCATCCACCACGGGCTCTGCTCTTGGTCTGCGTGCTTATGGTTGTGCATGGACTTGGACTCCACCTTACTCAGCTCCACTTTACTCAACTCCACTTTAAGATAAGTTTACCCTTTGTGTTACTTTCACACTCTGTTTCTTCTTGAGAACACTTTTGTTACATGATTGCATTAAATGGTTTTTTGAATACCCTGAGTTACGGGCTCTAAATAGTTTGTTAACTCCATGATGTTTGTAATAATGATCTCTAGGGCTTATCATGATCTAGGTATCTATCTTTCTTAGCAAATGATTTCAGGTTTTACTATTATTTTTCTCTATCACCTCCACTCTGAATGTTGTCGCTTTCCCTATGATTTCTTGCTAGAATGTTGTCATAAGTTGTATGTTGTATCTTTAAAAGATGAGCTATATGCATGTTTATGTATGTTGTTCATGATGTTGGCTAAAATGAATGTCTACATCTATCTTCATGCTGTCTCCTATGCCTGAGCACCCACTGTCTGTAGTGAAAAAATTATCCATGGGGTTTGAGCACGGGCTCGTGACTCCCATGAACAACACTAAGAAACAAAGGGTACGGTCATTAAACATGCATATTTTCTTTTCATTTGCACAGTTCTATTACACATATGCATATACACTTTTTATTTTATACTCTCATTCAAACATGAATAACAACATCAATAATCGCATCTACATATATGTACATACACTGTTTACTTGCATATGCATAATTTTTTTTTTATAATAGCAGTGTTGTTTGGTTTACCACATATGCATAATCTTTTGATGACAATAAGAGTTTCATTTTCTTTTAACTCTTACATATGCATTGCATTTATGATCATTATGGACATGCATAATACACTTGAATAACACAGTTGTCTATCCTCCTTTTGTATATGATCATTTTCAGCATCATTACTACACTCTACATTTGATTCATCCCTATGCAGCTACTTTTGACCATTCTTTTCCTTTTGTCTTGCAAATTTATAACAACATTTGATAATATTGTTTTCACTCTCCGAACATCTGCATATTGGAATTAGATCACAGTGACATATCTTTTACATCCTTAGACAACATTATCTTTTAATTTTTCCTTAAATATGCAATGTTTAAAAACTACATCTTCATAGGCACATGAATCACATTGGATGTCACTATAGTATAATCATTTTCTTGCACATCAATGTTGAATTCTGCATATTAGTACATCTCTTTCTTGCACATACATCTTACAATAGTATTACTCTACTCTGCATATTTGTACTAATGTCATTAATCTTGTAACAACATGCAACAACCTTGTACCAACTGTTATGAACTGCATCTCCTTTTCTCTTTTAATAATGCATGCTTCAAATATAGTAAGGATTTCATAAAGAGTTTAGATTTGTTTTTAAAACCATTTCTTGAGGGAAAAAAAAGATAATTATATTTGTTTTAATCAGTCTAACTAATTAAAAACATGCAAACTAGGAGATCAAGGTCAAGTTGTAGACCTTTGATCATAGAGCTAAGTTTGTAATACCTGAAACTTAATTAGGTCAATCTATTGTATAAATAGATGTTGTAATCATTAATTTTGGATGGATGTGAGGATGAATGTAGCCAAGGAGAACATCTATGGATCAGACTGAGAGTTTCAAGAAGAAGAATGACAAAAGATGAATTTGGTTATCAAGAAATAAGAATCAAGGCTGTCGAACAATAGAGGTATTAATCAATCAGATTAGGTGATACTTTGAACATGTGATTTGTAATGGATCTGTAATTAGCAATTGAAGATTGCATACACTTAGGTCAATGAGTATTTTTGTGTACATTATAACAAGTGTAGAAAATAGAAGAAATCCTTTCAAGAAAGGTGGATTTAACAATCCTATTGTAAATCTCTTAATCGAGTGCACACTAAATAGTGTTTCTAAATATCTTAACAGAGTAGACCCTAACCAATCTCCACATAATACTCCTAATAGGGTAGATCATTAGAAGTGATCAAATTGTAAGCCTTAAATGACCCCTTCCAATCTACAGATAGTGAAGTTTTTGTTGGTACCATCCCCACCGCATTTTTTACCTTCCAACAGGGGTTTTTTGTGTTACCATATCTTGTGTTATGTGTTATTTCTTCATGAATTTTTCTATGAATGTCTACATACAATTAATATTATGAATTGATATCACATGCATAAAGAAAGAACAATAGATATGATTGGTAAAGAAAATAATTGATTACATAAGGTTAAAGGTTAATTAACTAAACATTTTAGAGGTACTGATTCACCCCTCCCCTCTGAGTACATACTTCCCATTATTTCCAACAATTGTTATCAGAGATAGGTCTCTTATTTGGAAAGTTTAAAGAATTAAGAGATAAGATCATACAATGGAGAAGTACAAGCTTGACAAGAGTATTGAGCATCAGAAGTTAGAGATACAAATCTTCTTTGAACAATATAAAGAAGCTAGAATCAAGATAAGACAATTGTTGGATGAAAGAAATATTATGGCATCTCACTGTAATGAAATAGACTACCAAGAGGAAGAGATACCAGATCTATTTGAGTCTTCAAGATCTACAATTAGCAAAGCATCAGACACATTAGAAGAAAGCATCACAAGTCTAAATGAAATCAATCAACATCTGGCTAGGCAGTTGAAATATCTGCAAATCGGTCAAGAGACACAGATGGTAAGAATGATTGATGTCATGAACAATGCTAGACAAAATGAGAAAGAAAGAACACTAGCTATTGATGACACAAGGAAGATTACTGAAAATCTACAAGAGAAAGATTCAGAAATATAAAGAATTACATAACATCATCATGGGATCACAAAGCAGATTATTCTTATGAGTAAAGAGGCAAAAAGAATGAATACAAAACTCATTGAAAGAATAGAAGCTATCAGTGAGCTAAGAGAAGAAAATGAAAATCTTAAATACGGAGTGAGAATTCAGCAACAACATAACGACATAATCAAGAGATCTAAAGAAAGCAACAAAAGGATGGATGAATTTATTGATGGAAAATGAAGATCCAACAAAAATACCATACTAGGGTATACCGAAAATGAAGAATGACCAAACCAAGCTAATCCAAAGAATGTTTATGCAAATCAAATACCAAGAAAGCTGACATGCAATCACTATGGAAGGCCAGGCCACACATCAAATGTTTGCAGGAGCGAATGAAAGGTATTCCTAAAAACACATCTACATTCATAGGAATTTGTTATAAATGTAACAAGAAAGGACATAAAGCATATGAATGTAAATCTAAGGTGAAACAACTAAAGAAGGAAACCTACATGGAAAAATAATGTCCAACTTGCAAAATGCATGGGCACACATCTCTTGAATGTTGGAAAAAGAAAAGGCAAGCATGGAAGCCTTAAAAAAATGAAACTGCCTATCAACCGAAAAGATTCAGTTACCAATATGTTTGGGATTACAACACATGTGCAAACTATACAACATGTGGAAGATTTGGTCACATAGCTGCAAACTGTATGAGACAATGGACAAGAAAGACTAGGAGCTTGACTAACCCAGGAATGGCATGTCTACACTATCATAAATTTGGTCATCTAAGAAAAGACTATAGAGATCGAGTGACAGAAACCAACACCTTTGCCAATGGAAATACGATTGAAGACATCAAGAAGATGAGAAACAAAATATGGAGGAAAGCTACAAACACTCATGAAGCTGGACCGAGCAATGCAATTGGTGACACCTTATCTGATCAATCTGGTGACATCACCATCCCCACCAAAGAAGAACAAGTAAGTATGGAACTACATTACAACAAGTTATTTTGACTCAGTTCCATTACACATAGTTAAAATACCAATTTAGCATGATTAAAGATGTACTATGGTATTACTTGTCATAAATATGTGAAAGAAATCCCTCCTGTCATTACATATCAAAATGCATCGGTGTACATACATAGCTAAGTTGTCAATACTTACCGAGAATCATCAGTTAACGTATAAATCTAAGTTGCTAAGTACAAACCAAGATCCATCGGTAATCATAAAAAGTTTACATGTTGTCTTTGCCAAATACCAAAATTCGTTGATTGATGTAATAAGTTGACAGTTGCCCCCAACCATCACGTTCTCACTGAGAATGTTATTTGTGTGTCATCTGACCACTCCGTCTTCACACACTGAGAAGTGGTTGAGCATTAATGACTCGACTTAGGGAAATGTCTATAAATAGACGATGGAAGGGTTTGATTATTTACCAAGCGACTAGTACGAAGAGACAAAGTGAAACCTGAGTAGGAAGTGACCCAATTGTAGAGCGACTAAAAATTGACTCCCTGTACTCCAAATAGATTCCTAACAGCTACAGAGGTTGAAGTAAGTAACAAATATAACCGAGAACTCTATATTCATTTACGAGAAAAATCCCTAATTCCTGAAATGATGACAACTACGTCAAGAACCTCCAAGCTCAAGAGTGATAAGAAGAATAATGTCAATCTTATCAAGAATTCCACCTGTGAAGAACCTCATTAAAAGATATGTCCCTAGGTTGCTTCACAACCTGATAAATTTGGTATTCTCCAGTATAGCAGCTAGGGTTTTTCTTGTTGAAGATGTGTGAGCGTATATACACTATAAGATTGCAGAAATAGGAGACTTGGAAGTTTAGCAAGCCTTCAAGAAGCTTTACAATGATGATGGCACTATCAAGGAAGAGCATAAACACATTGAAGTAAAAGGGCTCACACATGCCCTACTATTCCCAAAGGAATTCAAAACCAAATGGATTCGATTAGTACTGAGAAGAATACATGACCAAAAATCATGGATGGATGAGCCAAAATCGATAACCATGTATGTTATACATGCTATTACCGGTTATCCCATAATCGATAAAGTAAAGGCACTAAAGCACCCGCCTAAAGCTGACGTTGAAAAGAATACAAGAGCAGCATGGGATGGAAGAGGATTAAAGGTATCCATCATCAATGATGTTGAAATGAAATTTGGAGCATGTGTCTTAGGATACAAGTTCTTTCAAGATAGCAAGATGAACACTATTGCATCCAGAGTAGTGGATACAACATACAAGATTGTCAAGTAGGGACTGTAGTTGGATCTGTTAGAACTTCTACTAAGGAAATTAGATGAGAACATGAAGAGAATAAGAAATGCAAATTCTAATATATATCAGTTTGGTTCACTCAGCATGTGCATATTTTTCTATTACCAAGAATCTTTCCCATCTATAGGCAATATTAAATGGGAAAGTACCAAACTAGTGACCACACAGATTAGTGAGTTCATAAGATCACTAGGAGATAACTTTGAATCAGTCATGAATGAATACTTCACTAGATTCAAAGAAAGAATGCAGAAAAGAATGAGGATTCGAGAGCATCTAGTAGAAAAATACAAGATTAAAATATGTTTTATGGTGGACACTAACTAGACCAACATAAAGCCAGCTATACCAAGGAAAACATGGATACCACCACTTGAGTATGAGGTAAGAAAAGATCAAGCATCAAATGCTATTGAGGCATTGATAAATGAACCATTAGATAAAACTCAACCTAAGTTTGGAACCTATAAGGAAGCAAAAGAAATAATAAAAATTGGCTTAGTTGTGAAAAAGATTGACAAAAAGAAAAATAAAATGGTCAAGACTTTGAAGGAAAAATTGTCGGTGAATGAAGAAGAAACTGAACACAAATAAGAAACTGAGGGTTAGTCACCTATCGGTGAAGTTGAGGAGAGTGACTTAGAAACTAGAGAATCTGATACACCACTACCTCCACTAGAAAAGAAGCCTAGGAGTACTACTGCAACTAGGACCAGGAGTTAGACATCAAAGGAATCAAGTCCTTCACCGATCAAGAAAGGTAAAGTAAGGACCTAAAAAGGAAAAAATCAAACCAAATAGACCAAAGCACCAAAGAGGAGAAGGAAATTAATCCTAATGAAGGAAGATATCGAAGATACTCAGCAGGATGAATCTGTCCAACTAGAAAAGTATAATATTCCTAAAACTATTGATGAAATATGTGATTCAATTGCAAAAGGAGGTGGCTTAACCAACACCATAGTTAGAAAATAGCTAACGCTCGAGCCCAGTGATCAAAAAAAGATTGAGGAGGAACTCATCAAAACACTGATCAACTTCAAATATGTACCCGTACAATTTGATGTCAAAATACCAAAAGAACTACATGAAAGATTATCTGCCAGATGGACCTATGCATTAAATAATGAGAAGGAGATAAGGGAAATAATACTAGTTTCTCTTATGCCTCTCAAATCCAAAATGGAAGAAATCAAGGAGATGATGGAGAAACATGCACAAGATTTCTAGCCCAAGTAGAGAGCTTACAAGGTTCTAGAGGGCAGGCTTATAGAGCTAGAGAAGGAAAGTAACAAAATTTGGAGTGAAATACTCAATAGACCTATTGAGGAAGAAATCCCCAAGAGAAAATTACCTCTCACAAATGAGCCACACAATAATGACTCTCCAGCTAAACCTAGCCGAGAGCATATCCTTATAAACAATACAGATGATGTCACAATAGTAGAATTGGAAAAATAAGCCAACAAGGATATGGATATTACTGATGAAACTTGGCCAGATAATACTATCATTGATATTACCAGAGGAGATCCTGCAAATGAGATACTGAAAGATGAAGATGTCAATGTTGTCTGAGACCAAACCAACGAATAGGCATCTTAAAGACTTGTCACTCTCATATTTTTGATAAGTTGTAAGTATATGCCTTTTCCCTTACTATAAAAAGGGGGAAAATAATACGTATAGAGCATATAGTAAAAAGGGGAAAATGATGTATAATACAAAAGGGAGAATGATATGAAGATAAGGTAAAAAGGGAATATATTATATAGACAAGTATACATGTATATACTTATACTATACTGGCATATGCATAGGGGGAGTCATGAAATGACTAAGGTAAACAAATGGTGTACATACTAAACACTTTAGTATTTTGTACATATAAGTTTTTGATACTAATGTCAAAGGGGGAGATTGATGACATAAGTTTTTCCATTAGTATGCAAAGAGAAAATAGTTGTTTGAACCATCGGTTACATTATATCGAAAGATAGGTTTTAGTTCAAACTGAAAGTGCTAAGTATAGGGAAACCCGACGACACAAGTTTTATAGCATAAACAGAAAGTGCTACCCGAAGATGATACAAAGGAACCTGACAAGCAGGTTAACTATAAACTGACAAAGAAGGAAAGGGAGGAACCCGATAGAGCAAGGGAGCCCAATATATATTTCAACAAAGGAACACCGAAAGAAAGACAAAATAATTTTAGAGAAACCTAAGCATCAGACACCGAAAGTCAGTTATATCTTGAGAAAAGTGGATCTGACTTCCACGTCAGATAAAAAGTTATGCTTTATATTTAGAGTTTATATTTTTTTTAAAACTATTTCTTGAGGGACAAGAAAGATAATTGTAATTTTTTAAACCATTCTAACTGATTAAAAACATGCAAACTAAGAGATCAAGGTCAAGTTGTAAACCTTTGATCATAGAGTTAAGTTTTTAATACATGAAACTTAATTAGGTCAATCTATTGTATAAATAGATGTTGTAATCATTCATTTTGGATGGATGTGAGAATGAATGTAGCCAAGGAGCACATCTATGGATTAGAATGAGATTTCCAAGAAGTAGAATAACAAAAGATGAATTTGGTTATCAAGAACCAAGAATCAAGGCTACCGAGCAACAGAGATATTAATCAATCACATTATGTGATACTTTGTACATGTGATTTGTAATGGATCTGTAATCAAAAATTGAAGATTGCATACACTCAAGTCAATGAGTATTTTTGTCTACATTCTAACAAGTGTAGCAAATAGAAGAAATCCTTTCAGGAAAGGTGGATTTAACAATCCTATTATAAATCTCTTAACTAAGTGCACACTAAACAGTGTTGCTAAAGCTCTTAAAATAGTAGACCTTAACCAGTCTCCAAATAACACTCCTAACAGGGTAGATCATCAAAAGTGATCAAATTGTAAGCCTTAACCAACCCCTTGCAATCTGTAGATAGTGAAGTTTTTGTGGGTGTCATCCCCACTCAGTTTTTACCTTCTAACATGGTTTTTCTGCATTACCATATCTTGTGTTATGTTTTATTGCTTTCATGAATGATTATATGAATGTCTACATACAATTAAGGTTATGAATTGATATCACATGCATAAAGAAAGAACAACAGATATGATTGGTAAAGAAAAGAATTGATTACATAAGGTTAAAGGTTAATTAACTAAAAGTTTTAGAGCTATTGATTCACCCCTCCCCTCTCAGTACATACTTCCCATTATTTTGAACAAACCCCCAATCATTGTATTCTAGGAGACCACATTTCGTAGAGGTATTTTTTGAAACAATTGAAGTGCTTTATGCATGCTTCCACATGTAGTGTATGTGTCTATTAGGGAAGTCACAACTACAACATGAGAGATATCCATTTTACCCAATTTATGATTCTCCTTTCCAATCAAATATACTAACTACTCATCATGCTCAAAATTAGACTATGTCATATACGACATAATATCTCTCTCATAAGGTAAAAAAAGAGTGTTTTCCGCATTTATACTTTCATTGAATGAAGTTATAAATGCTTCCAGCTTGAAAATCAGCATTTCGCTATAGTTCTCAAGATCAACTCCGATTGAGGAAGGATATTAAAGAATGGGAATGTAAGTGAATTGAATATTTCAATCAGTTTTACTTATTTAAACCCACAATTGGACTAGGGCTCCCAACAGGTATCCTTTGATTTGTGCAGCAGATAATAAATTTTCTAGTTCATTGGAATTCCCAGATGAATAGTCTTCGAATGCCATTGTAATTTCTGACTAAGTATTTTGACTTCATTTTCGTTTCCAAAGACAACATTATGAATTCCTATTTATATTAGTGTGATTCTAGAAAATGTTTTTATTCTCATTTTTAACACAAAATTTTGAAGGTCCATGAATGCATAAATTTTGGAATCGTATAAGATAGAAATCCTTTTTTAGAGACTCACTATCCTATTTCATTCACGCTCTCTTTTATCTCTCGTAATATCTCCTTTCCTGCTTCCTTCCAATCCCTTCTTTCTCTCGTTATCTCAACCTCTCTCCCTCTATCCTGTCATATATCTTTATCACTCTAGAAATATTTATTTTTTAGCTCCACAAATCATAATTTCCCTAAATTATTTATAGAATTTAAAGAATTCCTTTTAATTGAATTATTATTATATTTGAATTTTCCAATTCATAATTTAAAAGGATTGAATATTATTATTAGTTGATAAAATTCTCTAGGTAGGAAACCACCCATCGGGGAAGTGTCTTGTGTTGTTAAAATTCTCCGGTCAGTTTTTGAAAGAAGATGGTGAATTTAACTGTGAACATTTGGCTGACTTTGTGGCTACCAACAGGATGAACTTTGGTCTATGGTTGATTTGTTTGCATCCAAATAAATCTAAGATGAGATTGAAGTATTTGTGCAAGAGAGGAAAAGAAACCTCAAGAAGAGATGTTCAAAGGCACGAGTACAAAAAATGGAAACTGACAATAGTGTCCCTATTGAATATCATCATTCAGCTCTCTCCAATTTGTTTTAAAATTAAGAAGCAAGACCCCTCCACTTCTGATTCTGTCCATCCAAGTGTCGTTAAATATTGTTTGGATCATTAAATTTATATTATAGACTTTGTTGAGAAGGCAGATGCAAAAGCCAACAAAATCACTAGCAATGCAATCAACAACTACTTTTGTGTGTTACAAACAAAAGCTATCAAAACTAGGGAAGTGAGACCTCTTGAAAGTGTGAATGGATTAATGGTAAGACATATAAATTTGAAAGAAAACACAAATAAGCAAGCGAGGTTGGGAGCATCGAATTCATTGAGTGGAACATAACAGCAATAAGTATTATTTTGAAAGAGTTTTGTAACAACATAGAGTGCAATGAACAAACCATTTTAAATGTACTACTGAGCGAGCTATATAACTCATTGAAAAATTTAATAAATGAATATCTAAAAAAAAATATAGATATAAATAGTAGGCATTGAAGTGGGAATGGGATTATAAGGCTCAACACTAACAAGAGGTTAAGTGTAACCAAGTTCTTGAGAACAATCTTAAAGAAACTTGACATTTTATGAACAAGTTGAGAAAGAGCACATAAGAAATCCATTCCATGTTCATCATTGTTAATTAGTTTCTTCAAATCATGAATTATAAAAACATCCTCTAGGTTGGAATTTTATTGACCTAACTATTGTTCAAATTTGTCAAAGTTGTGAGAAATATTTTGAATTTGACTAGGTGTAACTCTTAAGCTCTCATTCTGTTCAAGAGAAGAATTGGAAGAATTGTGCTCAAGAGGTGGAGGTAGATCATTTTTATGCATTTTGGTCTCCTCAAGATCCCTATGAATGAAAGAGGACTCAAAATCAAAGGAACCCATAAGTCTATGACTTCCCCTAATAGGAATTCTACATGTAGGACTCAATGCAATAACACTCATGCACAAAATGAAAAGAGGATAGATATAAAGAAATGCACAAAGGAGAACTAATGCTTAAGTGAAGCTATGTCATTTTTAAAATAAATCTAAGCTACATGTATTCACCCAAAAATGGTCACCTAGACTATGGGCCCCCATTCTCCAATTTATCAAATGATAGAATCAATGCTTTGCAACATTTTCATTTCAAATCAATTTCCTTGATCAAATCGTAATTAATTCAATTATTTCAATATTTCCTAAGGTTTCATCATTTCATCCATAATCTTATTTAATTAAAAGAAAACATCCCTTTTAATTAAATTAAATAATCGTATTTAGTTAAAATAAAATCTCTCTTTTAATTAAATAATCTTATCTTATTTAATTAAAATCTCTCTTTTAATTAAATAATCTTATCTTATTTAATTGAAAAAATATCTCTCTTTTAATTAAATAAATAAAATCCTCACTTAAAGCTCTCTTTTTGATGAGAAAAGGGAAATAAATCAAATAAAAAATAAATAAAAGTCCTTTTTTCCACACATGTTCCTAAGTGGTGGGCTTTTTCCTCTTACTTGCCTTTTTAGGGATTTATCCCACACTTCTCTTGAGGATGCATTCCTCTCCACACTTTCCTTTATAAGGAGCCCTCTCCTTCTCATTTATACATTAGATATATCATTTTTATGTTATTGTTATGTTGCAGGTTTGGAGATCAATTTTGGAGGAGAGTTTGAGCATTTGAGCTTGAACCATGCAACTTCTCTTATTCTTGTCTTCTTCTCTCATGCATCCATGGAAATCCATTTAGAGTAGATTCATGTTAATTTAGATTCATATTTCCTTTGAATAGATTATTCTTGCATATTTCCTTCATA
Source organism: Thuja plicata (assembly GCA_018584345.1). NCBI lineage: Eukaryota > Viridiplantae > Streptophyta > Pinopsida > Cupressales > Cupressaceae > Thuja > Thuja plicata. The sequence continues at coordinate 4,471,620 of MU227475.1, read as the reverse complement.
GATTAGTTTGTATATTTCCTTTCATGCATTGTTATCATATATAATAGCTTCCATTTTTATTCGCATGCATATTTGGTGATCATGGAGACTAGCATTCTTGCTCTTTCTCCTTGAGTCTCTCATTTCATGGTGTACTTGCATGGGTATAACTAGGTCTAAAATTGAGGGCCTCCATTACAAACCCTTGCACTCCATGAATAGGGAGCTATGAGTTGCCATTTGAGACCTCATTCTTGAGCAATCTTGAATATAATGACTCATAGAAGTGTGACTACTTTGTAGCACACATTTTTGGCACCCACCATGGGGCATAACATCTATTTTTGTAATTACATTAAAAAATTCCTTCTATCTTCTATCTATTATTCTCTCAGTTTCTTTAAAGCTCTCATTTTGAGCCAAATCTGACCCCACCATTGCGTCTGGATTGTCGTTTTGGTTGAAAATGACTATAAACTTGCCCATATTTGACATAAGTCAAATCTGTGGCAAATATTTTTTCCCAAACAAGATTTCACAAAAATCAAGGCAGATTTGGGTTCATCTCTGCACACAGCCCAGGGCGGATTTTTGAAAAAAAATTAGAAAAAAAAATCAAAAATCCATTTTTTTACTGTGTTAAATTTGACGTCCATATGACCGTCAAAATATGGGCCTTCTGTGACCTCCCCCAGCCCATCAATTTTAATGCCTCAATTTTCTGACATCAGCAAGGTTTGAAAAGTCTTAGCCTTCACCATTGAGCTTTTTGGTTTTACAGCCTAACTTCAAACGATCATATCTTGCTCATTTTAGGTCTAAGTTGAGTGCAATTTATTTTTATTTTGGGTAGAATTGTCTGAAGATTTTTGGGTTGTTCTTAGTTTCTAGATTTGAGTTGCGGATTTATTAGAAATTGTAGGTTTTGATCACTGTACCTATCTAATCCTCTGTTTTGCAGCTTCCAAAGCCTCGTACGGGCTCATACAGTAACATTTTTGAGTGAAATTTTTTTTGAAAGTGCATGATTTTTTATCTACTTTTTGAATATGCAATCAAATTTATGATTTTCAAATTTTTCTAATGCTGACAAGTTTTGGGCTTTGTTGTTCTCTTACTTATCTTGTTGATTACAGTCTAACAGTGGTTTGCAGGACATTTAAAAAGAAGACTAAAAAAAAATACTACTAACAAATTGTCTTGCAGGTTGCCTTGATCGATAGCATGCTAAACTTTGTGCTTGCATTTCATTTTGTTTTATTTCAATAGGAACCCACATGCAAGACTTCTAAAATAAACTTCTATTTTGGTATTTTAGGAATGGAAATGATGTTAGGAAACTATGCTCTCGCCCTTGTGGGATGATAAAAAATCTAGAAGCATTATTGTCATTTTCTAATGTGTTTGAAGTGCCTTTTAGATTGTAATCCTAAGAATTATATGAACATATCCTTTCCCCTTTCCTTTGTGGATCTTGGGTGTAAGAGAAACTCATGTGATTCTTGTAGCGTGGCTACCTCCCAAGTGCTTTAATTGAGCCAGTGAGAGTGGATTTCCCAATCGGTAATAGGTGAAAGCCAAATAATTCCAAACTGGTACATAAAAAATGTTATTATGATTAGTCTCACAGTGGACAGGTGTGAATTCATTGTGGCAACCAAAATCTCCTCTCATACCTTAGTGGTGCATTAAAGTCCCTACATTGTTAAGGTGAAAACCTTGCTTTGAAAGGATTGGGAGAGCCCCCTTAATTGGGAAAATGACTTGATCACAACCACCTAAATGGATGCCTTGACTACAAACTTTGTTTTAGTGACCAAAAACCCTCTATCTGTTGGCACGGAAGATCAGAGACTAACTAAGACGTCCCACATTTTCACGGCTCTTAGTAGAGACAAAATTCCTTTGGGTTTCAAAGCTTGGTGTGCCTGAGAAGTGACTGCACATGTAAGGAGGAGCCTGTGCCACCAAGGTTCTAAGTTGTCCGTTATGAGTAAGTGTGGCTGAACTTCAGTTCAAGTGGGAATTCAACAGATATTGCCCTAGCTTACCTAGGTTGTGATGTGACTATTTCTTTTACAACAAAAATCTTCTTGATGTGTCTTGCATGAGTGAAACATCGAAATATACACCAAACATCAAGAAAACATCAAAACAATCAATAAAATTGCATTCCTAAGTGTCAAACTATCAACTTGCTCAATTTTCTATCCAGTCATGTTCAGTCATCCTTGGTTGATCTAGATCAGATTAGATTACTTACCCTGCTATTAGAAGCTTGTTTACACTTTGGATTCTTGCACTGACCTCTTGAACTAGTAACCTTTGATTTCACAAGTGACCTTGTTTGGAGTTGGTGAGCTAGAAATCATCCTTGTTGAGAAGACAAACCTTTAGATCCTTTGGTAAAACACTTGGATAGTTCTGGTAATCTCTTGTCCATTCACTTTCATACAAATTAAAATTCAATCAATATAACTTTGGTAAATCATCCTCCTAATCCATATGTGTTAGGGTATTCACTCATTTAGTGGGAACCTCTGTGGCAGTGTTGATTTACACCTCTTACAAAAATTCTATCTTATCACCTCTCTTTTGGACAAGTGAATGCCTTTACTATCCTGGTTTGGTTCCAACATTTCTTAGGGTCATCCTATCACCTAGTACCTTTTCTTTCATGCCAGTTACAACAAGATATCAAGTAGATCAAGGAAAATGACCTCAAGTAGTGTTCAACATATTACCTTTAGTTCAAACTCGCCAAAAATGTAAGGGCAAAGAACCCATATTTGATAAATCACCCAAGAACAACTTAGAAATTTGGTTTGATTCTGAGAGTAACCTTAGTGAGTTGAGTTCACCCTTAGCATAATCTCACTCAGATATGGATATGAGTTACACAATGACTTGATGTGAGAGGGGAGAAATGGATAAACACCTTGATGACATATTTGAAAGACATAGAGATACCATTTCGTTTGGTGGTTCCTCTCACGAAAGTCGACCAGTCTCAGCCCTCATCTCAACTAGATATCTGGATGCACACCAAAGGGCTAAGAGAGGTATGAGGCAAGCCTATCAAGATGAAAAGTCACAACATGATAACCAAGCTGATGAACCTTATGAAACTCGTGTGAATGTCACATTCACCAATGACTTGTTTAGAAATTCAAGACCAAGTTCACCACTCAAAACATCCTCAAGATACATGAGTGAAAGACTTAAGAAGATTGAGCATGAAAAGAAAGCCTTCCTAGATGAACAAGCTACAAAGGAAGAGAAATTTAGACTCCTAGAGTTGGAGAGGCAAACTTTGTTGGAGGAAGAAAGGAAAGCCTTTCGGGAGGAGAAAGATAGACTCTTGGCTCAACAACTTAATGATCAATTCAGCAACATGTGTGTTGGCGGTAGAAACAACTCTCCTCCATCCACCCCTCCTAAGACTCCATGAAGTGGAAGACATTCGAGAATATCCTCACAATCTCGTATCCCTAGAGGAAGAAGGGCTTCAAGACATGATCATTATAGGAGACTAACACCTCCTAGGAACTCAAGACAACCTTAACAATGTGCTCACCATGGTTCACAATATGGGGGTAGTAGCTCTAGTTTTGACCTCAGGTCCCAAGACTTCATTAAAATGCAACAAGAACCACTCTTCTAGAAATATGTGGAGAAATATTAAGAGAAAAACAAAGATAATTTCCTAGAGAGTTTAATCAACAAGGGTGCTAGAGTCCCCTACAACTTTGATGTGGACAAGAAGATTAAGAAGCAAGGTCCATCTCAGCAAGAGGAGATCAAACAACTTAAGAGCGTGATGGAAAATATGTTAGCACACAAGAATTAATTCTCACTAGATTCAATTTTTCCTAATCCTTTTGACAAAAGTGTTAACATGAAATAGTTCCCTAGAAAGATTGAGATCCCTCAATATGAAAAATATGATGGGAATGAAGATCCACATGATCACGTGCGCCAGTTTTACACCACAAGTTTTGATTTCCATCAAGATGAATTGCACCTCATGAGATTGTTCCCAAGGAATCCTAAGGGTCAAGTGATGGAATGGTTCACCAACATAACTCCCCTCGTTAAGACTTTCAAAGAGATCTTCCATAGATTCGTTCAACACTTTGCATACAATCTTTCAAGATCTATCACCATGTTGGACTTATGCAACTTAAAGAAAAATCAAGGGGAATCCTTTGTTACTTTCTTGCAGAGGTGGAGATGACAATGCTCTCACTACCCTAGGACCATTCCTAAAAATGAAAAGATTCACATCCTTGTTAGCAACTTGGTTCCCGAAATGCGGTATAAAGTTAGGAAGATGGTTTTTGATTCCTTTGACACCATGGTTTAAACCAGATGTAGGATTGAGGATGTTTTAAAAGAACAAGGAATTTTGACCAAACATGGAAGCAACAACAACAACAATGGTCAAAATAACAGCAACCCTAACAAGGATAAAGGGAAGAATTCACATTGGAATAGGAACAAACAAGTGGTCAATGATGGATTTTTGGACTCCTCCCAACCCAAAGATAAAACTATGCTCCACTTGTCTAATGGTGTTGAAGACATGAAACTTAATGCATCTAATCAACAAGAGAACAAGCCAAAATACCAAGATAGGCCTAAGAAAGAGAGACATCAACTTTCAAAACTTGGTGACTCATATGAGGATGTCTTGAAAACACTTATCACCAACAATCTTGCACATCCTCAAGATCTTGTGAAGCATTATATACCTGATGTTAAGCCACATTTGTGGGATGAGAAGGCCTTTTGCAAGTTTCACAATGGTATTGGACATGACATTGAAAACTGTTGGAAACTCAAGCATATTATTCAAGATCTCATTGAGAATGGAAAACTTAAGTTATATGGATTGAACACCAATGCCCATCATAAGGAATTCGAAGAACTATTTCCCAAGTATAAAAAGCGGGAAACCTCTAAAGCTAGGAATGGCAAGGTTGAGTTCAATTACACTTACACAGATGTAGAGAATTTTATCAACATGCTTGAAGTTGTAGAAGAAAATATCAACATGATGAGGGGTAAAGATCCCTATGGTTATGATCTAGACATGGACTCTCCTCCTCTCTTTGATGAAGAACTCATCGTAGTGCTAAGGGGTCCTAACTCTAGAGCGTCATCGTAAAATCTCAATGATGTCACATGAAGTCAAGGTCCCATTGTCATTAGAGGACCCAATTCAAGTCAACCCAGTAAACCTAAGCAAGTGGCATCCAAGAATGTCACCTTAAAACCAGCTGTCAATCCTAAGTTGATTTATAACCTTGTCGATCAGTTGCAAAGAACCCCAGCTCAGATTTTGATCTTTGAGTTCTTAGAGTTGTCACTGAGACACAAGCAAGTCCTTGAGGATGCTTTGTGCATGGTGAATGTCCCCAACAACTTAGATGTTGATCAATTCTAGAACATGGTTAATCATATTGCTAGCCCTCATTACCTTACTTTTTTAGAGGATGATGATAAAGCTTTGAGTCACCCAAACAATCTTTCCCTTCATATTGAGGTCATGATCCACAAAACCCATGTTAGGTAGGTGTTGATAGATAGGGGTGATGGGCTTAATATTTATTCCTTTAGTCTTTTGAAAGAGTTGGGTTATTCTAAAAAATTCATAGATACTAGGAAAAGGATCACCATCAAAGCCTATGATGAGGCGGAAATAAATTCCAAGGGGTTTGCCATCCTCCCTGTTAGGAGTGGCCCTGTTGAAAAAGATATTTTATTTCAAATAGTTGATGTTGGCCCCCTTGCGTATAATATCTTGCTTGGTAGACCATGAATTTATGATATGCAAGGAGTGTCGTCTACCTATCGTTAGTGTATTAAGTTCTCTTACAATGGAATAGAGATTTCTATACCTGGGGATAACACTTTATTTGTTAACTCAATTTTAGAAGGATCTCATGTTCCCCTTAATAGAGAAGCAGAAGACTTTGATGCAACCTTAGCTGAATGTAAAGACAAGCTCAAGTCATTAGATCTTGAAATTGGGGGGTATCAGCTCAACTCCCTCACAAAACTGTCAGTTTCACCCAGGTCTTATGGAAATCCTTCACGAGAAAAGAGACCTTCCTATTCAGCTATGACTTTATTTGGCATGTTTGTAGAGTCCTCAGTGCCTATTAAAGATGAGAAAGAGGAGACATTTTTTAGAGACTAGATTTATAGAGAAGAGAAATACATGCACAATGAGAACTTCTCTCCCTCTCCTAAGGCTTATGGAAGAGGGTATACTTTTGTCAAACAAATGTGCTATCACAAACATGGCCCTCTTAATCACAGATTGGATGCTAGGACCGAACCTCTTGATCATGCTCTTTTTGGATGCAAGTCTAAGAAGATGGTTTGCCTAGGATTCTTGAATCACAAAAAGAACACTACTTCTATCCTTGATAAGTCAGATAGTAAAGATGAACCAGAATACATACCTAATTTGAAAAATCAATAGGACATGTGTGAAGATTGGGTCCCTTCCACTAATCTCCTCTAGGGAGATTTAGATATTCCGGTCACTCATGCGTCTGTTGCAAATTTAGAACAAGATGAATCGGATGTAGAAGATCCTTTCAGAGAATGTCAATGAAAGAATCTTGTTCATTTAATGGGAAGAGAAGGTGTTACCATTTATGACACTAGACCTTCCACATCAAGAGGTCCCAAACCTTCATGGTGTAAACATCCTAGTCACAGTTCAGGCACAAGTTCATCTGAGTATGAATGGGACTCCTTCTCAGGGCCTTCTACAGTTGATATGGATATTGATGTTATCCACACTTATAGTTCTCAACCCAAGGTATCCAACGAGTCACATGTAGGATTAGAGGATTTGAACCCACGTGTTGCCTTAGTGGACGATTCTTCACTTGTTAGGACAAATCCTGATTTGGGTAGCTTAGAAGGATACTTGATAGACTCTGACTCTTCGGTCACCAACGATAATATCATTCACATTTATAACCTTGAACCAGTCATTGACTTGCCTCTTGTTCATCCTGACCTCATTGATTGGTCCCAACACTATCAATAATATGAACTCTTAACATTTCAGAATGATTATGAGATAGCCTGTTACCTAAATGCCATTGAACCCATAGTCTCTTCCACCATTGAACCGGCTACCAACATGATAGATCCAGACATCAAGTACCTTAGTCACAAAATAAAAAGAAAAGAAAATAAAAAGAATAGGAGTTTTGATGGTGAAAACCACTGTGTGCTAGTGTCAGAACTGAAAAAAGTAAAAATAAATGACGTATCCAATGGTGAAAACCTCTCTGAGGTGCCTAAGGATGAGGTACTTGAACATATCCCTAGCTAAATTCAAGATAGATATTCAGTGCTTATTGAACCAACACAAGAATTCAATTTGGGTATAGAAGAGGCTCCATAGATAGTACACTTGGCTGAGTCCTTGTCACCACAAGAAAAAGAAGCTTACACTAAGTTCTTACAGAAAAAGAAGATCAACTTTGTGTGGACTTATTTAGATATGTCAGGGTTAGACATTAATCTTATCATGCATCACTTTTCCATAGCTCCAGGTGTCAAACCAGTTAAACGTAAATTGAGAAAGATGCATCCTCATATAGCTCTCCTAGTCAAAGAAGAATTGGAGAAATTCCTTGGTGTAAGATTCATAAGAGCTATTGCCTATGCTGAATGGATATAAAACATTGTACCAATTTCTAAACATGACAAATCTATTTAAGTTTGCACAGATTTCAAAGATGTAAATAGAGCATGCCCAAAGGATGACTTTCCACTTCCCAATATAGACATGATAGTGGATATGACTGCGGGCTATCAGATTTATTGATTGATTGGTGGTTTTTCCGGATAGAATCAGATTAAGATAGCTCCTAAAGATCAAGAAAACACTCCATTCACTTGTGCATGGGGTACCTATTGTTGTAATGTTATGCCTTTTGGATTAAAAAATGCAGGAGCCACCTATCAACAAGCTATGACAATCATTTTTCATGACATGATGCATAAAAACATGGAAGATTATGTGGATGACACCTTGGCCAAATATAAGAAAAGAGACACACACTTAAATGATTTAGAAGTCATTCTAGATCGCATGGAATAATTAAAACTAAGGTTAAATCCTAAAAACTGTGCATTTGGAGTCACCTCTGGAAAACTACTCAGATTCATCATTTCAGCAAAAGAAATAGAGGTATACCCAGAAAAAGTCCAAGCAATCATAGATATGCCACCTCCTAGAAACATTAGTCAAATGAGAAGTCTTTAAGGACATCTTCAATCTATAAGGAGATTCATTTCACAATTGGCATAGAGCTCAACCTTTCAACAAGAACTTACACAAAGGAGTCAAATGTCTTTGGAATGAGGATTTTCAAAAGAGTATAGAAAAATCAAGAAGTACTTGGAAAATCCTCCCATTTTAATGCCTCCTATCCTAGGGAAACCACTTGTTCAATACATTTCAGAAATAGAATCTTCCTTGGGGGCATTACTAGCTCAACTTGATGAAAATGGGAAAGAAAGAGCAATATACTATATTAGCCGCACTTTTGTTTCATACATGAGGTTAACGACACCTGCATTGAGAAAGCTTGCCTTGCAGTTGTGTTTGCTTCCCAAAAGTTGTGACATTACATGCTTGCACACAATATACACCTCATAGAAAAAATAGATCCACTCAAGTATTTGCTAGGTAAGGCTGCCCTCATAGGTAGACTTTGTAAATTGATGATGATCCTTTCAGAGTTTGACATAGAGTATATTGAGCGTAAAGAAATCAAAGGACAATTCATAGCAGATCAATTGGCTGATTTCCTAATACAAGATAATACACCTCTTCAAGTTGACTTCCCAGATGAGCACGTCATGTATCTGACTGAAAGAACATAGAAGATGTTCTTTGATGGATCCTTTATGCAAAACGGTTCAGGAGCTGGTGTGTTGTTTGTTTCTCCTCATGGGTACACAATTCCTAAGTCTTAAAAGTTATTGTTGCCATGTAAAAACAACATTGCTGAGTGTGAAGCTTTAACAAATGGACTTAAGATGGCCATAGAATGGAGAATCACAGTGTTACACATCTATGGGGATTCACGGCTGATAATCAACCAAGTTAATGATGAATATCAAACAAAACATGAGAAAATGGTACCTTACAAGCAAATGGTTGATTCCTTGAAATGATACTTCACATTTGTCACGTTTCGGAAAATCCCTAGAGTAGAAAACAAAGCACTTGATGCTATGGCTACACTTTCTTCACTCCTTCAGTTAGAGAAACATGAATCCAGATTTGAATTCATGGTGGAAGAGATACATCACCCTATCTATGAATCCCAATAAATCCATGTCATTTGTACCCTTGTTAGTCGTGAGTCATCCTGTTATGGTGCCATTTACCCTTACCTTTGTGATGGAATTATACCTGAAACCTTTAACTAATATGAATGCAGAAACCTTACCCGAAACACCTCTTGCCATTCCCTTATCTCTGGTGATTTGTATAGGAGGGGTCTAGATAGAACACTTCTTAGATGCTTAGAAAAGGAAGAATCTGACCAAGTGTTAGTTGACATTCACAAGGGTATCTGTGGGGGACATTTCAATGGTCTTGCCATGGCCCAAAGGTTTCTTAGGGTAGGATACTATTGGCCTATGATGCAGATTGATGCAGTAGCTTTTGTAAAGTCATGTGAAAAGTGTCAAAAACATGGTAACCTGATACATGCTCCAGGCATGGAGCTCATTTCTTCTATATCTCATTGGCCATTTCAATGTTGGGCCTTTGATCTTGTTGGGCAAATTCATCCCAATGCATCAGATGGACACAAGTTTATTATCACTACTACTGATTACTTCACTAAATGGGTAGAAGTTGTCCCACTTTATGTTGCCTCAGGCAAGATAGTTTCTCTATTCATTTTGAACCATATCATCTGTTGATATGGAGTGCATTCTGAGATTATCACTGACAATGGAGGCAGTTCAAAAATAAGGACCTTAAACAACTCTGCAAGAAATTCAAGATTAAACAATATTGGTCCTCCATCTACTTCTCTCAAGGAAATGTTAAAGCAAAGGCATCGAACAAAAGCATTCTTAAAATCATACATAGAACAGCCTGTAAGAATGGTAGAGATTGGCACTTATAGATAAATTTGGCTGTGTGGGCCTATAGAACGAGTATTCATACTCCTCCTAAGGCCACTCCTTTTTCCCTTGCATATGGCGCTGAAGCAGTGTTACCTTTGGAGGTTGATATTCCTTCACTTAGAGTTTCCCTCAAAGGTCTAGTTACAGACGAAGACTACCACACCATGATACTTCAAGAGTTAGAACTCATAGATGAAAAATGTCAAGCATCATTTGACCATATGAGGGTTTATCAAAAGCACATGTCCAAAGCCTTCAACAAAAGGTTTTTCCTAGAGAATTCCAAGTGGGAGATCATGTCCTACGTGAAAATCCCAAGAAGCAACAACATAGAGATCAAAATGGCAAATTTGAACCTAATTGGCTTGGACCTTACATCATTATAGCAACTTTTGGGTTAGGTGTTTATTTATTGTCTACAACAGAGGGAGAGCAGCTCTGTGATCCTATTAATGTCTTGCACCTGAAGAAGTTCTATCTATGATGCCCATTCTGTCTGGGGGTATCGTTTATACATAATTATTAATCGTAAAAAATCCAAAAAGAATGATATATTATCAAAAATGCTAAAAATATGAAAATGTCTTGAAAAAATGATCATCTTAGTGAAAACCTAGCAATGGGCGCTTTGATGTATCTCCAAAAAAAATTATATATTCCAAAAATATAAAAAATTCAAAAAAATTTAAAAAATAGAAAAAGTGCCTTGGTGAAAACCTGGAAACAGGCACCTTGGTAGAAAAAAATTGCAATAAAATCCAAGTGGTGATAACTTGGAAACAAACGTTACTTGAGGCCTTTGCACCCATGTTTCTTAGCGTGATTCCTCGACACTTAGCCTTTCTCTGTCATGCCTTGTCCTTGTTGCCTCAGTCTAGAATTGGTCTCTGTCTTTGTCTAGGGGGCATAACTGTGTTAGCTTTGGTCTCTTGGATGTGTTAGTCTTTAGGACACCTTGCAAATGGTGTATTTCAACACCACCCCAAATGTGTTTTTCAAAACAACCCCTGAAATCAAGTGTTTTCAACACTTATCAGTTTGGTCTTACCCAATTTTTTCATGTGATCTTACCTGCTTGCAAGAATTCGATCCTTATACTCGAAACTCAGTATCAGTTAACACACTTAAATTTTTAAACACAACACTTAATGCTTGAGCTATGTGATGATCTTTTCTTTGTGTGCTGACTGTTATTGATTTCCATTGAGTGCCCTTGTCTAATAAGTCTCTCTGGGATGCATAGCTAGAGGACTTGGGGCATGGGGCATGTTTTTATATTATTTCTTCTTGTGGGTGTGGTTTTGAACCTCTTGAGTGTCTCTTGTTGTTCCCTTGAAGCACTTAGTGTAAGGAAACTCAAGTGTGAAAACAACTTCCTACACTAATCTCTAAAGGAAAGTATTGTGCAAATTCTTTTAAATCCTTACAATTTTAGATTCATTAACTACTTTAACAATGATATTGTAGCCATATACCATGCATACAAAAAATAGAGAATGACACAATAATTTACCCTGGGGAAAACCTTTCGGTAAAAACCCCCAGCACTCCAAAACCTGCACAATGTATTATCTTCAACACAACGATTACAACACACTTGCAATGCAAGTTCTTTCAGGAGATAATCGACACTCAAAGAAAAATCCAGTAGCACCAAATCATACCAACAATACACTTTTTTTCTATCTCTGTCTACAACCCTAAAAAATTCTTATATCATGCACTTTCCTTTTTAGGGCAACTTCCAAAGATAGCCGTATTAGAATTTTACCATTCTCTAAGAAAATAGGAATTACCCTAAAACCCCACGATTGTGGAAGAGTATACAATACTCAACTTTATCAGTTGCCACATGTCTTGCATGTCTTCACTTGTCATTGAATCTTCTAGAAATAGCTCTTATGTGTCATAGGAATCTGTCATAACCGTTTTAGCCATGATCTCCTTACACACAATTCAAGATGCCGACACATAAACTGCAGTGACACATCAATATGCCAACTAGACATGTACACTCACACTTAATTACATTATTTGAAAGAAATACATTTTACAAAACAAATAATAAGAATAGGAATTATCCAAGGTTGAGACACATTATTCCTAACACTTAGGATATTTGAGGCTTCATCCTTGACTGTTTTTTTTGCAGAACCATTCTTCTAGTCATCCTGGCATCTATGCCTTGATGTGAGCATATTTTTGCTACATTAAATTGGGTAAGCTAACACAAAAGTCATCAAGTGAACTTTATGTCTTTGATGCTTATGTTAGAATCTTTCCATATTCCAATCCGATATAAATCACATTCATATCTTCATAGTTGCACTTGTGACTAGTTATGATTGTGCGATTTTCCGATGTTCGTTAATAATGGCCCACTGATGAAAATAAGTTCCTTAACATTCTCTTATGAATGATGAACACAAAGTCCTATGTTACAGTTCCTCTATTGCAAGTACACCTTTGCATTTTCATGTAGTTTGCATTGTTAGAGCTCATGTTAGTTTGCATTTTTAGGCTGCATTATGAGTTTGCAAGGGTTTTCCTTCATCTTTCTTGTGGAATTTTAATCAACTGTGGTCATGTTTGATCTTTATTTTCTTATCTTCTTTCGAGATCTCAATCAAAATTTTTTATCTTAAATAGTTGATTGATTTTGGGGCATTCTCTCTCTTAAGGAAAATTCTCTTACTTCTCTCCATTTTTTCCACCTCTTCCAAACTTCTATCTTCCATTCGCTTTCACCCCACTTATTTTCTTCTAATTCAACCTTGGGGCATAATATTTTGTGCTTGATGATCTACCTTGGTTCTGTGATCCTTATATCTTTCATCTTACATTAAGAACCTTATCTTTAGTTCCATTCGATCAAATTTATCAATTTTTTGTTTCTCCTCTATCTAATTTCAATTTCATTCAGAAGGGGGCGGTACCTATCAAACTTCAATCCTTGATTCAGCTATATCAATCCTATCAATTTCTCCGCTTGGGGTAACCTTGCTTGAGATTCTTATCTTGGACATATCAATTACCTACAACGAAAACTTTAGTGGTGATTTTTCACCATTTGGTGAATGTCGCATGTCAGCGACCTTTGAATTGGTGAATATTTTTCACATATTGGATTGACCCTATTGCCTGACATTTATTAATATTGGGTCCAAAGCCCGGGCCCATCGCCCATCGATTTATTTAATTTTTCCATTTCTTACACATTATCGCCAATGGAATATTAATTTTGGTCCCCCATAAATTTACAACATTTGCCTATAATTTCTAAGTGACCCCAAATCGATGACCTATATTCACCTAGAATTTTACGGATGTGTGTATCTAACCGACGTAATTTAGCCAACTTTATTAATCATGGGAAGGTATTGGACGACCCATAATCGCCTTGAAAATAACAAAAAGATGTGTTATAATTACGTGGGCTTGCCCAAATATTTGTATACCTAATGCCTCCCGCCAAATTTTCTAAATAAGGATTAGTATAAAAACATTTTGATATCTCTATATTTGGTCATAGTGAAGTTTCAAAACTTTCAGACTATTGAGTGGAACTGTATACTCAATACAACATTGGCGAGTCATGATTGCATTGCTGCATTTTAATTTGAGGCAAAGGTAAGTGATACTTATTCTATGACTGTGATTCAAGTTCATTTACATTATTTCTGAATAGATTTGCAAAAATGTGGTTTCTTTTCCCTTTCAACCCAAAATACACCACACACCATTGATCTATGCTCATCCAACGGTCTCTGGCACTGTTGCACTATCGCAGGTCCTTGTCCCATTAACTTTTGGCTTGTCATTTGATGTGACTAGGACATGTGTGAGTGTCACTTAATTATTTTAAATTACAACTTTAGCTTATTAGTTATTACATTTAATAAATGTAATTAAATGTTTAGTTTTACAGTGCAGTTGGATTTAGATTTTAATTCAATTATTTCTATCTTATAATCACACATTGATATGACACATTGGCAAATTAAAAATAGAAACTTGCTCTAGACTAATAAAGAAACTTAATCATTTTAAAAATTTAGAATCTCAGTCTTCAGATTTAAAAAATGGAAGTACTAATCCATTACTTAAGCATATACTTAAATGTCATTAATACACAAGTAAAGAAACTAATTAAAATATTGTAATCACAGAGAAGTCTAAGAATCATTTTTTATACCCATAAAAAGAAATTTGAAATGAACTTGAAATTTTTTTTTCAAAAAATTACATCGTACAGTAAAAATAGAAACCTACTAGGCAACTTCTTATTGGTATAAAAAAAAAGTGAAACTTTGCATGTCCAATGTCAAAAAACTAGGGTAACGGGAATGGGTAAACTAGGGACTTAGGGATCTTCATCTTCCCTTTCATCTGAGTAGAATTTCCCAAAGAGGATAATATTTGAGAATTTTCCAAGCCATGTGTAGTCTGACTCATCGAATTCATCAAGGTAAAACCATTTTCGGAGAAAATCCCTCCCAAGCCATGCCCATTTCCTATGTCGTATTAGTTTCTTTTCATTGAGGTTCAACAGAAAGGGTTGTCTAGCCAAATTTCTTCCCGGCACCAACAACTTGTGTATATCTCTTGGCCAAGGGATCCCCACCCCTAATTTCACAAAAACAACAACATTGACATCGTCCTTCAAGAATTTCTCTTTAAAAACCTTGCTCAACATCATCAACATATCCACTTTCTGTCCTCCAAGGTCGAGGAGAGATGCAAAAATTGGGACGTAATGTCCGTGTAGACGTGGTATCTGTTGACATTCTCAAGGAACTCTCAACCCAATAACATCAACACAACAAAATTTATAAAAGCGTCACCACCAAACTCCCTACAAATGGAAGTGAGGATTTCTTCTAAGACATTGCCCAAAAAGGACCTCTGGTCATCTGGAGATGTGCATCTCAAATGGATTGGTGTATCCATATTTAATTCTCAAAAGCCTAAAGACCTAAAAACCTAAACCTTAAAACCAGAGGTACAATTTCTACCACTAGTAGCTCTGACTCTTAATCTACCAAAAGAAAAATGAAGAAGAAAGAAATAGACCTGACCCCTTGATTGATAGTAGTGATCACAGATACTTAGAAATTAATAATTATTCTTTCTTTAATCATATTTAATGTAATTTCCATAATTGCATTATGCATATTATGCATGTGAGAGATTTAATTCGACTGTCCTTAATCTTTCATATCTAAATGTAAATCTTTCCCATAAATGCATGTGTACTATTGACAGTTAAAGATGGTAGTTAAATAATGTCATTGAAGAGGCATTTATTTCTTTTCGAGTTACGAGTTACAAGTTGTAGTTGCAGTTGCACTATCCACCATCCATGTCAATAAATAACTAGTAGTAATCAACAATCATGGTTACGGTGCACTTTTTAAACCTTGATACATGTCATCATTCCGGTGACTTCCTGCAGAAGTCAGTTTCCTTCTGAAATTCGGTCCAAAATTAAATTTCAACCATTGATCTAGGATGATCAAATTGTCTCAAATAATAAATTTAACAATACCTAATTAGGTTATGTGTCCAATGTGTGATGATTTATATTCACAAAAAATCAAAGTGATATTTGATGTACATTGCATAAATTACAATGTTACATGTCATTATCCGGGTGACTTCTTGGAAAAAATGTTTCCTTCACAAAATTGGGCCGAAATTAAACTTCATCCATTGATCTACGATAATCAAATGGTCTCAAATAATACATTTAATATTAGTTGGCATTAGCCCACATGACACATTAATGAGTCCCATCTTTTGAGAATCACCAAATAAAATATTTATTTTTCCCATAATTAATGATAGATTAGCCAATAAAATAAATATATTTTCAAACAACACATAAAAATAGCCAGTACAAATATTTTCTTTACCTTTACAAGAAAATAATTCACCTCATATATTATATATTTTCCCCCACATTAATTTATAATTTGCCATGATTTTATGGAATTTTCATTTGGCACGGAAAAAATCACCTACGCCTTTATATTATTTTCCTAAATTGGAAAAAAACTTTGCCATCATCAATAAAATTTTGCCCCTAAATTAATGTACGATTCACCAGGATTTTACACTTTTTCCTAGGAGGGGGTTTCTTAAATTTATCCCTGTTTACCTATTTACAGGGGTGTTGACCTTGTCTTTTTCAAACAACTTATCTTTGTCCTGATGTGTTCCCGTCTGTCGATCACACGTCTGGGTTGTTTTGTGATCCCAAATTGATCTCACACTTCAACTACATTCTTTAACTACACGTGTTCCCATAAAGATCACACATTATTCAAAGAGGGGTAAATGTATGCACCCTAAAATGGTTGCCTAGACTATGGGCCCCCATTCTTCAATTGATCAAATGACAGAATCAATTGATCAAATTCTTGAATCAATGCATTGCAACATTTTCAATTCAAATCAATTTTCTTGATCAAATCGTAATTAATTCAATTATTTCAATATTTCCTAAGGTTTGATCATTTCATCAATAATCTTATTTAATTAAAAGAAAACATCCCTTTTAATTAAATTAAATAATCTTATTTAATGAAAATAAAATCTCTCTTTTAATTAAATAATCTTATCTTATTTAATTAAAATCTCTCTTTTAATTAAACAATCTTATCTTATTTAAATGAAAGAAAATCCCTCTTTTAATTAAATAAATAAAATCCTCACTTAAAGTTCTCTTTTTGATGAAAGAAGGAAATAAATCAAATAAAAAATAAATAAAACTCTTTTTTTTCCACACATATTCCTAAGTGGTGGGATTTTTCCTCTTACTTGCCTTTTTAGGGATTTATCCCACATTGATCTTGAGGATGCATTCCTCTCCACACTTTCCTTTATAAGGAGTCCTCTTCTTCTCATTTAGACATCAGATATATAATTTTATGTTATTGTTATGCTGCAGGTTTGGAGAGCAATTTTGGAGGAGAGTTTGAGCATTTGAGCTTGAACCATGCAACTTCTCTTCTTCTTTTCTTCTTCTCTCATGCATCCATGGCAATCCATTTAGAGTAGATTCATGTTAATTTAGGTTCATAATTCCTTTCAATAGATTAATCTTGTATATTTCCTGCATAGATTAGTTTACATATTTCCTTTCATGCATCGTTGTCATATAGAATAGCTTCCATTTTCATTTGCATGCATATTTGGTGATCATGGAGACTAGCATTCTTTCTCTTCCTCTTTTAATCTCTCATTTATTGGTGTACTTGCATGGGCATAACTAGGCCTAAAACTGAGGGCCTCCATTACAAACCCTTGCACTCCATGAATAGGGAGCTATGAGTCACCATTTGAGACCTCATTCTTGAGCAATCTTGGATATAATGACTCATAGAAATGTGACTACTTTTTAGCACACACCACACATTAGGCATAAAATTAAATGAGATCTAACACAATTTTAGATATCTAAATGCATAAATTGACAAAGTAGATCTAGATATCAACATGGAAGGATAGGACATCTAACTACCAAAATCAAAAGAGTGTAATAGGTGCCACGTTCGCCAAAATGTACAAGACAAAATGAAGATCACCCAATAGGATCTAAGCTATCCCCAATTTCATGAGGTACATTAGAATAAAAATTTGAACCTCAAGTCAATTCAGATCATACCCCAATAAAGGATAGAGTGATGCCAATGCTGGATTCGAGTCACAGGGGCTTGTATCCTTTTTCTTGCTTGGAAATTGAAAAGGATGACAAATTGAGTTATCTTGATCTACAAATGTCAAAGGGGAAAAAAATTAAAATGTGATAAAGATAAGTGAACCTTAAATAAATGAAGGAGATATTATTGTATTGCTATTTTCCGATTATCAAAATCCCATTTGAAACAACTCTACTTCTAGATCTGGGTCCTGAAAACTATCTATTATCTATCATAAAAATATGAGCCTATTTTTTAGGTTTTAGAACATTTGGAATATTTTGTACCCAGTGATTTTGTCCCATAATTTGTAGGGACCTGTGTGAGGATCTACGGAGCCCTGATCTGCAATTATGGTTTCCTGGCATGAACCTACACATAAAAGAAGAAGAAGAAGAAGAAGAAGGAGGAGGAGGAGGAGAAGGAGGAGGAGGAGGAGGAGGATAATGCTCTTGAAAATCTAAAAATGAATCCTTGCACTTGATAGCTTGAGAGTACTTGTCATATTAAATATGATGAGAGATATAAGGTTTATTTACATTACCCATCATTTTGGGATCTAAAAATAAGCCAGGTCGACCATAGAAGAATTAAATGAAAAAAACCCAATATTGGCCTTTGGGCCCAATATGGGACAAAATATATGGGTGCAAAATGTTTCAAACATTGTACACCTAGGGACACAACATTTGAAACCTTATGCACCCTAGGATTTTGTCTTATTTTTTCCAAGGACATTTGGATGATGAACAAATGCTCCAATTTGAATTACATGTTGCCAGGATCAAGCAAAAAAGGCAAAGAGACCTTGAAATCACAAAATAGGGGCTATAGGTGCTAATTAGAGCCACGAATAATGGGTGCTAAATTTTTAGGATGGTACACGATACAAAAGGGAAAAGGGGTTTTATCCTCTATCTTTATCTATATATTTTTGCCTCTATATATCTTCTAAATTTTGACCTTCTATTTTATAATATTTTGTTTTATGTTCCACCTCTTCTTACAATGGAAAATATCCTAAAGAAATATTCTATATAACTCTATATGAATCTTTATGCAATTATTATTTTTAAAAGTTCTTAAAAGTGTTCTTTACTACTACTTGAATGCATTGTTAATTACCTCAACATATGTTTACAACACTATAATTATTTTCATTGTTGACTAAGTTTATAATTTTTTTTTTAATTTTTCATAATTGGGGATTAGAATCTTCTCTGTTTGCTAGCTCTTATTTTAAAATTTTTGAGCATTTTATAATGAAACACTTTAAACCAAAGGATGAAAGAACTTGACATGTACTCAATTCAAAGTTACAACTAATTTTTTTAATAAAAACAAGTAGAAGTAAAAAAAAGACCAAATCTGTCATAACTAAGTGAATAAGACAAACATTTTAATGTAATAATCCAACACTCCTTTATTATAATAATAAAATTAAGGGTTGAACATTTTAAGAGTTAAACATAAGTGGCAAGGAGAATTTAATGTAGTGCCTTCAACAATTCTCTTCCTTCGCTCAAGAAACACCATACAAATCCATTTGTTGATATCTTGGTTGTATAACCTATAATCATATGTAAAGGAATGATAGAAAATAAATTTCCCAACATCCTACACAATGAGAGAATAAATTTCCCTTCAACATAAACATCTCCTTTAGGTGCATGTCAAAACCACCTTAGTGTTATATGTGAGAGGAAATATCTCTTAGATTCTGTAATTCCTCAGAGTGTGTCAAATCCCTTCTTAGGTGTTGTCGAAACAATCACCCCTCTATTATATAAAAACTCAACCAAACAATAATACAAGAAATGGATGTAGATGATGCCAAGTTTCTCCATTTTGAAAGTCACAAATGATGTCAAGTGACTCTCTTTTTAAGTACATACATGGAAAAAATATGCTTCTCATGTAGTGAGTCATCCCTAAGCAAGATGCTAGCTCTAATAATAGATATCCTCCTACTTCCACTTCCTCCAACATCTAATAGGACCATAATTTAACTACCAAATTACATTATCATTATAGTTATCATCGTGCTATGAGTCTTATTCATTCATTACAAAACCACAATATTGTGTTTTACCTTAATCTATATAAATAGCTATAGTTTTCTTCAATTTCCCATTAACGAGATCTTTACCCTGCTAAAATACTTTTATTTAATATGAGCACTAGATAATAATAGTATTTATATTATTTCTATATTGGAATGCCAGGATTCTTCTTAATTAGTTAAATGTAAGAAAATGGAGTCTAGTGTAAGAATAAAAATAAGGAATCATTTACAAACTCTTTCATAGTAGAAATAAATTAGGCTAAACTTTGGTCCTATATCTAGAGTCAAGTACTGTGAGAAACTATTCCCTTTTTTAATTTTAATGATTGGATATGATTGGAATAATAAATTAGGTAAGAAATTTGTATAATTATAGGAAACTAACATAATTTTTTACTATAAACAAATAGAAATAGACCAAAATACAAGCACAAATATACAAATATAGAAATGAGATAGAGAAATAAATCTATCAGTAAAATTGGATTCTCAAAATGTTGACCAAGTGTGCTAGGTACCTTAGACCTAGAGGTTCTTCAATCAATAAAAATTTTGGATTCTAGAGAAGGATGCTTTGTATATCATTTTCCTGAATATTTAGTGAAAAAATATTTGTCACGTATGAAAATTAATACAGAGAAAATGTTTTTAACTATTCAAAATCTATAACTATGTGTCTCGATAATTTATCTACAAATTTACAACTTTTTATTATTGTATCCATAACCCACACACAAAGAATAAGGAAAGATGTGTGAGAGTAGTGGTGAAAATTTGATATTTAGATAATTTGATCAAATGATCATAGATTGATTCTTGAATGGCTTTATAACTTGACATTTTTTCCCAGGTAAAAATTAATATTGGAATACTACTACCATATAACTAGAATTCAACTAATTTATTATATATTAATATAAAGATAAAATTAACCTATATTAACGTAAACATCAAATAGTCTCACCATTATTACATTAATCTAAAAATTAGTATAATATTCCAAGAGTTGAAAATAACCCTTCCAAAAACTTTTATGAAGTGTCTTGACCATTCCTCCTCAGTGGTCCTCATTAATCGAGGAATCACCAAACTAACTTCATCAATGAATCTCTAGAATCTAAAACCTACAAACATGCGCACAACATGAGAGAACGTAAAGGGGTTCCAACCCTCTACCCTCAATGCACAAAGAGAGACTTTTCCTTCAAAATTTTACATCTCCTCTAATTATTTATAATTCCTCCTCTAGTGCTGTACATGAGATGGACTTCCTAAAAAATTTCACATCTCCTTTGAGTGTGTCTAATTTTGGTTTATTAAATTATTTTTATTTATGAAAATTTCTAAATTGTTGAAACATTTTGTAGTTACCTAAATTAATTTCTCCATTTTTAATTGCCTCCTCTATCCACTCTTTAAATATTTTATATTCTCATGAATAAGATCATAAGAGAATTCTATTAGACTTTGATATATAATTCCTTATCATGTTCTATGGAAAAAATACTTCCTCAATTGCACACATTCCCATTTCTCATGAGACACCTTGCCTATAAAACTCCACATCTCCTTCCAGGGCATCTAATGTATCCTCATTTTCTCAAAAAATAATTAAAATATTTGTCGCCCATGCTCCTTAAATGGACACATATTTCCAAGCCCCCTCTTTTCTTTAGATACACAAATATGTTACTTGTCATACACTAAATCATCCATGAGTGATAAGTTATCCCAGGATGATAAAAAAGCCTCCTATCTCCATTTTCCTCAAACCTATGATAATCCTATTAGTCGATACACTCCAAATGTAGTACCAAAGGACGTAACATAAAAAAGCCCAATATATATATATCCTTTTTCTGGAAGACAATTGATTCTTAAATGAATATTTTTTTAGCCTTTCTAGATGATCATAATCTTCTCTTGTATGCATATGATTGTTTCTATTTTTTCTTCACATTTTACTACATAAATTATTTAACCTACGCTTTGCCTTAGATATCTAGGAAAATTACTTGAGACTATCAACCTCTTAATAATTTTGCAATAGATTGGACTTAAGTTCATTGGTAAGTGCCATTATTGTAGGAGCCAGAAATACATGACCCATCTAGACCACTTTCTTAGAGAAACCTCTTATCATATCATTTTAGACATGATTCAATACACAACAATCCATGTTCTTCTATCAATTCATCATGTTCGATAAGAATTTGGACTTGTGAGTGAACATTTACTATCCTTTGGATGCTACAAACAATTAATATTTCCCCATTCATTTTCCTTATATGGTGTTTGACAAGATAGGAAACCACCTATTTAATTTATAAGAGAATGTAAAATCATACGGAATTTATGTATTTTTTTTCTTTCACAACTATAAATTTATATTTTCTTCTACTAATTTATTTCTAAGTATTGTAGCCTCCATATGCAATGAGTGAACCATCTTTATTAATTCCATGCTAGCCTCACAAAGAACTTCACATTATTGGGATTAGTTTGGAAAATAATTAATCACTATTAGCTCCCCTGGAACTTTATCATGTAATCCATGCATTTTCTACCTTTCTCTAATACCATATGTGAAAAAATGATAAAAATATAATATTTCATTAATTCAATAAGATAATCATATATAAATTTTTAAATGAATTTATAAAGCCTTATTTCTTGTATTAAAATTCTTATGGGAAAGAAAATACCACATAATTATCATTCAACCAATTTGTTATTTGTTAATATAAAGTATAAAACTAACCTATATTAATGTAAAACTCAAACAAAATGGTTTTACTGTATAGAGGCTTTCCTACGCCAAACCCTAAGTAGGAATCAACCTCTACAATAGTCAAATGTGATATTGGGATAACTGCATTAAATATCTATATTATTATTTTGTCTTTCTTATTTTTGCATTATCCTAATATTGGTTATTTCTCATATCTATTTAAACCCTAACAACTAGTATCAGACTGGTGTATTTTTTGGTGATTTGGCAAGAAATTTTAGATTTGAGTGGGAGCAATGATAGAGGAAGGCCATCTTAAGGTTAATATATTCAACATCCAAAACTATCAGCTATAGAAGATACAAATTTTAGATTAGCTATATCAGAAGGATCTTTACTTACTGTTGGGTGAAAAATAAATGAAGTCAATGATTATGATAGATGAACAATGGGAAGTTCTTGATAGAAATGCACTAGGAACAATATATTTGTTCTTAGCATTTTTAGACGATTTTAATATAGCAAAAGAAAAAAAAAACAAAGGGTCTAATGAAGGCATTGGAGAAGCTATATGAGAATCCCTTAACCTCAAATAGGGTATTTATTATGGAAATTTTATTTAATCTAAATATTGGTGAAGGTGGGTACATTAGTGATCAATTGCATGAGTTTAACATAATTACTAGTCAGACCTATGTTCTGTAAAGCAAAATTTGAAGATGAAATTAGGGATATTTTAATTTTATGCTCATTACCTAAACACTAGAATAGATTGGTCATGGTTTTAAGTAACTCTATCTCTGGTTCAAATAATATAAATTTTAATGATGTTGTTAGTTTATCCTTAGTGATAAAATGTGACAGAAAAGCACAGGTGAGAAATTAGGTAATGCTTTAATATTGAGAACAGGGGATGATAGACAGAAAGAGTAAATATCCAAGGTGATCATGGGAAATCAAAGAAGGAAAAATTCAAATCTAGGGTATATCTAGAGTGATATCAATATGGAAAGAAAGGATGTTGGAAGAAGGATTGTGTCTCTCAAAGGGGAAAACAAGGGCATGAACACCAAGAAAATAGAAATAAAGAAAATATAACAATTGATGTGTTACAAGATGATTTGATTTTTTGTTTGGATAACATTACTAACTCTTGGGTGTTAGACTTATGGGCTTATTTTCATGCCACATCCTATAGAAAATATTCTCTAGACTATGTTCAAGGAGGTTTTGGAAAGGTTTATTTAGGTGTTGATGAACTATGCAAAATTATTGGAAGAAAAAAATACTAAATAAATTACCAAACAGAAATCAATGGATTTTGAAAGAGGTGAGACATTTTCTTACTTTGAGAATAAATTTAATATCAGCAAGAGAATTGGTAAGTCAAATTTGCACAATACCATTCATAGACAATTCATAGAACGTTACTAAAGGCTTATTGATAATGGTAAAAGGGGAAAAGCTAGGTACATTTTATTTATACAATGGTAATTCTAATTATTCTAATTCCCTAGCTTCCACGGGTATAAATACAATTCCAAGAATTTACTACCATCTTTGAAACAAGTTGATTTTGGATTTTTGAGAAAACTCCATTTATTGAAAACAAAAGAGAGTCATATTTCATAGAGTTGGGAAGGAAAAGAAGAATGAAAAGTTAGGTCTTGTCCACCTAGATGTATAGGGAATAAATCATGTATCATATCTATGTGGCTCTTATTATTATGTTACTTTTTATGGATTATCTAACTAGAAAAACTTGGGTTTATTTTATTCCCATAAAATCTGATACATTTGATCTTTTTAAGAAATAGAAAGATTTTGGTGAGAATGTGTAAGGAAATCATTTGAAGTGTCTTGGATCAAATAATGGAGGTGAATACTATAGTATAGATTTTTAAATTTATTGTTCATACCATGGGATTGATAGACAAAAATAGTTCCTAGAGCACCACAAGAAAATGGTGTGTTTGAAATGATGAATAGAACAATCATGTAGTGTGCAAGGAGAATGAGATGCCCTTACAATTTGGGGAAGATTTTGTATATATTGTAGTTTACTCAATAAACAAAAGGTCTTAAAGTTCCCTACATGGTGGTGTTCTATAGGAGGTATGGACAGGAATAAAAGTAAATCACTCATGTCTTAAAACCTTTGGTTGTGAAGCATTTTTCATATTGATATAGAAAACCAATCAAATCTTTAGGCAAAATCCATGAAGTGTATATTAACTAGATATAGAGTTAATGATTTTGGTTATAATTTATGGGACTTTGTGAATCACAAAATCATTAGGAGTAGAGATGTCATATTCAATGAAAAAGTCATGTATACAAATTAGATACATCAAAACAAGAAAGAAAAGGAACACATAGAACACACGGTGCTTGATGAAATCCCAAAAAATATTGTACCAATAGTGTAAAACAATATTGAACAACCAAAACCACAAGAAGTTCCTCAAACTCTAAGAATATCTTTTAGGTTAAGTAGAACTCCTAAATGATATTTTTCTTTCATTATATTATGTATTATTAATTGATTCCGGTGAACCAAAAATTTATACAAAAGCAATGTAGGTTGAAACTAGAAAGAAGTGGGAGGAAGGAATGAAAGAGGAGATGGATTCCTTGATAAAAAAGAAAACCTAGGAGTTGAAGTTTTTGAAGGTAAAAGAACATTTCCTAACAAAGGGGTTTATTGGTTAATGGAAAAATATCAAGGCAGAAAAAGATATAAGGCTAGGTTTGTCGTAAAAGTATTTGCACAGATAAAGGTATTTATTTTGATAAATTAGTTTCTCTTGTTGTTAACATGACTTGAATGCAAACTATTCTAGGTCTTGTGGCTATAGAAGATTTTCAAATGGAACAATTAAATGTCAAGATATCTTTTCTCCTTGGAGATTTGGAGGAAAATATTTATATACAACAACAACAAGGATATGAGGTTAAAGGTGAAGGATTAGTGAGTAGGTTGAAGAAGAGCTTGTATGGGATGAAACAAGAACCTCAACAATGGTATTTTAAATTTAATAGTTTTATGGCTGAATAAGGTTATAAAAGATGACATTCTTACTATTGTGTTTATTTTAAGGGAGTGGATAATTGTAGCTATATTATCTTGTTATTATATGTTGATGACCTACTTGTTTTGGGGTCTAATATTTAGTATATAAAAGACCTTAAAAAAAATTGGCACAGTCATTTGCTATGAAAAATTTGGGTTTAGCAAAATAAATCCTTTGTATGAGGATAACCAGAGATATGAAAAGTCACATAACATTGTATAAAAGTGAATACAAATAGATAAGGTGTGTAAAATATTTAAAATACAATATGTAAAATTGGTTAGTACACCTTTTCCTCGTCATTTTAAAATGTCTAATGAGATGAGAACTAAGACACAAGAAGAGATGGAGTACATGTCTAAGGTTTCATACTCTTTAGTAGTTGGTAGTGTGATGGATTCCATGGTGTGTACAATGCTAAATATTGCACATGAAATGGGAGTTGTGGGTAGGGTTATGAACAATCCTAGAATGGAGTATTAGAATGCAGTCAAGTGAATTTTTAGATATTTGGGAGGTATAAAAACTCAGTCCTTATATTTTGGAGGCTCTCAATCCAATGTATAATACTATTTTGTTTCAAATTTAGCAAAACATATTGATATAAGGAGGAGGATTAGAGGGTATGTTTTTATTATAGATGACACAATAATTAATTGGATTTCTATATTGAAGAATATTGTATCAATTTCAACAACCAAAGAAAAATATGTTACTACTACAAAGGCTAGTAAGGAGATGATTTGGTTACAAAAGTTTATAAAGGAATTAGGTAAGACACAAGAGAATAGTAGGTTGTGTGGTGATAGTCATAGTGTGATTCATCTTACAAAGAACTCATTCATTTACTCTAAGAACAAACACTTACAAATTTGATACATAGGGGCTTCACTTAGTGAACCTAAATTATAGCATGTGAATTCGTGGCATACTAAAGAATCCCCCTATTTTTTTAAAAATATTCCCAAAACTTCCTTTTTTTCATCCCCCTCCAATATCCCCTACACCTATTTTCCTATATAAACCACCACCCCCATCCCCAACAAACCCCCTCCCCCTATTTAGGCAATATATTGCCACTTTTTTTGCCCATTTAAACTCCCCAATATGAACATGCATGACATTGTATTTCCCCTTCAATGAAAACCTCGTGTTTTGGTACCATTTCATATGCTTAGTTTTAGAAGATGGATAGTTGAAGCTGGAGAAGATACACACAAGATAGAATCCTAAAGATATTTTGACCAAGGAAGTAAGTTAAGAGTAACTAACTTCTTGCTCAAATTATATATTTTCCTTCAAGCTTGACCATAGTGGAAATAAGAACTAGTCAAGTCTAAGTGCATAAATCCAATGGGAGCTACATGAGCAACAATGTTTCTATAGGGTGAATCTCTAAGTGAGAGATTGTTTGGTGTGGAGCATGACCCATGTCTAACTGGGAGATTGCTTTTAAGTGGGAATTGATCATGCAAATACCATACACTTTTCATGTACCCTTTTCAGGTTAGGATTAATTTTTTAACTGACATTGTAAACCAGACCTAAAAATGGCTTGATAAATAAGTGGTTGTGTGATGAGAAATTATTTGATTGTAATTTTCTCTTTACTGTATAATAATATAAGTGCACAGTTATTTCTCTAGTGGATGTATCCCATATTGGGTGAACCACATTAAATCTTTGTGTTATTATTTTTTTCTTTCTTTTTATTCATGATCTTAATATTATTAATTGCTCATATATGTTTAAACCCTAGCAATTTTGATTTACTCAACCTTCAAGAATATACCAATATTATTGCCAATAGAAACATATGTAGAACCACACTAGAAGTCAGGGTGAATATAAGATAATTTATACCAAAAACATGTAGATTATAACCTCTTGCAGAAGGGTAAAGCTTAATTTTTTTATTGAGATCATAGTAGACCAAATCTCAAAAATTTAATGATGTGGAGTGGGAAGAGCTAGATCCTTCGAAGTAAATTTATTTTTTTATAGTAATCACAACTTCTCATAGAGGAATCATAGGAGCAACATGAGCACAAGGACTACTCTTCTTTAAAATAAACCCCTTGGATTAATATAGATAGAAAAAGTGACATGTACGGAGGCTTTCACCATATAAATAAATAAAATGTGACTAGGAGAGGCATCACCATGCACATCAATAGAAACCCAAACACCTTAGATTTTTACTAGGTAGCATGAAAACAACTAGGAGAACCCACTAGTCTCACACAAGCAACCAGAATCTCTAATGAACTAGGCTACAAAGAAGGTAAAATAGCCCTAAATGGAAACACAATCACCCCCACCAATAATGCATACATAAAATATTGTCTGATAATTTTTGATACTTTGGAATGTACAAAAGAAGAGATATAAAAAAAATTATAATAAGAAGTAAAAGAAGCTATGCACGTAGATTATAATCAATTAATGGAACATCTAATCACCATTTTAATAGCTCTAGAAAATCCATGCAATCCCCATAATATATTTTTTTTCTCTAGGGACTCATTGTGTTGAAATAAAAGAGACTAATAAAAGTGGGATTCTATAGAAAATGAAGAAGTAACCAGTGCCTACCCATAGAATAAATTCAAAAATCAAAATAGACTTTATAGTAATTCCTTCAATGATCAACCATGTATAAGATGATATGAGACCGTTGTGTAATGAAGAATTTATTGGGAACATTGAGGAAACATTAAAAAAGTGTACTAGATATCTATAAATAGAATTTAGGTTCTTGCTTATTTATTTATTTTGTTTGATTGGTGATATTTAACCTGCAAGCATGGTAACCCAAAAAACACTGTTTATTTGGGCTAAGTGAGGATTTGAACTGTGGTTGCCCCATTAACAATGCAATCACTTGACCATTACACCACACGATGATCCCCATTATATAACATAATTTTAATGTGATATAATTGTAAAATATAAAGAAAAAAATTATAAAATAAAAAGATTATTTATCACATTTACATATAGATAAATCTTCATTGAAAATTGGAAAGAATTATCTTCTTAAAAGTATATGAATGAAAAATCCAATGTCTTAACATGGTCACTAACAGCTTAACCATTAACTTTTCTATAACCATATATTAAAGACTTCAAATGCAAATTCATTTGAGGAGGTTCACAATAAACACTAAAAAAACAACAACAAAGTGATAGCCGCCATTCATTAAATAAATATTGACTACAACCATCTTTATTGTCTAATTCATTATAGATAATATATTTAAACTACTATGTTTGAGTCTATACTCCACCACCTCCGCCTCCACCTCCACCCTCACCGCTGCCTCCTCCACCACTACCGCCTCCACCATGGCCCGAACAATCACCACTTCTATTATGTCCTCGACCACCTCGACGTCCGCCACTTCCCCGCCACCAACACCTCCACCTCTTGAACGACTACCTCCACCACCTCCCTCACAACCACAACCACAACCACAACTACAACCACCTCCTGAACCACCTCCCCCACCGCCACCTCCGCCGCCATTGCCTCCCGAACAGCCACCACTATCACCTCCTCCATCATCTCGTTTCTGCGCCACCGCGCCATCAAGGAGGAACGACGCAAATATGAGACCCAACAGAATATAGCACATTATCTTTGTACGAGATGTCATTTCAAACTCCAAAAACATCCACAGATAAACTTGCAGGTTTGTATAGCTCAAGCGTGACATATTTCCTATTTTTAGGTTTTTTCTGCACGCCCTTCAAACCTTGAGAAAAATGGACGTTACCTGTTCAAGATTAACGGGCCCTTCTTAATACATCGAAAAGTGTTTCACGTAAGCCAGAAATCGACTTGTCGATGAAGTATTTGTAAACATTATTAGTCTTTGTAGAATATTCCAGGGCGTCAATGCCTAACTTATTGACATTGAAGGCCATTTACAAACTGGAATTATTCTACTCCACTGTTTAATATTGACTATCAAAGCTTGCTTTACACCTCATAAAGCAAATTGTCGGTAAACTATCTACAGGAGATTAAATTCTCGCAAATCGTCGGTAAACTGTCAAAGCGTATGCTGCAGATCTATCACCACATCAATAAATCGTGCGAATTATGATTTTATGAGTGTATTCTTTCCCAAACCTTTAAGAGATTCAATTCTCTCATCATTATAATTCATTAGACTAATTTTTTTAATTAGAATATAGCTTGAAAGCCCGTGCCAAATCTCAGACTTTGCATCTAATTCTTAGTTATTTCCCAAATAAGAGATTCAAATCTCCCATCATTATTTTTCTTTGGACTTAGAATTTTTTTTCACTTAGAATTTAGCTTGAAAGGCTGCACCAGTTCTCGGCCTTTCCATCTAATTCTTAGTGCTTACCCAACTATATAAGAGACTCAATTCTCGCATCACTATTATTCTCTAGACTTTAATTTTTTCCGTTAGAATATAGCTTGAAAGCGTGCAGCAGATCTCAGCCTTTCCATCTAATTCCTTGATCATTATTGATTTAAATTGGAAAAGATGATATCAAAACGACAATTGCAGCTGTATTTATTTATTAAAAATTGAACCGAGCCATTACCCACTCCTCTCATCCCCACAAATTGCGAACACAGTAATGGAGGCTTTTTTATTTATTTACTAATATCGTATAACCTATACATTATCTATCCCTCTCACATCTTTTATTCCTTCAAAAATAATATTCCGTTTGACTCAATTTATGTTAATTAAATGAACTCAAACTTAAATGACACTTAGGATTATAAGTGCTTGTATATTATATATTAAATACTAGCACTTGCACTTTTGAAGGGTGCAAGGGTTATACTGATACTGTTTTATATATTAAAAGTTGTTGTTGTGTTGTTGATATGGAAAGTTCAATCATAATCTTTATTGTTCTATACGTGTAAAATAATTACGTTTTATTTTGATCGCCAGTTGGCTTAGGTGAGGTTCCTCTATTGTTCATATATGGATTATTTTCATTCTAGAGTACCTGTCCGAGGTAAAAGCGGGTTGAATACGAAGACCATCCAAAGATTTTACTCTAGACATAGTTGTAAATGTCATTCCTTACGTCTCTATTTTACCAAAGTCAATTGTTTCTCTTTGTAGCGTGAGCCCTTGAGATTTGTGTATAGTAATAGCCCATGACATGGTCAGTGAAAGTTGTCTTCAGCTACGTAATGTTACAGGTACAATCAATATACGTTTTGGATCTTCTTCGTTCCATGCTAGCCCACTATAATTATCAAAATGTATGACAAAGTACATGAGGATAGCTGGCGGGTTACAACCTAGCCTGTAAACAATGTCAACAATTTCACCAAGAGCTCCATTAACAAGTCCTGCCTCTGTCCATATGTTTTTCGTAAGCATAATGAATTGTCCATTGCATTATTTTTTCTGCTTGCACAATTTATTGTTGTACTTATTGTGACCAAGTGATTTAATGACTTCAACATCTTTCTATTGTGTAGCTTTACTGAATCATTAGTAACGAACAGATGTGTATGATTTTCAAATAGTTTGTTTTCAGCCGCTGTAAGGTGTATGTCTATACGGGTCATTAGAAGCTTCCAATCATCTTCTGTTGGATTTCCATCTCGTATATTATACAGTAATTGGCAGAATTCTTCTTGTGTGTTGCTTTCACCTTCATGTGGGAACATTTCTTATAGAGTAACAACTATTGTGAATTGGTCCCACAACAACTTAGAATTAGAATGTGGCATATAGGTCAGTTTATCCATAACAAGCAATATTTGTGACAGGTTGTCGAATATTATTATTGATATTCCACCAAAATATGTATGTTTTCAATGGGGGAAGGCCTCACGTAGGCAAATGTCAATTTTGAGGAGTATATTTGGTCCTATGAAGATCATCTCATCTGTAAGGATATATTTAATGTGTTTTAATTTTTCTTGGAATGTGGTTAACTCTTGGCCTTGTAATGGCTACATTTCTTTAATAGGGATTCTGAGCTTTGAATGTATTATTAATGTGTGTATGTTGAATGTAGCAACCCTTGTGGAGGCTAGTATCAATAACTATCCTTTTTTTTGGGATGTACTATTGTTTAGTGCTTGTCTGATACAAGAAATTAAATAATTAAATAGGATTTCCCTGTACCCATTATTCCTTGAACGATCATGTGTAGTGTTTTATTAGAGTAGCACCTACTATGATCCTCAGTTATTTTAAGTGTGAACTTTTGTTTCGGTGACTGAGATTCATGGAATGCTTAAGGCCATAATGCTTGGCATATTGGTGTTCCTCGAGAGGGTGTCATAATAGGCTTCCAGCACATTGCATGCCAAATGAAAATTTTTCTTGACTGATTGAAACCTTTCAATTTGATATGTTTCTACACATTGTAGATATTTTCTTTCATTCCTCAGTAGTTCAACAATATTGTCACACATTTCTAAAATCTCATTCATAAGGAGATCAAAATTGTTGATAGTTGGGTTGGGCAAATTGACTGATATTGACCCAATTAATGTGTGCGGTGGTCCATGATGGCCCAAGGACAATGGTGATTTTGAAGATGGACTTCTAGGTACGGTGAAGATTTTGTTGTACTCCTGAGGAAGTGCCATAATCTTGAGTGACATTGAACCAATCAACAACTTCTTTTTAGAATGAACAAGTGTGGGCAATCTAATCTAGAAATGAAATGTATGAACATGCGTCTGAAACATCTATACGAATATAATGTTCAATGACAATAATAATAGCATAAATGTCTCTTAAAATAAGAGATAGTGCAAATAAATAAAATCATAAATCAAATACTTGAATCCGATTATAATGTTCCATCATCGTAATAATAGCATAAAAGAGTCTCTATAAATAAGAGATAATGCAAATAAACACAATCTTCAGTCAAATACTTGAATCCCATTTTTTCAAGGATACAATTTTAAGAAAATAAAAATGTTCTCCCTTAAAAATAAATTCATATTCTAAACTCTTAAATTAATTTGTTCAACTAAACTCTTAAAGTTACATATATCCTCTTCTAGATTGTTAAATGTTATTTTTCATATAAAATAATAAATTCAAATTCTAAACTCCTAAACTAATATGTTCTACTAAACTCTTAAAGTAACACATATTCTCTTTTAAATTGTTAAATGTTATTTTTCATATAATATTTTATGCTATTTTTTTGTCTAAATTACAAAATATTTTTCTCTTCATACGCATCATTTACCTTCCTTATGAAAAATATTTTCAAGAACTCTTTCATTGTCTCACCTATTCAAAAACAAAAGCACTCTATTTTTTAAAAATCTAATTCTATCAACCTACATGTATTTAAAGTACATTTTACTTTTGTAGAAGATGCAATCCAAGTAGTAATAGATTAAAACTATTACAACATCCATAGTGTATCCTTCACTATTTTGAACTTGCTTCACTATTACTATTTCTATGAAATGCAATGGACCTTCTTCAAAATATGCATCTCTTATTCACATTGACCTTAAATTATCTCTAAAGATTATGTCCAAGGTTATAATGTTCCTAAAGAAAATCTTAATTTGGTAATAGGTACTTATGATTTGATTTTTTCAAGGTACTACTCTTCTTAGAGGCATCTTCACATTTCAAGAAATTTAAGAAAAACACAAACATAGAACATATTTTTGGGCTATTTATTTGTGACATTAATGTTATAAAATGTTTCACATTCCTTTAAAAAAAAAATATATAGATACATTAAAACTTAGAATTTTATGTTAATTGAATTCTACTATGTTATCCACTCATTTTTATGTTCAATTTAATTTTTTATTTCTAATTTTTGGTTGTTTTTGGGGTCCTTTTTCATTCTCAGATCTAGGTTTGTATATCTTCATCTTGCTTATCATTTACGATAATCATTATTTTTATGAACCCTTCGATTAGGTGTTCGCTGAGTATGATGACATGGAAATGACCGTGTTCATCTCAGAGAGTTAGGAGCAGTGTAAACCCATACTTTCCAATCACAACGTGGGTAAAGGTCATAATCTTCTGGAGTGAGCAGTCGGCGTGATCCCCCGACGATAATCACCTAGTCACCAATCTGTATATATCCAGTTGGAAATCATCACCTCTAACATACTCAGCAAGCATCGCATGAGCGTATAAGGAAGGAGCCGTTAGAATACTCACTGAGATTTCAACATTACCAGCTCAGCAGTTCGAAGGGAATCAACAGTAAAAGTAAAAGGGGAATAGGAGTTAAGAAAGACAAGACAACACCCACTCATCCCTCAAAATGGAAATGAAAGACACACTCAGTCCATTGGGGATGCCTACGTGGCTTAAATAATAAATTTAATAGCAGTTGCCAAATCGTGGATTGAGTGGCGATCCAATAATTTTAAAGCCAATATGGGTTTTGCGGCATAAGACACCACCGTAAAGTCCGAACATTCATGTGGGAGTCTCCTCTACAAAAGTCTTATCGGCTTAATTAAGTTCAAAGGATAATATATTTAATTCTTTAAAAATGATGATGAAATGCATGTATGTTCTATAGAATTTAATATTTAGCTATAGAAAAATAAGTTGATTATGATGTGTGCTTATTATTTGAAATTTTGTGTTGTGCTATGATTTTTTAAAGGCCATTTTAGCATTATTGTATAATGTATGATTCTAAATTGGTGCAAAAAAGACATTTGTAATCTTATTTGTTTTGAATTTTACATTTAGCTAAGTTTTAAGAATCGGTGATATTTAGAACTATTATAGGAAGATTATTGATTCACTAGGGCCAAGTTCTTCTCTATTAGTCGTTTACTTATATTAGCTTGGAAAATGTTTGGAATGTGAAAATGGGAACAAAATGTCACAAATAAGAATTCAAATGGATATGCTTTTTATAACACTCCGAGTGAAAATATTATTACTAAATTTCCCATAATGTGTTAAGCTTTGAAAGATCCTAGAATACAATTTAATGTTCACATATATGCATTCGAAATACAAAGAAATAATGAATTGTCACATAGACATGAACCAAGTTAGATCCTAATGACTAATATTAAAGGTGGGAATTTTGTGTTTTAGTTGAATCCATATCACACGAGATGATTATGAAATTAGTCCTACACACAAAACAACAAATAAAAGTAATAGAAATATGGATCTTGCCAAGGAATGGATGCATGGAAATGTTGATAACAAGACACGCACGTATGAAATTAATTCGAAGTAGAGAAAAAGTAATATTGAATTTACAAAAATGTGTGATCGAAAGAAAATGGGAGAAGAATAAGGAGTGAAAACTAACACAAGAATATGATACATGTTTGCTTTTTATCATATTAACATACTATTTCATAAAACACTAAAAATATAGGAGAGTTTGGATGGGTATATGTGAATTTCTCTATTTCATGAATATATCATAAGCATTTCACTTGTAGTACTAATTTTTTTAATTTATTATTTTCATTGTAGATTTTTTTTGTCTATTTTTGGTCATTTAGAGACTAATATTATATTGTAGAACCTAAATCATTATTTTTATTAACTAATTTTGGCTTCTAGGTTCATGTATTATTCAATTTTTTCTATGAAATAGATATTGATATGAACTCTATCCATAACATTACTAATTGGTGCATGCATCACTAAAGACAAAATATATTATTCTAAACTAATAAGAATCATCATTTCTACTTGTTAGAATTGTTGTGTTCACATTTATACTAGTATTGTGTTATGTCAATCCGTTAGAAGATATAAAAACTAATATATACATTAAGTATTGAAACTCTAATTAGAATGATGAATTATTTGGTTTTCTTAGAAACCCTACAAATAACTTTTAACCAACATATTACTAGCACTAAATATACTAAATGAAATTTATTTCAAGATAGGTGATATATTTTTCTTCTGTATTGTTACACTCATAATGAAATTCAGATATTATAAATAACTATAATACCTTCAAGGATTGTATACAATATCACTACCAAGAGTTCTTTATAAAATTGGGGATTTTCAAACATGATATTTTACTGGTCATGGATTTTAGATTACCTACAATAATTTTCCTTAAGTCTCCCATATTTTGATCCATCTATAAATTTATTGATATATTTTCTATTTTTTTAAATCAAAGACACATGGCCTGATCATTTCGATTAAAATAAAAATATTATTACATAACTAGAATAGCTTGACTCATGTTGGAAACCAAAACAAAAAATAATAGAATAGTAATGTTTGAGAACCAAAATTAGCCACCTATGACTCAACTAGGGACAAAAGACCCAAAAAACATATATAAAAATAGCATAGAAGCCTATATATCATATAAATCAATATCACCAAGGGTCCATAAAAATGAGATATGGAAGACCAACACCATAAACAAAATAGTAATCCAAAAAGAGAGAAATTGCATCCTAAAACTTCAGGTCTGTATTGCCCAGAGATACAAGAAGCATTCAACTTCCTCAAGTGTCAGTTTCTTTCATTTTCCAGAGTGAGCCACAAAGGGGCCTACACCATGAACATTATTTCCCTCCATTGCATGCATAATACAATGTTGGAGTAAATAGTTCACTGTTTACTCTTTACTTAAGTTTACTTAGGTACATTCATTAATTGGGAAGATGGATATCATTGAGTTCAACTTGGACTCCACCTTATCTTAGAGGATATTGTTGAGTTCTATCAGAACTCTCCTTCCTCCAGGTTGAGACACTTATCTCAACCTTGTCCATGTTTCCTATATGCTCTTGCCTATATAAGCAGAGCCTTTGTACCTTTGCAAGCTGCTTAGCTTCTCTCTTCATTGGCGTGTGCAACAAAGCCATGGAGGGTGCTTAGCTTGCTCTCTTTTTCCATGTGGACAACGGTCTGTGTATCCACATCTTGGCTCTTTTACTAATTGCACCATCAAGCATTCATTGTTGAATACAACTTTATTGTTTTCTAGTCAGCGTTCATTGGCCCATTTCTTTATTGTGTCGCCTTTCTTGGATGTTGTGGACCAGTTACCTTGGTGGATCGCCAGCGGCCTTGGGTCTAAGGTTTTGACCGTTCACGTGGCCGCGTGCAGTTTCACCTTCACGACAACAATGAAGATGTGTTTCTTTTCGCACAGATATGGCTACTATTTTGATGTGTCAGCGTCTCAAATCTTTGGAGCACTTTCCTGGCTAGTGAGCCCACATGGCAGCGGTTTCTTCAGTGGTTCACGTGGTTTGCATTATATGATTGGAGCCCGTATTTATCACTTGGGCCCATATCTATTGCAGCGGTTAGATTTTATTATGCGAGTTATTCTTGGACCGCCTATCCTTGATGTTTTTGGCGCATTCTTCCTACGTGGTGCACATTATCCAAGGCAACTCCCATTGCCTCTTGGTCAAGTTATAAGCATGTTTAGAGGAGCTTTGAAGGTAAACTCATGGCGTGAATGCTAAGGTCTTGGGATTTATTCTATTTTTGAAGTGGGTAAGACATTTATTTCTTTGCCTACAATAGCCCTCTTTGTGTCCACTTCCATGTGGATTTACATTGTGTCTCACAATGTTATGCTTTTGCCTTCAATAGTTCTGGGTGGTTATGGGGGTCGCAAACAAAGCCACCATCGGACCTGACCACTTGATCAACTCTTCTTTGGCCCTCTCCATCTGGGAGGGGCACTCTTTTCTGACATGCTGAGCTGATGGTCCCATGACGGAGCAAACCCATGCCCCCTAGTACATAAGAGGGGTGGGCCATTTTTTAACCTTTCGGTCCTAATAGGCACTCTTCTTTGCATGACCCTAACTTGGACATCCGGAGTCTAGTTTTGGAAAATGAAGCATCGTCGCAAAGGTAATTTCATGCACTACTCATGGGTCCACTTTTTTCAAGTTTTTCTTGAGTTTTTTTTCCTTTGTATCAATTGAACATCCTTTCTAAGCACTACTTGTAGAAACATTAGATCTAGTGTCATCTCTTTTGGGGACTTTTGCACACATGATGTGCCATATTATTGTACTCGCACTGAATTATAAAGTGCCATGGGGGCTTGTGTAGAGCCTTTGTTTGCCAATCACAGCTTTGTCAAAGTGAGATTTCATCCACGACAATAGAAAAATTCTTGATATTCTTGCCTCATGCAAGTGTGTAGTTTGACCACACACACCCTTTTCTCAGTTGCAAATACATATTTGCCCCCTTAAGCATAGCATGGTGACACATCATTTCAATGGATTTGTCAAGCCTCACCTAAGTCATCATTATGGGGGGTATCATACTGTTTGTGCTAATGCTTCCTTGGTTTCGCATGAAGTGCATTGAGACACTCTTGCATTCCAGTTTTTGTGGAGGCTCCTCGGTTTCACTTGAAGTGTGTTGAAACACTCTTCGATTCCTTTTAAGACTATTGCACCTGCATTTTCAACTTGATTGAAAAGTGAAAATGGTATCACTCAAATAACATCATTGGTTGTGTAGTGAAAGTCACTCATGCAGATTCTTGTGTCGTCTGTATCTTCGATCGATAGATGCTATTTCCATTATTGTCATCTAATCAATGTTTGAGAAGTGTCATTTGGTGCAATCATACAGATTGTTGTCTTCCTGATCATTATCTTCTTCAGAGGAGATCATCAGATAAAACACCATATCAGTCATCGACACTTGTCTACAGATTCTTCGTGCTTCAACAATTTTCATATTCATGATTTCAGGACATCTTTTTGAAGGCTTCTCAAACCTTCATGTTCTCTCTTTTGGAGAGGAGTTTTCTCGCATAGGGTTTTCTCCTTTTTCTCTAGTTATGAGAGATTGCATTATAGTTGTACATGGGTACCTAACATGGCCTTGTTGCTAGGACCCATAAATATTTTCTTCTACATTGTTGTACTCCCTAAGTTATATTTAGGGGGGGGGGGGGGTTGGNTAAGTTATATTTAGGGGGGGGGGGGTGTTGGAGTAAATAGTTCACTATTTCCTCTTTACTTAAGTTTACTTAGGTACATTCATTAATTAGGTAGATGGATATCATTGAGTCCAACTTGGACTCCACCTTATCTTAGAGGTTATTGTTGAGTTCTATCAAAACTCTCGTTCCTCCAGGTTGAGACACTTATCTCAACCTTGTCCATGTTTCCTATATGCTCTTGCCTATATAAGCAGAGCCTTTGTACCTTTGTAATCATCTCATTACTTCATTATCTCAATACAATCTAGTGTTGATAACATCTTTGTTTTGGAGGATGTCTGTAGACTGGCTCCTGGGTATAGGATAGTTTATCCTAACATACAATACTTAGGAGGCGCCATCATTTTCTTATGTATAAATAATTTATAGAAGAAAAAGAAAATCCTTGTGATATGTGTCATTGTATGCAGAAACATGAAGTTGGAAAATGATGCTAACTCTTTTTGAAAGAACTAGAAAATGTCATTTACTAGACCTATTTTTATAGCATCAAACACCTTAACATATTATATTTTATTTCTGAAGTATAAAACCAAGGAAAATTTCCCCACCAAATTTTTTCTATGATTACACTCATACAACTATATTACCCTATCCAGCATATCTTGAGTAAAAAACTCCTAGTTGATCAGATAAACCATAAACTGCATGATAACATCTTAATCTGGAGCAAGATAAAAATAGTTATATGAAAATAAGGATGCCAATTATGAGTAGTAGAGGCTATAGGGTGCCTTAATTATGAGAGGGTTCCTAACCAGATATGTTGCAGATGGTTACTATGCTATTAACCATAACTGAATGCATGCATATGTAGATGCAACTCCATTAGTTTATATTTTATTTGTAACACTTCTTATGTGATCTATAATTTTGTGTTTGTTGTGACAGCCAATAAAATGAGCACCTTAGCAGTGAGCCTCCATTGTAAAAACCACCATAACTAGTGCCACCTTAATCGGTGTTTCATAATTGAGAATTATCTTTCTCCATTTATTTTTCTAACATTGGAATTTCCACCTAAATGTGGTGTTCATTGTGTATGGTGTTCTTATTATATTTGATGTTCATATTGGTTTTGATTATTAGATTAAATTAATATTGCTACCAGGTTAATTAAGCTAAAGAAAATTGTTTTATGATAACTAATTTACTCCCCTGCCAACCCCCTCCTCAACCCCTATTTCACCTATCAAAACTATTCAACAAATATAACAAAGTATCTAGCCCATTATTTTGAAATAAGGAAACTACAAGTCCTAGCAGAATGGTATCCAAAATTAAAACAAATAGATTAATCTATTGCAAAATTTGTATGTGATTTTTATTCAACCAAGAAATTTTTAATAGAGGTAGACATGGAGAATTAGAAATCATAATCTCTTAAACTAAATTTTTTTAAGTGTTGTAGACTACATATCATGGCTCTATCACACATTGAGTTCACTCACTCTCTACACCCAAATATGGGAAATTGTATTAAGACCGAAATGAACCTGCACTCCTAAATTATCCTATGATATATGTACATCTCTCCCTTGATGGTGTTAATAATTACTTTTATGATGATGGTACTTAATAGAACATGCCTATTTAAAAAGTATTTAATGGTTTGATGACATAGAAATATCTCATCTTTGTTCTCCACTTTCTATACCACTAGTGTTGGAAAATAGATTTTCCACCTCAAACTACTATTTTAACAAATCTTGTAGCTTCTTCATAAGCTATAGGGTTTAGAGAGGCTTTACAAAGTGATTCCAAGAATATTTCATAGGAGGAGATGTCATGGGATTTACATTGTAGCCACATAACATCTCTTGAAACTCTACATCTATACATCAAGTCCTTGCATATTTATATTTATTAGCTTCCACTTGATTCCTAGTTTTTCATCTTGACTAATGTGTACTAAAATACCCAACTTCATAGTGGAAACTTTCATCACAAACATAAATACATTTGGGCACAACATGAGATTTCCTACCTCAATTTTCTTTCTTGATTTGGATTTACTAGTATTCATATTTGAGATGTTTATTTCTAAGGGGAAAAGATTTATTTTCAACAAAGGGATCATTTTAAAATTCAAACATGGACATCATGTATTCACAAAAGGGATACTTTTATTTATGAGTTATAAAGTCTTCTTATACTATCTTGTGGAGAAGTATTCTTTCTCACATGGGGTTTTTTCCCCATTATTCTAAATGTACTCTTCTACGGGGATATTTTTGGTGTTCTATCATCTAGACATATACATATATTATATCATTTGGGGGTGATTCATTTTCTATTGTATTTTCTTCTTTCTTCATTTTATTAATTTTTCACTTTGTACTTGGACACTTCACTAGGATAGGTTGCTAGGACCTAAAATATTTGTACCTCCATAATACATGCTTTACATGAGTGTTAATGTAGAATATTTTGTGTTCAAATAATGATAGTACATAATTTGTCTAGAGAATAATCTTACTAATGGATGAGCTTGATTAAGTTTACATGTTTCCATGGATATCCCATCTCATTATTGTAGATAGTTGTTGCTCCCCTTTTCATTATAAATATGTATATCTTCTTATGATTATATGAATAAAGAATATCAAATTATAACCTTCATTTTTTTCTTATTTATATTGTATATTTTCCTATTTTTTAACTTTTACAAGACCATTTAATTGTTCATTACTGCTTCAACCAAGTTTTGTCATTCTTATTTTAAATATTGATTATCTCTAAGCATAGAGTATGTGATTTCTTGATATTCATGGCTTTAGTAACACTAATATTCTCTGAAGGCCATCCTATCCAAATTCATATTATATGGCGGTATAGGAAAGAATAATTATTTAATAATTTAAATTTAAAGCTCATTACAAATATTCCATTGAATAATTCTTATCTCCAACTTATATAGTCTTCTTTCATATAATATTTGATTAGCCAAAACATGTTCAATGGTATATTATTATTATTATCACTCAATAACATAAAGACAAACAATTAAACAACAATACACTACGTTATTATGTATGCAATTTAAACCTTTTTTTTATTAAGGATCAAACAGGTTTTGAAGGGACCCAAAACTATT
This sequence comes from Thuja plicata, assembly GCA_018584345.1. NCBI lineage: Eukaryota > Viridiplantae > Streptophyta > Pinopsida > Cupressales > Cupressaceae > Thuja > Thuja plicata. The sequence continues at coordinate 4,429,817 of MU227475.1, read as the reverse complement.
TTTACAAAATGTTTCCTACAACATAACCTCAGCAAATTGTCAGCCTAAAAAATAGCAAAAAAGAAGCAAAAAAATAGACAAAAAAGAGAGATAGGCCTAAATTAATTTATTCAAGGCATTTGCAACTTCCAACCTCTAGCTAGGTGATATCAAATGCTATATTTTTTGGATCCTTCAAGTCTTGGGAAAAATGAACATAAGCCCTCTTCAAATTTTTGTGTCCTAGAACTCGCTCGCTTACAATAATTACCAGACCAATTTTTCCATTTTTCCCCTACATCCACCACAATAATATGGACCTAAATCTAATACATTTTCCCATACTTGTTGAATAGGCCCCGTGATATTCTCATCCATGTTCTTAATCACCTTCAGGATGACTAAAACCAAAATGAAAAGGTTATCTAATTTATATACTGTTAAGAACTATTTACCTTTGATTATATATTCATGATATTTATATTTATATTTCTCATTGCTTTTTCATCAAATAACTATTTTTTAAATGAATTTTCTGAAGAAAAATCAATGTTATAAATATAACAATGTCATTGAATAATTATTAAGCTACCAAGGAATTAATTAATATATCTTGATAATCCTATGTAATTTAAAGATTTTATGCATATATTAGTGTCTAAGTTTTTTCAAGGATGGAAATATAAAAATAGTGATGCTAACTAGATGACAATAACACAAAAAAGGATAGAACAATGGTTGCACTAGAAATATATATATATATATATATATATATATATAATTTCATAGTGTATAGTTTAGTTATATCCTCAGTGTTCCACATTTAAATAAAAATACATGTCACCTAGATAATGATTATTTTCCAAAGTTTGTAACACATTCTGTGTGTGTGGGCGCACGTGCGTGCATGTGCACGTGAGTGCGTGCCTGTGTGTGTGTGTGTGTGTGTGCGTGCGCGTGCGTGCGTGCGTGCGTGTGTGTGTGTGTGTGTGTTTTATTGGCTTTCACACCTCTTTGTGTGTGTGTGGGCGCATGCATACATGTGTGTGTGGACACACACACG
>MU227475.1:4417562-4428675 GCA_018584345.1 Thuja plicata | reverse complement strand
TGTATTGTTGTGTATGTGTATGTGTATGTGTATGTGTATGTGTATGTGTATGTGTATGTGTATGTGTATGTGTATGTGTATGTGTATGTGTATGTTTATGTGCATGTGTATGTGTTTGTGTATGTGTACGTGTATGTGTATGTGTATGTGTATGTGTATGTGTATGTGTATGTGTATGTGTATGTGTATGTGTATAGTAGTTTTTTTCTTTTAGGTCATTGTTTATATGCGAATTTAAGTTTCTCATTTTTAGTGACTTATCTCTTGTAGATAGTAGTTAATGCAGGATTCCATATCCCTCTTAAATTTTATTTTAAAAGGGTTATAGGGTCCCTTCAAAAATTATTTTTCTGTTAATGAAAAACCAATCTCTAACACACATATTTATGTAAGCACTTTACATTACTAATGATAATTTTTTTTTATTTTTATGGTTAGTGATATTAGTACTTCAATATAGATATTTAATCTAATATAAGAATTTATATCCCTAGAGTAAACTCGATTATGTCTTGTTAATTTTTAATAATTTACTTAAGTCCCAAATTAAGTTAATGTATCCCAATTTCAATAGATTATATATTTAATTAAATTAATCAAAACATGTTATTTTGTTGACGCTATGGTTGTCTATTTGGTTTTGAAAATGACTAGAGACAAAAGTTTGGCTAAGATTTGGATTGAAAGTGATTGTCTAAATATTATAAATTTCCTTAAAGGAGTTTTCCCCCTAGTTGTACTATTAACAATATTATTATAGATAGTATGAATCTTATTAATGTGTTCCATGATGTCAATATTTCTGATGAGAATCATGAGGGTACCCAAGTGGAAGACAACCTAGCTAACAATGGTGTTAATACCCATTATGGTTTACATTGGGAATCCATAGATCATATGCCAATAGAATTGAGTTGGCTCTTGTATAATGATTCAAATGGGTAGTCATTTAATTCATAACTTGGGATTATTTCCCCTTTACGTACAAAGGCTTGGTGACAAACTGGGTCCTTTAATCACTCGGTAGATGAGTTTCATTTCACATTTTCTTTTTCTTTAATTCTTCATCTTATAGATATTTTCTAGCATGTTAATGGGTGAGGACATAAATAGGATGGATCCCATTGTGTATGAAAGGTGGAAAGCATTTAGGATGTTTTGAGTGTTGTTTATGCTAGTGGTTTAATGTCCTATATTGAGAAACTTCATGGTGCAGATTCCATTATTACTGAGGCCTTTTTTCAAGGATTGGAAGAATGCAATTATTCATGCTTATAGGATAGATTTTTTAATTTATGAGCACCTAACTGCGCTTGTCTCTAATATGTCAAATGAGGGTTCCAAATTTTACAGATAGAAGAAATCAACTTCTAAGGTGATGGAGCTTTTTTTTTTCCTTCCTGGTGAACGTGAAAATGAAAGGAAATATATTGATAGGGGTTATGATTTTCTATCCCTACCAAAACCATGGTTGGACATTAACGAGTTTATTATGCAGTCTGTGACTATTGAAAAAAAAATTGGAAGCATTTTCAACTATTATTTCCTTATTTTGAACAACTTCTGCCATGATAAGTGCATTTTGATTCCTTTTTACCTCGCGTATTCCCCCAGTTACAGTCTGTATGCTCATTTCAAGAAGCCCTCTTCCCTTTTTTTTCATGAGGGTCTTATTTTACTTACCGTGGAATATGTTAAATCCCTTTGAATCAAAAATTGCCATCCTCTTGTGTCTGGGATTGAGTTTAAAAAGAATATTAGTGTTCATTATTATACTTCCTATTTGATGGGGAGGCTAGGATAGACTACCTACTCTATGCTCGGATCCTTACCCAAGGACCCAAGTGTACTACTGACACCTATGAATGGTCTATAGGATACCTTACTCATCCAAGGACCCCCTGACCTACGTAACCTAACCACCAAGTTTAGCTACTTCTTCTTGCATCATTCCAAGCTTTAGTTTCTAGCTTCATCCCTTACATAGGCTCATAAGGGTCTTCTAGGGTTTAGTGTTCTTCCCAAACTTTAACAGAGGATTTGATGAGTTCCAAGGTGTTTTTGGGACATTTGACACCTCTTCAATGCATTAGCAAGGTTGGGTAATCACCCAATTGTAGGACTCCTTTGCAATTTAGGGCTACAAGGAAGTGCCAATTATGCCTCCTTCCGGTTTTGTAGGGCTTTTGCCTCCTTCCCATCAAGGATTCAAACCTTCTGTTCTAAAGAACATCCACTCCATATGACCCATTCTCAATATTTTTTGGGTCTCAAGCCACCAATAGGCCGTATAATGCCTGATCCAAAATTGAGGGTTTTAAGGGCTATTTGCTTCTTTCAGGGTCACAGTGTTTCAAGTATTTAACAACATCATTCTTGGCTGGTTCAGGTCCTCTCCTCCATAACATTGAGCCTTCATATATGTGTCTTGCATCCCTCCATAGGGAATTCCTTGAAACCCATTCCTCTGTTCATAAGAGTTCCTTCTTTGCTGACTGTTCCTAGCCTGGCACTGTCAAGCTCGCCTAGGGCTTTCTCAAAAAAATGTTTGCACCTGCATGCTAGGTCCCTGCTTCCATATTAATATAATTTGGGGTCTATGCTCTTATAATCCAAGGTCCCATGGTGTGGCCATGGTGGAAACAAAAAATACAGCCCCGTATATATACAAGGCCCTCCAAACTGGCAGAGCACTGTGTAAATGAAAGAACTAAAAAAAATGCACACAAAACATTAAAGAACTTAATCTAATGCACACACATAAAATCTAAACACACATAAACAATCACTCTTGCAAGGATTCACTCAAAACTTCATCTATTCACATGAAATCAGTCTAAAATAGTGACTGTTCCTTTCAAGCAGTGTTACAGACTGGTGTTTCCTTATTGTCACCATACAATAACATTGCCAACCCTTGATTTAGGGTTCCATAGGTCTTAAATACCTATCTCCTTGGTATGTGTGTGATGTTAGGGATTATTAGCCACTTAGACTCAGGTAGGCTATTACAAAGAAAAAGTTGCTGACAACTTTTTGAGCAACTTTTTGTTGCTCAAGCAACTTGTGCTTTCCTATTCCAATGACCACTATGAAGCCCTCCCAAGGAACACACATGTGCTCAAACATCAACCAATCACATAACCTAAGACTACTAACCACTTAGCAAATCAATGAACTCAAGATGACTACATTCCCTGAGTCATTGTGCCACTCACAAGAAAAGACCAAACTGAAACTCTAGGATCTAACCTAGCCCTAGGCACAAAAAATGAGCCAAGCTCTTATTTTAATTACATGCTTCATTTAAGAAGTGCTTCAAAACAAAATCTGGTTGGTGGGAGCCCTTAGAAGGGTGCTCCTACACCATACTCCCCCTCAGCACAACTAAGGCACCTTGGGGTCAAGAAGAGCCAAATCAATAGCAAACGTCTTGAACTGTCCTTCCTCAATCCAGGTGGCTTTAGATTCATAGTTATCCTTCCATTTGATCAGGTGGTCCATGTAAGCTTGATTCCTTGTAGTCTTCTTCACTCTGGATTCCAAAATCTTCTTTTCTTGGGCTGACTTCTTCTTGGGCAATGCATTGGTGTCTATATCTTGTAGTACCTTTGGTGGAGCTGTACCTTGCTAACTGATATGTCCCTTGAATCTAATCAGGTCTACAAGATTAAACACCGGTGAGATGGCTAAGTCTAATGGCAATTCCACTTTGTAGGCATTCTCTCCATATTTGGCTAGAATCTTACATGGGCCTACTCTCCTCATTTGTAGCTTGGTGGGCATGCCCTTTTGCATTCTTTCTTTGTTAAGATAGACCATGACATAGTCCCCAATCTGAAACTATACTTCTTTCCTCTTTTCATCTACTTTAGCTTTGAGTCTTTGAGTGGATTCCATGATGGATTTCTTCACTTGCTCTTGCACCTCCTTGATGGTTTGAGTGAAATCTTCAGCTTGTCCACTCTTCAACTCCATGGAACCTAAGTCTCTTAACTCACACACTCCTCTAGGGTGTCTTCCATAGACTATCTCAAAAGGACTTCTTCCTGTGGTCCTGTTTACACTATCATTGTAAGCATATTCAACCTGAGATATAACAAGATCCCAAGTCTTCCCATACTCCTTTGTCAAACAACGTAGCAAGTTGCCAATCACCCTATTGATGACTTCAGTTTGGCCATCAGTCCGAGGATGGTATGCTGAACTACAAGAGAGATTAGTTCCCAACCTTTTCCATAAAGTTTGCCAAAAATGGCCCATGAACTTTGTATCCCTATCTAACACAATGCTCAAAGGGATTCCATGGATCCTAACTATCTCCTTGAAGAAGAGATGTGCTACATAGCTTGCATCATGAGTAGTTCTACATTGAATGAAGTGACTCATTTTGGAAAACCTATCAACCACAACATAAATACAATCCATACCTGATTTGGTTTTAGGAAGTCCAACCACAAAATCCATACTTACACATTCCAAAGGCCTATTTGGGATGGGAAAAGGCTGTTAAAGTCCTACATTGCTTGAACCACCTTTAGCTCTCTGGCATACTCTACACTGCTCTACATACCTCCTTACATCCCTTACCAGCTTAGGCCAAAAATAGTATCTCTGTACTAACTCCAATGTCTTGTTTATGCCAAAATGTCCACTTAGGCTGCCATTATGCTTCTCTTGAATTGGATTTTCGCTCATGGATCCTCTAGGTACACAAAGCTGATTACCTTTGAACAACAATCCATTTTGAAGGGTGTAATCTACAAACTCACCATGAAAATGGTTCTCAAACTCTAGGCACACCTTGTAGGCTTGTGATAATTCTTCATCCTCCTCATATAAATCTTTAAAACCTGCTATTCCAATGCTTTGCAAATATACTTCTTGGATATTCAATAGCTTCCTACTCAAGGCATCTGCTACCTTGTTGAGCTATCCCTTCTTGTGTTTGATTGTGAAAGTAAAGGATTGGAGATACTCCATCCAATTCAAATTCCTGTTACTAAGCTTCTCTTGAGTGTTTATATAGCTTAAAGCCTAATTATCAGTAAATACAATAAATTATTTTGGAAAAAGGTAATGCCTCCACTTCTTGAGAGATTGTACCAATGCATACAATTCCAAGTCATAAGCTGAATACTTCTTCTTTGCCTCATTGAGTTTTTCACTAAAGAATTCCATAGGCCTTCCTTCTTGACTCAATACACCCCCTACTACTACACCACTTGCATCACATTCAATGGCGAACAATTTGTCAAAAGTAGGTAGGAGTAAAATAGGTCTAGTAGCTACCTCTTGCTTCAATGTTTGAAATGCTTTCTTAGCTGCCTTAGTCCATTTGAACTTTGTTTTGAGTCCTCCTTTGATGGTGTCAAGCACTAGTGCACATATCCCACTGAAGTTCCTCACAAAATTTCTATAAAATTGTGCCAAGCCATGAAAAATTCTAACTTTAGTCCCTGTTTTAGGGGTAGGCCAATTCAAGATTGCCTCCACCTTGCTTGGGTCCATTTTCAGAGTACCCTTGGACACCACAAATCCTAAGTAAACCAGCTCTTGCTTCATGAACTCACACTTTTCTAGATTGATGGCTAATTGTTGTTCATGGAGTCTCTTCAAGACCAACCTTAAGTGCTCAAGATGATCTATTTTTTTTTTTCTATAGATGAGCATATCATCTAGATACACCACTATAAGTCTGCCTGTGAAGTCCTTCAAGACCTCATTCATCAACCTCATAAAGGTGTTTGGGGCATTGGTAGGCCTAAATGGCATCACAAGCCATTCATATAAACCATCTGTGGTTTTAAAAGTGGTCTTCCACTCATCACCCTCCTCGATTCTGATTTGGTGATAAGCACTCTTTAAATACAACTTAGTGAAGTACATAGCACCTCCTAAGTAATCCATCAAATCTTCTATTCTAGGAATTGGAAACGTATACCTGATACTTATCCTTTTGATGGCCCTTGAATCAGTGCAAAGTCTCCATTTTCCTCCTTTCTTGGATGTTAAGATCACTGGGACTGCACATGGACTAATACTCTTCTTAATCAGCCCTTGATCCAATAACTCTTGCACTTGTCTTGCCACTTCCTTATTCTTATCTGGGGTAAGCTTGTAGGCTGCTTTGTTAGGTAGAGATGCACCAGGTACAAAGTCTATTTGATGGCTTATGGCCCTTCTTGGAGGTAAAGTTGTAGGGGTTCCATCACTCACTATATCTCTGAATTCTTCCAACATTTGCTACACTTCCAATCGTGTTCCTACCTGCAACTTCTTGTCTTCCTCCTTTGGCTTCACCAGGATAGCACATCCTATGGTTTCCTCTTCATGTAGTGCATGTAGGAACTCCTTACCACTACTAAGCAACACACTAGGTGTTTTAGAAGTACCTTCTTCATTCTCTATTATGGACTGAATCTTGTATGTCCTTCCATCTTTCTTGAAAGAAATTGAGTTCTCTTCTCCATCATAGATCATCTTCCCATCAAATTTCCAAGGTCTTCCCAATAGAAGATGGCATGCATCCATGGGCAGGACATCACAAAGCACTTTTTCCTTATAGCCTCCAATTGAAAACTCCACCCATGTCTGCTCATTTACTAGCACACTCTGCTCTTGATTCAACCAAGTCACCTTGTAGGGGTTTGCATGTGGAACCTTTGTAAGTTTGAGCTTGTTTGCTACTTCCTCTGCTATGATATTATCATTGGACCCTGAATCCACTATAACCTTGCAAAATTTGCCTTGTATCTTGCACCTGACTCTAAAAGAACCCTCCTTTGCTTGGGTTCACCTTGATTAGGCTGCCTTATAAGTACTCTCCTAAACATCAAGTTCTCACCCATTTCTTATTCTAACTTTCTGACTTCATTAGTACATGAGATGATGTTGTCTTCTTGGGTATAGGCTACCCTCTTCTCATTGTTTCAGGCTAATGGTTTATCAGGACACCTATAGGCAGGGTGTCCAAGTTATCCACATTGATAGAATTTCATAGTGGAAAAATAGGAGCTACTTCTTCCTGCTCCTCTTCCTCTGTTTCCTTAAGAACCTCTTCCTCTACCAAAAGACCCTCTTGTACTGATTTCTGAACTTTTCTCCAAAATTCTACTCTCCCCTTGGCTTCTTGAGTCACCACTTCTACTAGAACCTCCTCTTTGACCCCCTCTAGAGTCTCTACCTCTTCCCCACTTCCTTGCATTAGGTTCTTGCTTTCTTCATTGTTTATCTTCAAGCTTTTGTGCCATATGATGACATCCAAGTACTGTGGTGGGAGTAAACAAACTCATCTCCTCTACTATGCTCCATTTCAAACCACTTAGGTACCTTGCCACTTTGATACTTTCTTCTTCTTTGATCTTGGACCTTAAGCTCAACTTGTGAAACTCTTTAGTGTAGGTGGCTACATCCATCTCTTTTTGTCTAAGGCTCAATCTTCTTCTATGCTGTTGGATTTCATAATCTGCAGGTAAGTATGCTTCCCTCACTTTGTTGACCGTTGCTTTCAAATTAGAGATTGGGTTCTTTCCCTCTTTCTCTCTTTCACCTTGCAAGTAGTTATACCAGATTAAAGATTGTCCTCTCAACCTATATTTGGCCACTTTGACCTTTTGTGCCTCTGAGATCTCTTCACATTCGAAGTGATTCTCCATGCCTTCAATCCATTGCATCACAAGCTCTGTATCCATCCTTCTAGTCAGTAATGGGACACCTCCAAGTGCCTTGCCAGTGATAGCCTTCAAGGCTTTAAGAAATTTCTCATCTTGGGTTGGAGGATCAGGTGTAGGTACATCATCATCAATGGTCTCCTCTTTCACTTTGGCATCCTGCTCCTCCATCCTATCTTTCACCTTATCTTCCTTTGCTTGGACATCAACCAAGAGTTGTTCCATCTGATACAACCTTTCCTACAGGAGTCTATTGGCTTCCTCCTAATCCTCCACCTTCCTAGAAAGCTCTGCATTAGTCACCATTTTCTGCTTTGTGATGATCCAACTGATTCTTCTGATGGTTGAAACATCCACTATTCACTTCCCAAGCCTTAATTGGCTCTAATACCAATATGATGGGGAGGCTAGGATAGACTATCTAGTCTATGCTCTGATTCTTACCCAAGGACCCAAGTGTACTAATTACACCTATGAATGGTCTATAGCATACCTTACTCATCCAAGGACCCCCTGACCTACCTAACCTGACCACCAAGTTTAGCTACTTCTTCTTGCATCATTCCAAGCTTTAGTTTCTAGCTTCATCCCTTACATAGGCTCGTAAGGATCTTCTAGGGTTCAGTGTTCTTCCCAAACTTTAATAGAGGATTTGATGAGTTCCAAGGTGTTTTTGGTACATTTGACACCTCTTCAATGCATTAGCAAGGTTGGTTCATCACCCAATTGTAGGGCTCCTTTGCAATTTAGGGCTACAAGGAAGTGCCAATTAGGCCTCCTTCTGGGTTTGTAGGGCTTTTGCCTCCTTACCCTCAAGGATTAAAACCTTCTATTCTAAAGAGAATCCACTCCAATGACCCACTCTCAATGATTTTTGGGGTCTCAAGCCACCAACAGGCCGTACAATGCCTGATCCAAAATTGAGGATTTTAAGGGCTATTTGCTTCTTTCATGGTCACAGTGTTTGAAGTCTTCAACAACATCATTCCCGGTTGGTTCAATTCTTCTCCTCCACAACACTAAGCCTTCATATATGTGTCTTGCATCCCTCCAAAGGGAATTCCTTGAAACCCATTCCTCTGTTCACAAGAGTTCCTTCTCTGCTAACTGTTCCTTGCCGGGCACTGTCAAGCTCACCTAGGGCTTTCTCAAACAAATGTTTGCACCTGCATGCTGGGTCCCTGCTTCCATATTAATATGAGTCAAGTTCTGTTCTCTTAGAATCTAAGGTCCCATGGTGTGGCCACAGTGGAAACAAAAGCTACAACCCCATATATATACAAGGCCCTCCAAACTGGCAGAGCACTGTGTAAATGAAAGAAATAAAACAAAATGCACACAAAACCTTAAAGAAATTAATCTAATGAACACACATAAAAGCTAAACACACATAAACAATCACTCTTGCAAGGATTCACTCAAAAATTCATCTATTCACATGAAATCAGTCTAAAACAGTTACTATTCCTTTTAAGCAGCATTACAAAATGGTGTTTCCTTATTGTCACCATACAATAACATTTCCAACCCTTGATTTAGGGTTCCATAGGTCTTAAATATCCATCTCCTTAGTATGTGTGTGATGTTAGGGCTTATTAGCCACTTAGAATCGGGTAGGCTATTACAAAGAAAAAGTTGTTTAGCAACTTTTCAAAAGTTGTTGACAACTTTTTGAGCAACTTTTTGTTGCTCAAGAAACTTGTGCTTTCCTACTCCAATGACCTCTATGAAGCCCTCCCAAGGTACAAACATGTGCTCAAAAATCAACCAATCACATAACCTAAGACTACTAACCACTTAGAAAATCAATGAACTCAAGATGACTACATTCCCTGAGTCATTGTTCCACTCACAAGAAAAGACCAAACTGAAACTCTAGGATCTAACCTAGACCTAGGCACACAAAATGAGCCAAGATCTTATTTTAATTACATGCTTCATTTAAGAGGTGCTTCACAACAAAATGTAGTTGGTGGGAGCCCTTAGAAGGGTGCTCTTGCATCACTATTTTGATCATAAAGACATTGATTTGGATGGGGATGGAGTTTTTCATATGTTTAAGAAAAAATATAAAGCTCCCCTGCATCCTTCTATCTTTATGCCCTCTTCTTCTTGGAGAAAGAGAATTGTGTCCTCGGATGATGAAGATACAGATTATGTGCTCTCCCATTATTTAGTGTATGATTCTTTTGAACCCAATGTGGGAAAGAGTAAGTAGAGTACCAAGCCTAGTAGGGCCAAGTAGAAATATAACCCTAATCCCTCTAGCTCTCCTTTAGAGGTTGTTAGCTCCCTTGTTCTAAGGAAATATTCTCCTCCATCTATTTAGGTGATTCCTAATGGTAAGTGTTTTATTGAGCAGGACAAGGATCTCTATGTTGAAATTCCTTTATATTTGGACATGATCACCCCTATTAAAAAATGATCCTCTATCTGGGAAAGCCCCATGTTGATCCTAAGGTCAATAAATTTTATCAGAGTTAGAAGGCTCTTCTAGAATTAATTTTTTTTGAGTTTAACAATTTGAAGAATGGTATCCCATCTGCTCGAAAGTTGGATGACATCCTTGCCAACACTCATAATTTAGCAAAGGGTATTAATGATCTCAATCAGGATCATGAGGAGAGAATCTCTAGTTTGGAGAAGAAATACGATATTATTCAAAACAAACTGACTAAAATTTTGAATGTTAGTAAATCTACTTTGTAGAAAAAAAAGTGAGGGAATGCGTAAGCTCAATGACAAGATTGATGTGGTTCAATGTATTTTGAAGGGTTACTCTCTAGCCACCAGTTCTAGAACTATTATTTTTAATACATGGAATAAAAGAATGAAGAACAAGAACAAGGCAAATGATAAGGAGTAGTACATGCACAGTGATGTAGAGACTCACTCGGACATATCAGGTGCTATCACAAGATTGAGGAGAAAAAATAAGGGTGCTAACATTTAATTTTAAACTATTTCTAGTTTTATCACAAAAAACATGATTAAAAAAAAGGAATTTAATTCATGCCAAAAAATGGGATGTGAAAGTCAATACAAATGAATCCATTTAATTTTATTATTGAATAAGTTCCACGTAGTGGCCAAGTATTTGCCTAATAATTAATTATAGTCATAATTTTAAATAGAATTTAAAAAATCTAATAATTAACTATAGTGATAATATTAAATATAATTTAATAAAGTATACTAGATTTTATTATTTTTTTTATCGATGAAAGGTCGAAGCCAAAAATTATATTAATATATAAAATATACATAAGTCTCAGTGCTTAAATACATCACTAATGGCTAATGCTTTCAACCTATGGGGTCACAATGAGGGTCCCCATCCCCGTGGTGAAGTCTCAGCTTGAGGCAAAAACATATCCTGTAAATTTCTCGTGCGGTTATCTCATAGATTTTGCTGAAATCCTTATCACTCCTTATTACTC
>MU227475.1:4379160-4414613 GCA_018584345.1 Thuja plicata | reverse complement strand
GTAGAATAAGGCATTGGTCTTATCATTATTTGGATTATAGTTATTCAGTTCATTGTTTATAGTTTTAAGATATCTTATCTATCTATTCATTTCAAATTACATACACATTTACTAAACATTCTTCCAACTACTTAAAGTATTTCAGTTTACAGTTCATGATATATTACTTTCAGTTAGATTTCTTTCAAGTTCCTTGCCATACTTGAGAGAGAAGGTTGAAGTGTTTCTTATCTGCTATAAAAAGCCTTGTAACTTGAAGGATAAGTCAAGGTATAGGCCTACCAGCCTTGGTTTTGCAGAGCTAGAATTGTAGAAAATCCAGCCTTTCTTTGGTTGTGACTTGTTATTTGGCAAATCACTTGGGTTTCCAAGCATTGGATTGGAAAGTCCATAGGAAATCCAAATTAGCATTTTTGGGCACCAATAGATTGGCGAATCTACTGGGGAATTGTTCAAAAGAACATTTTTGTATTTTACCTAGAAGCTATGGTGATATATTTAAGACTCTACTCAGAAAAAAGAACTCAGAAGACAGTAAGTATTTTCCTTCTGAAAAGAAGGTGGCGACTCTATTGAATAAAGCATTTCAGTTAGTGACTCTACTGAGGGAGAAGACTCAGAAGGAGATGGTGGATTTTTTTTTCAAATGTATCCATCATTTCCAAGAAAGAATTTTATTCCAGATGGTATCAGGCCATTAGATCTTAGGAGATTTCAATGCATCCCAAATAAGTTATTCCCTAAAATTTCACAACTTCTACCAAAGTTCCATGGAGAATGGGATGAATCGACACTACAACACTTGGATGCATTTTATAAATTCATAGAAGATTATGAGGTTTCTGCAGAGGATCAGGTGACGAGGCTATTTTTTAGGATGTTGAAAGATAATGCCAGAAAATTATATGAATCACTACCCACACAATCCATCTCATTATGGAGACAGTTTGAGCAGTGGTTTCTTGATATGTTTCATGATGCCAATGGTGAAGAAGAAAACATGTGTTATGAAAAAGACATGTGCTATGAACAGGAAAGAGAGCCAAATTATATTTTTGAGGAAGAATCTGACATGTCCCCTTTGGATACATTCTTCAGTTTGGAAAGATATAAAGGTGAACCTGCACTATAGTTGTTCATAAGAATGATAAAGATCTATTAGGAAATACCTTTAGATAACATGCCATTGGGAAGGGAATTAATGGATAAAATTTGTGAGTTAGGAATCTACCATGATTCTCAACTAGTAGCTTTTCTTGAGAAAATATGTGAAGTATTGAGGGAAGAAAAGAATGAGGACATAGAGGAAGAAAATTTAGATCAGATTGAAGTAGAATCTGTATGTAGTGAGATTTGCATGGAAACAGGGATCAATGACCATGATGATGATGAAGAAGATCTTCTCAGTACAGAAGAAATCTCATATTTACTAGACATGGAATATCAAAAACATGTTGAGAAGAGTGGTCAAATTTTTTTATCAATGCACCATGATAAGCAACTTGATGGATCAGTACATACTCAGGGGATACTAGATGAAGAAGATAATAAATTTTAGGAATCAAATAATAGAGATGAAATAGAACAATATACAACATATGAACACAAAGAAGTATTAGATGAGATCTCTCATGCAGATATGCCCGAGTTCTTTATATCCTTGAATCCATTATTTCAAGATTTTTTTCTTTGCAATCAAGACCATCAACATCATGATAAAGACAGTGGGCCTAGTGATCATTTTGAAGATGATGGAAGTCAAAATATGTACGGGGAAGTGTATTTAGAAAGTGAGACATGCATTATTTCATCCTATGAGAAGAAGTTGTATCAAACATGTGAGGATGAGATGGAATCAAACAGACATAATGAAGAGAATGTGTTGAAGATTAGTTCTAAAAATTATCCGAGTATCCTATCTGATCAAATTCTTGATAAGAAGGAAGTTCCTGAATGTGAGTTATCTTCAAATCCTTTTTGTGAAGAGAAACAACATCTTGAGTATAGGGAAGATTGTGTACATAAAGGAATCCAAGTAGAAGAGCTTAATCTAGTTACTTGTAGGGTTGATCACATGCATGAGGATATTCTATTTAGCAAGGACTACAGTTCACCTGCTAACTTTTCTAAGGGTAAACAAAAGTCAAAGCGTGCTATTAAATCAATGAATATTGTCCATGAGAATGGTGGCATTGTATTCAGAAGATCCAAAGTATTACATGATCAGAATTATGTGTTTGATAGAGGAAAGTAGCAATGTTCACTTTTTGGGGGGGAGGCCTGGGGCCACCCAATTTCAATTTGCATTAGATTAAGTGTGGATACTTGGTCTGCTTCTCTAGAGATAGCTGGAATCTTGCTATGCTCACATGGAGCATACATCCCCAGAAAGAGTCACTGGTGGTACCCTAAATTTTGATAATTTATAAGTCCCAATCCATTATCAAGAAGCATGTTTCTCCATAAAAAAAGAAAAGATCAAAATAAGGAAGCTTTATGACACAAATAAATAGAACTAACTAATAGAAGCCTTCAAAAAATGCTAGAATTTAGACTTGCTACAAAGATGATTTCAATAGAGGATAAATATGGTCGAATTTTAAAAATATAAAAAAGACCCAGTTTGGGAAATCAAATTTCCTATCTCCAACATAAATATTATCTTTTCACAAGGTGTTTTAGATTTTTGAGAAAAGCCAAATCCAAAAGTTAGGTAGTTATTTTTTAGTTAGTTTATTGTTTTTTCAAAATAATTTGTAATAAGAGTTGTGTATTTTCACCCTAAAAGGTGTCAAAGCCACTCTAACACATATATATACATGATGTAAAATGTAAAGAGAGATAATACAGTATAATACAATTTCACATAGTTGGATAATTTTTGCTCAACAAGTATAACGTGGACCTGGATGTACTATTTTTTCAAAATTAATAAAGATAAGTCTTTTTTCTTTCACATGTGTAATAGTTTCATTATCATTTTACAATTAGTCCCTCAGATAAACCAATAGAACATCTTCAAAGTGATATTTTGATGTGCATGCTTCCTTATTTGATTCATAGTCTATATTTTCAATTGGGTTTCTCATGTTGCATGGCTAAATTCTATTGATTGAGGCCTTAGTCAATTGGTCTGTCATCTGAGAAGTATTACCCTTTTGAAATATCTCTAAATTTTTTTTAGGTTGCATGTGCATTCCATAACACCTTTGAAGTGATAAGTTTTCTTGTAAAACTGTCTCTGAGGTTGAACATAAGATTGGAATGATCTTGACTCTATTGTTCATGGTAGAATAAGGCACTGGTCTTGTCATTATTTGGATTATAGTTATTCAGTTCATTGTTTATAGTTTTAAGATATCTTATCTATCTATCCATTTTAAATTACATACACATTTACTAAACATTCTTCCAATTACTTAAAGTATTTCAGTTTATAGTTCATGATATATTGCTTTCAGTTAGATTTCTTTCAAGTTCCTTGCCATACTTGAGAGAGAAGGTTGAAGTGTTTCTTATCTGCTATAAAGAGCCTTGTAACTTGAAGGATAAGTCAAGGTATAGGCCTACCAACCTTGGTTTTGCAGAGCCAGAATTGTAGAAGTTCCAGCCTTTCTTTGGTTGTGACTTGTTAGTTGGTCAAATCACTTGGGTTTCCAAGCATTGGATTGGCAAGTCCATAGGAAATCTAAATTAGCATTTTTGGGCACCAACACCATGTCCAACGTTTAGATAGGGAAATCCCAACTGCATGCAAAATGTGACACCAAACTAGTGAATGGATCGTTCCCAATACGGAAATGACTATGCTCACCACATGGGAAAAGAGTATAACTAAGAGAAAACACCCATGTTCTAATACCAGTACCCACAACATCTTCCAAAAATAGGCGGCTAGAATAACAACATTTCTACAAATACTTTGGCCCCCTGTAAACTCCATATTAACAACAAAGGGGGGAAACTCAATTTATTTATTTTCTACAAGACAACCAATGTCACGCCAGACCAACATATCTTTGCTGACCACTCCCCCATTTTGAACAGGACTACCCTCAACATTTTCATGTTCAACTTCTCCACAACACAAATAGATTTCATCTTTTCCCCTTCTAGCATAGACTCATGATTTCTCACAACAAATATAGTGGGCATACATGAAAAGAAGCCCAAAACTTAAGCAAAATCACCATTGACCACAACAACCAATTTCCAAACCCTCAATAGATCTCTAGCGCAACCAACTACAAAACAAGGATCACTTTCATAGTCAAAGAAAGGGGCACCAAGAGAACAGGAAATGAACCCCACAACTCCTCCTTCACCAAACACTCCATCTTTTCCCATTGAAAACTTGTCTTTACTCGTAACTCCATAGTTTCCCACCTCCCCTGTATCTCCATTGCCAACAAGATAATGGAAAAGGCCCCTGAAACTACTAAAAAAAGGGCAAAGAGCCCAACAACAATAACTCTAAGAGCTCAGTATGAGCCCTAATAAGGCCATCCATACTGTCGCCATTGTCATTATCTATAGAAAATTTTCATTCTTCATGGGAGCCACTAGCACTCATCAAACACCAATAGAAGACCTGTACCTTAGTCCTCCACCAATCCTCCTTAAAACCAATCTCCCAAAACCACCTGCCAGCTCGACCAAGGAGTCAAAACCAGCCAGCCATTGTCACCATCTCCATCTCTATCAAAGTCAGAGGCTTCTTCTGCAACTCCCTCTCCTGAAACCCTCACCCAACCATGCCCACTCCTATTCCTTCCTCTTCTCATTTATATAATAGATTTTATTAGAAGATAATAATTTAATAATATTAGAGTTTTGAAACTATAAAATAATTTTAGTAAATTTACTAAGAATAATTATTTAATATAAAATTTGTATAATAGATAATAATATATTTTTATATATTGAATGATGTGATAAAAATTTAATTTGATTAATTTATAAAATTAAAATATATTTGATTTAAAATAAAATATTTAATGTATATATTATTATATATACAATATACTCAAACATATATTTATTAAATTAAGAAGGGGAAAAATATTGTCATGTTTGAAAGTAATTTAGTAAAGTCAAGTTATTTAAATAGAAAAAAAAATTATGTGTAAAAGTATTTTTCTTTAAATAAATTAGTAAGCCTAAAAATATTAATTCACAAACCAAAAAATATTAACTGGGAATTGGTATTTTGTATCCTAGAAACCTGCCTTGAAAAATTATAATGGACATAGTGTTTCCTGAAAATCTGCGCAATAAGACCCCAAACCAATTAGTTAATCAACTTCAAGAAAAGTAGTTTTTATGATTTTTTTACTTACAAAATTATCATGTATACCTTAGAAAAATCTAAAAATAAATTGAGAAATAAAAATAATTAATTGCAATTGGTTGAAAGAAGATTTTTTAATCACTCATTAAGAAAAACTCATTACAATATTATATAGCCTAACGAAAAATACTAATAAGAGAATACTATAGACATAATGTGAAGTCACTTCAGTGGATAACTATATGGTTTAAATTCATGGAGATACATAAAAAATTTCATGAATAAAAAATTAGTGAAGTGGAAAGGATTGTAGGTAAGAATGTTAATTATCTTTTAAAGCATATATCTTAGTGAAGAAATTGTCGAATCACTATTAGAAAAGACTACAAAAAAGTGAATTCCTAATAAGGAAAGACTGATAGAAATAGTAGATAGTAGATTTGAAAAAGGATGATCTACATGCATAAGTTCATAGGTATTGGTGTTATGAACAGACCTATAATTATCAATGATGTTTCTCTTGTTAATGAATGAACTAAATAATTCAAAAATTAAATTATGTTCAATTTGAAGGCAATTATAAACTTTGAAGAATGAAGCCAATGCATCCAATGAATGTTAAAATGGAAGTTGCCTAATTTGAAGGGGAAAATGTTTTCAAAGCAAATGATGTCAAATCTACTATAATAACTTATCTCAAAAAAATTTAATCCAATCCTCAATGGAGAAGATCAAAGATTCCAAAAGGATCATAGAATTAGTTTTAAATCACCTTTGAGAAAGATGAGGTCCTAGATTTGTAAGAGAAAATTTTAAGAAGATGATGATCGCATTTCTTGTGGAAGGCACAAATGTTGTGGAGAGATCTCAGGATTATAAACATAATTATTTTTTCATTGAAGTAATTAGTGGTCAAAATCAAGGGGAAGAGTGATGGAACTATAATCACTCCCACACAACATGAGAAGAGTAACAATCTTGTAGTGTCTTGCATGAATATAGAAATATGTTTCCAAGTACAAAATTTGCACAAAGAATTGTCTACAACCTCTATATAAAGATGTAGAATGTAATATATTCTTTATATATGATATTTTGATCAATTGATCCTTTATAATGTGATGACAAAATTGAATCTACAAAACATTTATTGTATTGATTATAACCATTTTGTTGTTCGTTTGTTTTCTTTAGTTGTAGCCTTGCTAAGCACTTTGAATCCATCAATATTTAGACTATTTTGTTGTGTAGTCTAGGATGGAGCCCTAGCCTTTGCATGAGATGACAACAAGCCCAATAAAGAGCATGACTCCCCAGTTAAGGGAGCCACCCCCCAAATGAGCACATTTTAGGCAGGAAAATCCTTAGAGATGTCTTACATATTTGTTCCATTACCCTTGAAACCATCACCATATGTAGAAGGAATGAAGGGCCCATTTGGTGCATAGAATTAATTTATTTAGAATAGGCCTATTCTAGAATAATGACCTATTCTCGGATTAATTAATCTTGAAAATGAAAATTGGAATAAGGTTTGGACGTGTTTGGTGCACCTAGAAGATGACTGGGAATTAATTTATTCTGCAATTGGATCCCATAATGTGGAATTGGAATAAGGATTATTTTTCATTTTTTAAATTAATTTGAACAATATGTACTTTTAACTTATTAAAAAATTATAATTATAAAAAAAATATTTTCTTACAAATTTTAATTTTTGAACTTATCATTTTTGTTGCTGATTTTTTAATTAAAATATATATTTACTTTTAACTTATATATTTTTAAAATTAAAATATTTATTATTTTTTATAAGAAAAAATAATGTATTATTAACTTTTAAAAAAAATAAAATTAAAAAATTAAAATAAACTTTTAAAAAATAAGATTATATTTTTTTTTAAAGAAAAAGATAATTTAAAAAATAAACTTAAAAAAGAAAGATTATTAAAAAAATAAACTATAAAAAAATAAGATTATAAAAAAAAGAATTTCCAACCGGAGACGACTTATAGATTTTGATGTAATTTCGAATTCATAAATAGCTTATTTTGAATACATGAATAGCTTATTCTAGAATAAAAAATGAATTCCAAGTTTTTTTCAAATTAATTAATCCAAGCATTGGCCCATAAATGAGGATTAATTTTCTATATTTGTTCCATTATTCTTGAAACCATCACCATATGTAGAAGGGATGAAAGGATTGAAATTGTCAAAGGAAAAATGAGCGTTAAAGTAGGAATCGCCATTAAATAATTTTTAAAAATTTACTTTAATTTTCTTTATCTTAATTATCTATAATGAAATATAATAAAAAAAACATTTAACTAACTTAAATAGTTCATAAAAATATGTCAAATATCATGAATTAACTATTACAATATTTATTTTGTTGAAAGCTTCTACAAAAACATAAATTAAATGGCACTGTAAGTATCGAACTATAATTTATAACAATAAAAGACAACCCAAATAACTCTAACATCTATCTCAAACTTATTATCTATATTATATATTCAATAGAACTTTATTTAACAACATTATTTGGAATTCTTCTACTATTTCATATTAAACATTACTACAACAAATACATTTGCATAAGTTTAAATATGAAGTACACAGCAACGAGCAATACGTGACCAAAACCAGCTTTATTACATAAGCTATAGCATATTATGCTACTTCTGCTATGGTCTAGATTATCATAGAACCTCTCTTAATTCTCAGGCCCATGGCCATGGCCAGGAGGACCACCCCAACCTCCTCGACCACCCTGCCGACCGCCACCATACCCACCACGGCCACCATGACCATCATGTCCTCCACCCCCATACCCACCACGACCACCATCATGTCCTCCCCCACCATACCCACCACGTCCACCATCACCATCATGTCCTCCTCTACCATATCCACCACGCCCTCCATCATGCCCTCCACCACTATACCCATCACGTCCACCACCCCCATAACCTCCGATTCCTCCACCACGGCGCGCACGATCATCATATTTCTCTTCCGCCACCGCTCCGTCAATTAGGGCCCATACAAGTATAAGGCCCAGCAAAATATAGCATATTATCTTCATACGAGACGCCATTACTAATTCACAAACGTCCACAGATCAGCAACCAGCTTTGTGATAGTCTAGAACGGTACCTCCTATATATAGGAATTCTGCAAGACAGCGTATGACTCAAAGCACCTACATTACCATCAGGCAAAATAATTGCACATGAGATATTTGATAATTTTACCAGAAGATATCGATATGTGTATAAATTGTTTTATAAAATATGCGGGCCCAAAACCCTAAATTTTTGACATCGAAGGATATTTGAGACCATCCAAATATAGCGTTTATTCTTGGTTTTTGGGAACACCGATTCTTACCATGAAATCCTACGCGGCGATCCCTGATCCACATAAACAAATCATCGACAAAATTGTTTGCAGCCCGTGGGTAGATTCAGTTATTGTTTCAGAACAAGTGCATGATTGATGTAGTTGTGACGTGATTACTGTTCCAAATTGGATATGTATCTTAACTCAGCAGATGGCCCAAATTGCCATTAATAGAAACAAACAAATATAGTTGTATTCATTCACTAAGGACACTGAAATCTGAATGCGTTATCAATCCTTTTGACGGTGTTAAATTTCACAATACACTAGACGCTGAAGCCTTTATCATCATCCATTCCTTTCGCTCCCGTAAATTGCGGGTCACATTTATATCAAAGGCTTCAATGATTTATTTGTTATGATATGACAGGTTATGTGGATGTGTGCTGTTCAAATACATCGAATTGCAAATGGTGCTCTTTCTGTGTCAGGTATGGGGCAGGGTTATTGAGCATGGCTCTGAATAACCCATACCATACCAATGTTAGGCATGTCAGATTTCTGCAAATCCAATCAGAACAAGAAGTTTCCATGTTCTTTCTTCATTCGCAGAGTATATTTATTACTTATAATATTTGTCGTCCTTTATCTTCCCAATGAATATAACATGCCATCTGCAGGATATATCATCATTTGGACACGTAACTCCCAAACGAATATATGAGAACATGAGAGGTGACTAACCATACATTTCTCGTATCTAATTAGAAAGGTTCTTAAGAAAAAATCTAATATAAATTAAATAATAATTCATTTTTGTTGATTGAAAATAAAATTAGAAAAATATACAATGGAATCAGTAATTATTAAAACAATTAACAATTGAGCAAGATATTATTTGTCTTTATAAGAATATCATATTAATATATCAAATATAATTTATAAACCTCAAAAATCTCAATAGAGCAACGAGCAAAGAATTTAATCCATTTTACACACAAAATGAGAATATCATTTGCTTTCTATTTGGTCTCTTTAACTAATGCTAGTATTAAGGAACATAAGAAGCACCCTAGGAAGAATCTAGTCCTCCATGAGTGTTTATTGATACTAATTTATGAACATTTGAAATTCTTGACCTGTCCTTTGAATACCTACCCTATTTTTTTTTTTTTTTTTTCTGATGATGAGAAATCGGGGACTAGCTATTCGAAGGAGGAGGAATGGAATACCGACATGGAAGATTTTGATTCTGAGGCACAAAAGAAGAAAGGGAAGTCTGAAGTTGAGAGGAAGAACTCCCCTACTTTTTAGAACAAAACTACTTTAGACCCCCCTTCTCATAGAGTCTCTGAAGATTCACATCCTGCTATGAATAGGGAAGGAAGAATCAGTTTCTTGATGGACCTCAATGTTGATTTTCCTTACCTTAACCTTAAGTAGGAATATCTAGATGATATGCTAGCTATAACATGTAATGTTGTTGTGGACTTTTTTAGATTGAAAACGTGCGCCATTTTTAAGATTGGGGAGATTAACCTTAAGCTTAGGGTGCTTATGAGTAAACATGACAAAGCTAGTGATGGATTATGGAATGAACTAGAGAAGCAAACTTTGGTTAAATTTCTGAACAATAAGGATGACACTATGAACACCATGAAGAAGATTTATGAGGGAAGAATCTGAAAAATGGAAGGTAAGTTTAAGAGCATAAATGATAACCTAGTTTCTCTTGTTACCCTGATCCATAAAGTCAATAAGAGCACAATTGACAGTCTCAACACCATGTTCATCAAATTTAAAAATAACCACCAAGGCAAGGTGATCGTTGATGTGGATGCTATTGTCAAGGAGAAAGGTTAAGAGGATACTGGTGTGAGCAAGAGAACCAAAGAAAAATATAAAATGAGGACAAACAAAACGCCCGAGGACATTAAGTACCTAAAGACACTTTCCCTCAGCATGAATCAACTAGAGGGTGAAGTTGTGAAGACCCTAAAGAATATTTCCTAAGGTTTCTTGGTCTATTCCCTATTATGCACCTTTTGTTGGCATTTTGGCTAGGTTATTTATTGTTTGTTTGTTTTTTGTCTCATGTCTCTTTTCTTTATGACAATTTTATGTTGTAATAATGTAGAGTTATATATATTATTTTTTCCCTATAAAGGGAAAGAGGCCTGAATTTGTATGTATGTATGTGTGTGTGTGTGTGTGTGTGTGTGTGTGTGAGAGAGAGAGAGAGAGAGAGAGAGAGAGAGAGAGAGAGAGAGAGAGAGAGAGAGAGAGAGAGAGAGAGAGAGAGAGAGAGAGAGAGAGTGTGTATTTACACACACCTATAAGATTTTTTCTTTTATAAAAAGGGGAACTTCACAATATTATTAAAATAATATTTAGAAATGTTTGGTAATTTTAGAAACCTCGTTCTATGTTGTCAATGATAATGATTATTATGAAAAATATAGGCCCCTCCCATCGTATAATTGGAATAACGGTAATAATACATGCTTGTATATATCAAAAATTATCTACTTAAACCTTTATTATGCCTTTGGAGATTAGATAAGGAAAGATGAATTGGATCATATAAACTATTTGACATCTATAATATTATTAACATTTTTATTCTCATATCATTGTACATCCCTAACAAAGTAGAAAAAGAGGGCAATTGTAGATATGTTAGTAAAAAAACTATCGATAACAGTACTAAGGCCTCAAGAAACATAATTCTCAAGCTGAAGCCTTATAGGGTATTTATAAGGTTACTTTAGCCTCTCCTACTAGCAGTATCTAATTTTTCAAAAAATTCCCTCTTGATGACAGAAGTGTGGCCAAGAAGGATAAGGATAAGGATAGGGGGATAGCACCATTGACAATATTGTGGACAAGTTTCGTAGTATTACTAAAGAAGTTATGCATAAAAATGATAGTTTATTAATAAAATTGTAAGGACTTTGGGGATTTGACCCCCTATTTTTGTGGCTTTAGGTAGTTGTTGTCTAGTGGATGGCTAGTGTTTTTTTTTTCCTTTTAAGCTAGATGTTTGTTTTGTTAAAGGGTTTTTAGTCCCTTCAAATCTAATTTTCCATTAATTAAAACTAAAATATAAAAAAAGTGTAGCAATTACATATGCTCATTTTTTCTACATCCAATAACAGTATATTGTTTTCCCAAGGCAATGTTATGGACCAAATAATGAGCTATTGTGTCTTTTTGAGATTCTATTTTACTTCTTTTTTTTTTATTATATAAGCAAGGAGAGGGCTATGATCCCTTCACATTAGTAGTTCAAAAAGTAAATTAGGAAACAACAACTAGCCATAGCATAGCTAAAAGCACAAAACCCCCAACCCTCTAAGTAGTTTCCTAGAAAATAGCAATATCCATATTAAATGCAAATCCTTGAAACATATCGATCAATACAAGTAATAGAATCAATATATCAACATTAGTTAAAGTCAAACTAACCCATAATCATGATTAATACCTACCACTAAGATTAAACAAGTGTAATTAATCATAATATTCTTGTAGATAAGAGAGTTTAAATTAATATTGGAAAAAATTTGATTAATAATAATCTTTTCTAAGAACACCACTAAAAGATAACAATATCTATAAGTAATTAGAAAAATAGAAACCTAAAAACATGGGAAAAAAATGGCACATGGCTAGACTAACTAGAAAGAGCACAACAACTACTATTTAGGGCCACATGCAGCCTCAGTTCCTAGTACACTTTTGAAACTGATCCTTCTAGTCATCATGCTCCAATTTTTTCTCCATTTCCTAATTTCCTTTATATTTTTATCCTCCTACATCTACTCTTTTCTTCTATTTTGTTTTATCATTTACTTGAGTCCATTCTTAAAACTTTTTTCATCTAGTTATTGTAAAGGGTGGATGACATTCCCTTAGCACACAACCCAAAAAATAATAATAGATCTTCAAATTTATTAATACACTATGTTTTAAAAACCTTTCCCATTCAATTTGGCATATTTTTCTATGATTATTTATGTTCGACACTTTAAAAATGAGTGGGAGGTAGGATAAAGGAGTTAGAAATTTCTATTTTAAATTCACTTTTCTCCAAAGATTAGGCAACATTATTTATAGCTTCCTTAAAATTTGGGATGATATTGAAAATAGTACAAGCATTAGATGATACGTATTCTCATATATACTTATAGTAATTTGCTTTTGAGGGGTCCTTGTTAGAATATTCTAGTGATATTTTTTCTCTACATTGTCTTTATTTCCTTCTTGTAGTTGTGTTATAGTACTATTTTCTTCCAAATCCTTAGTTTTGATTGACTCATTAACATTTTTATCTCTCACTATTTTTTTAATATCAAATCTCTCATTTGAAAGGTTTTGCATAGTTCCTTCCTCCAAACTCATAGAGATGGGGGGTTATGTTTCATTATTTTTCTCCATTATTTTTTCTTTAACTTTTGATGTCTAATTTATTGTTATTTTTTTTTGGTGATTTATTGTACAAATCATGTAAGTGACTATATCTATGATATAAATGCTAAAATTACATAGAATTTTCATTTTCAAAGAGAGATTTCAAAGTGATGTAGGAGGGAAAACTTGAATTAACAATATTAAGATATATTTTAGAGAAAAATGAAAGAAATTTATGAGTTGTTAATTTACACAAAACTAAAGAAAATCAAAAGTGTTTAGAATACCACAAAAAAATGCTACCTACAAAATTATAAAGGAAAAATTGAGAGGTAAAATCCAAGTTGGAGAACTGATATGTAGAAAGGCCAAAGTCCATCTTCTATTTTCACATGGAGAGAGAGTTTCTTGAACCCCTTAACATAAACCCAGGAGTCCGCATTTAATATTTTTAAATGTCTCTTGTTACTAAAATTATAAATAAGTCTATCGTCTTAAAATGGAAGCACCCATGATAAGACCTTTTAGCCCTCCTTAAAGGGATGTCATGTACCCTCTTGAAAGCCTTCATAATGATTACATGTCACATTTTTCCCTTATGTTGTTGTAGGTATAGGAAAGATTACTGAGAGGGGAGGGGGTGAATCAGTAATCACCAACTTAACCTTAAAACACAATCTCAAATATTCTCTTAATAGATTTATCGATTACAACTTAATTATCCTATAACAGTTTTATCGATTACCATAAAATTAAACATCCATGAAACATAAAGTAAACATCCAGGTAACATCAACACCATTATTTACCTTGTGGTAACCTAATTATGGAAAAAATATAGTGGGAGATCAATGCCAACAAATATTGTACTCTTCTAAAATAGGCCTGGTTAAGAGCTTGCTCGGTTAAGGTTTACAAAAGCACTGTTAAATACTACCCAGTTATGAGATTTACATAGAGATATGTTAAATTGCTGTACCCTATTAGGATTAACTTAGCTAGATGATTTTAGACACTCTATTGGGAATGACATATTGTTAAAGGATTTACAATATACCTCTTAGGGTAACTCGATAAGGGATTTGATTGTCACAATTGTTAGAGAGTAACAACCTATAAAATGATATGTAGTTTACACTATCTCTGCTATATCAGATCAAATAGAGTTCCTTAACACAATAACATACCATTAAAATCATCTATATCCTAGTTCTCTAATCGCAACGATCCTTCTCTCATTAATTCTTTTGTTCAATAGATATCTTGTCTTCTCCATCACGATACAAAACTTCTTCTTATCTCTTCCTTAAGTAGATAATTGTTAATTATCAAAATCTAAACATATATCCAACTATAATAACTTAATAATCCTAGTAAACCATTTTAATGTTATTCCTCCTTGTCGGCTGCGTCCTGATTTCTCCTTTTGACTAATAGCTTTAAGCTTTTATAGCTAATATTCTTACGCCGATAAGACTTCCTTCTCTGTGATATTTAATACTTTTCTTATTTTACCATTTGACATCAATGAAAAACTCTATAACTGATCGAACTTTTATATTAACTTTAGTTAACTTCCTTATGAACTAGAGTAGTTATGCCAACAATCTTCCCCTTTGCCATTGATGACAAACTTTGGAAAACTTCTAGTGATCCACCGTCTTTGTACCTTTTTGTATTGGTCTTTCACTTCTATCTTTTTTGATTCATCTCTCTTATTTCATACTTCTTTATTATCTTATTCTTTATTCTCCTCTTTTGTTATTCCCCCCTTTGACCATAATGGCAAAGGTGATCAACCTTACTATTCTATCTTCTAATTTTTCTTTCTTCTTTTTCCTTTCACTTGCCTAGACTACTCCCACATAGAGTAGCCCACATGTACATCAATTCATACTTAATATATTCTGGTAGAATGTTATGAACTGATGAATACTGCATCTACTTTTAGTTAATTGTCAATAGGGGTAGGACCCCTAGTTTACCTCATAGATATTCAAATCTCTCCTTAGGTATTGGTTTAGTGAATATATTAGCAACTTGTTCCTTTGTACGAATGTACTCCAATCTTACATCTTTATCATGTACTGGATGCCTTAGAAAATGATACTTTATGGCTATATGCATGATCTTTGAGTGCATTCCTAGGTTCTTTGATATATTAATATCACTTACATGTTGTTACAATGTATAACAATAGGTTCTTCAAATTTTTCATGTATTCGTTCTAATATTTGTTTTATTCATAAAACTTACTAACAATTAATGGCAGCGATAACATATTCAACGTCAGCTGTAGATTGTGAAATACAATTATGCTTCTTTCTTGTCCATGACACTAATCTACTTTGCAAATAAAATGCTCCTCTACTTGTACTTTTCTGTCATCAATATTTCTATCCCAATCTGCATCTATATACGCTTGAAGATTACAATCTCCTTTAATTTCATACCATAAACCATAAGTTTACATTTCTTTAAGATATATGAATATCCTCTTAACTGCAATCATATGCAATTCCTTAGGATCAGATGAAAATCTAGAAAATATTCCAACTACATGTGCAATATCAAGTTTGTTGTGAACAACATACTATAGCTTTCCAATAATTGATCGGTATAATGTTTCATTCAATTCCTTAGAATCATCTTCTTTTCATAGTTTACAACCAGTACCATAGGTGTACCAACAGGTTTTGAATCTTCCCTTCAAAAAAATTTCAATATCTCCTTAATGTACTTAGACTGAGTTATATAAATACCTTTTATCATCTGTTGTACTTGTTGGAAATAATGGAAGGTGTGTACTAAGAGGAGAGGGATGAATCAGTACCCTCAAAGCTTTTATCACTTAACCTTTATCCTCCTAGTAATCAATTACATTACCAACCATATATGCTATTCTATCTTTGTGTATTTTATATCAAACCATAACTCAATAAGCATGTAAACAATTCATAGAAACATTCATGAGATGTATACACACATGACACAAGATTTGGTAACGTAGAAAACCCATGTTAGAAGGTAAAAATTGTTGTGGGGATGAAACCCACAAAGCTTCACTATCAGCAAAATGGAAGGGGTCAGTTAAGGATTACAATTTTGATCACTTCTGATGATCTACCCTGTTAGGAGTGTTATGTAGAATCTGGTTAAGATCTAATATGTTAATATATTTAGCAACATTGTTTAGTATGAACTCGGTTAAGAGATTTACAAAGGATTGCTAATTCCACCTTTCTCAAGGATTTCTTCTATTTTCTACACTTGTTAGAATGTAGTCAAAAATATTGAATGACCTGAGTATATGCAATCTACAAATGATGATTACATATCCAATAAAGATTACATGTATATTTATCACCTATTGTGATTGATCAATACCTCTATTCAGCTTGATAGCCTTGGTTCTTGTTCTTGATAACTGAGTTCATCTTTGGTTGTTCTTCTACATAAAACTCTTAGTCTGATCTTTACATATGCTTCTCAGCTATAATCAACATCACACGTTTGTTCTGATTGATTACATATTTATTTATACAATGATATTGACCTAAATTGAGTTTCACGTATTACAATGATAACTCTATGATCAAAAGTTTACAAATTGACCTTGATCTCCTAGTTTGCATGTTTTCAGTCAGTTAGACTGATTAAAACAATTACAATTACATTGCTTTCCCCTCAAGAAATGGATTTAAAGCTAATAGAAAAGATAAATATAAAACACAAGTGTTTTATCTGACGTGAAAGTTAGATCCATATTTCTCAGGATTGTAACTATCTCTTAGCAGAATGGTGCTCAGGATGCTCTTTAGTCTATCGAGTTCCCTTTGGTATCTATTCTATCAATTTGCACTGTAATCTTCTTGTCAGGTTCCTCTGTCAGGTTTTCTTGTCGGGTAGCTCTGTTGGGCTCCCTTGTAACATTTTTGGGTTGCACTGTGTCATCGGGTTTGCTTGAAAACTTGTCTCTCAATTTTTCTCTAAACTAGAATTTCAGCGTTGGTGTTACTGAAGGTTTCAAAACTATTTTCCTTTGCATACTAATGGAAAAATATGTCTTCAATATCCCCCTTTGACAGTAGTATCAAAAACTGATATGTGCAAATACTAAAATGTCTAGTAATGTACACCATGTATTTACCTTGTCACTATGACTACCCTATATATAGTTTTGGTATAGTATATGTATGTGTATCTACACTTGCCTTTATACTATTCTTCTTTTCACCTTATCATCTTTATCATATCATTTTCCCCTTTGTATTATTCTCTCCTATACATATCATTTTCCCCCTTTTTTGATAGTAAGGGAAAAGGTTTAAGGACTTACAGCTTGTAAAAAATGTGGGAATGAGATTTGTGCATGTCCTCCATCATCTTTTCCCATTTCTCTTGAAGGTGTTCAAGGGCCATTTTCTCCAATGTAATTCTGGCATGCATGTCATAGATGTTGTCGGTGACAAACATCTCAAGGGTGGAAATTAATTGTCTTGACATTGTCATATGTTTCTGCAGTAGTGTAAGATTGGGTAGTAGTAGAGCTTGTAGCTCAGTTACCTCATCCCTGAATTGTGATTCTGCCTCTTGAATTTGAAGTCTCAAATTCTAGGCTTCCATTATGTTTTCATAATGAAACTCAATTGCATTGTCTGTTGTCGAGAGATTTTGAGCACTAGAATTTAGATTTGCATCTAGTTTTGCAATCTTTTCACTATTTTCCTTAGTGAATTTCTCTAATGTGCTTAACTTTTGAACTAAGGCTATTTCTTTTGAATTGATAGGTTCTAACTCACTTACTTGTTCAGACAGCTTCACCTTGCTCTCTGCCTTTTCTTGGCTGATTTTCTCTGTTAATTTATGTTGATACTTTTTCTTTGCTTGTTCTTCAATTGCCTTTTCTGCATCCACATTCTGTGATTGGATTGTGTCAGTAAGAAAAACTAATTGATCAATAATTGATGCATTTTAATCAATTTTTGTATCAAGTACTATTTGTTGAATAATATCCATTGTTGTCTCCAGTACCTGAGTGTCCTTTGTTTCCTTCTTCCGCTTATCCTAGATAGCTTTTCTTCTGCACAATTCTGCATAGTTTGTTAGTGCCTCTAGATCCAATGTCCTCGGATCACAGGTTGGTATCTCAATTATCTTTTCCAGCGTAACTGGATTCTTGTTCTTCTTGTTTCATCATCTTGGAAAGTGTTGTAGATGGACCTGTATGCAGTACTATAGCAATTTACTTTTCTTCGTCTGATGTGCTTGGTGAAGGCTTTGGTGTATGTGAACCTATATTGTGTTGCTCAGTCTATACCTATCAGTTTGTAGTAGACGTCTCCACATCAACTTTTTCCTTATTTGCAGCATCTCCTTTGGTATCCTTAGGAGTAGTATCATCTTCTTTTTCTTCTTCACCTGTCTTTTTTTTCTCCTCATGTTTCCTTTTGTTCTTCATCTTTGTTCTACTCATCAGATGTGTCTTTTATTTCTTCTTCACCCTTATCCTCGGGTATGGTTGCATCCTTGTCAGGTGATTTCTCTTTCTCTAAGATAATATTGATAGCTTGTATCAATAATGGCATTTGTATTGGTATATCTACTTGAGAAGCATCTATATTTGTGTCATGTTCCTTAGTTTGGTCTGGGGAAACAGTGACATCTTCATCTTTCTGTACCTCATCTGCAGGATCATCTTCAGTAATGTCAATGATAGTATTATAAGACCATGTTTTTAGAATGAATTTAGAATAACTGAGAGGGGAGGGGTGAATCAGTTATCCTCAGGTCTAGATGCAGCAAATAAAAACTTTCTATACTTTAGATGTACTCGACAGTAGTAGCATAAATCAACAACTTTAATTATGCAGTTTACTGTTAATTGAAATTAGCTTGTAGTAACATAACAGTAAAGTAAACCATAAACATTCACACAAGTTGACACAAGTATTTAACATGGAAACCCAATATGGGAGAAACCACCAATAACATGCTACCAAGTATTCACTCTTCTGAAGTGGTGCCCTGTGGAGCCAACCCTGTTAAAGGTTACAATAACACACTGTTACGTGTGACCTAGTTAAATGATTTAATCACCTTGTCAAGAGTGGCCTTGTTAGAGGACTTAGAACATTCCAATATGAATCTCACCTTGTTAGAGGATTTATAAAAATGACTGTTAAGTCAACCTTGTTAAAGGATTTTAACTGATACAATGGTTAGAAAGTAATCAGCAGTTGTGATCTGGTACATACAACTTAGTTTGCAATTTAGATCCAATTACAGATCTGATGTTAACTTACTGGATAGCCTACATTGTCATTTCAACCTTTTTATCTGCTTGGAAATCTATCAAGCAATCACACATACAACACTCTGCCTCTACCTTTTGCCTTCTCTGCTAGATTATGCCAAACAGTAAATCAACTATGCAAATCTTTTGCATACACATTCATTCATCCATACACAATAAATAACCCCTTGAGGTTATCATATACCTCTTTGTTTAGGTCAGATAAATCCTTTTTCCGCTTAAACAAGATCATAGATCTTAGGTTAGGTCAGATCCAACAGATCATCCCATCTTTGCATTCATTTTCTTCTCCAAAGTAGTCTCTAATTAAATATTGAAACCATGCATTAATTATAGTTACCCATACATTAAATGACATGGATCAATCTTTAATTAACATTACATATCCCAATAAAATCAACTAAGTCAGCCAGAGATCTTAAATCTCATCATTAATCCAATTACTATAAGTCGGCCAACATCAATGTTTTCACTTAGAAATTTCAATGGTGCTCGGCATTGAGAAAAAATTTTCTCATCACGAACAACTTTACTCGGCACAAGAAACTTTTCTCAGCACAAGGAAAACTTTCTCGACACAGAATAGCCATAAAAATTGTCTTTGAAAGATAAACAAATAATTACTTTTCCAGAGTGCCAACTGATCAAATACCCTTTGAATTGCCTTAACTCAACCATTCACTTGGTCTTCTTGTTAAATCTTCTTCATCAACAATAGATATGGTACTCAAACAGATAGCAATAGTCTCACCAATAAAGGTTTGACATCAATGACAAAATAATAATTGTTTGCAATGTCACTTTCCAACACATGTTTCATCTACAGTGTCCATATCCTTGTTAGTTGATGTGTTTAATGATTCTTGAGTAACATCCTTAGTCTCATCTATGAAAATGTGCTCTTGGCTCGGTTTATCCTGATGTTCTTCATTATCTAGCTTGTCGGTGAGTTCTAGCATATGCTCGGGGCTTGTGTCTGTTTTGGATACCTCGAGTATTTTTCTCCATTCATCCTCACTTTTTCTGTGAAGCTGAATTAATTGTCCATGTAGCACTCTGTAGGCTCTTAACTTTGGTAAGAATATTTTGGAATGCAACTTCATCATTTCTTCAATCTCTGGTGGCATAACAGAGACTAGGGATCTTTCCCTTATACGTTTCTCCTCCTTTAATGCATATGTCCACCTTGCTGAAATTTTGTCTAGAAGTTCTTTAGGCATCTTACCTTCAAATTGTATTGGTACATATCTGAATATGCACATTGTTGTAATGATTGCCTCCTCTAACTTATTCCGGTCCTTGAGGTCTAGTGTTAGCCATTTCCTAATCTTAGGGTCTGTTATTGATCCTGACTTGATGGTAGCTACACATACCTCATTAATTGTGGTAGGAAACTTATTCTTAATAGGTTGTTCATCATGTTCAGTGTCCTCTATTTTTTCCTTAATTCTGATGAAATTTATTCTTTTTGTTGGTGCCTTTTTCCCTATTTGAGGATTCCTTTTTTATGTCCTTACTTGTCCTTTCTTGATCGATGAAGGAATTGCATCCTTTGTTGTCTGACTTATGGTCCTCAATACAATAGTAGTCCTAGGTTTCATTGTTGTTGTTTCTGTTGGTAGTGCATCGAACTCTATAGATTCTGAGTCACTTAAATTTTCTTCTTCACTGATGGGTGACTGTCCCTCAGTGTCTTCCTTGTGTTCAGACTCTTCATCATTTATCGATAACTTTTTCTTCAATGTCTTTACCATTTGTTCCTTCTTCCTATCAATCTTCTTCACAACTAAGCCTATTTTAATTCTTTCCTTGGCTTCTTCATAGGTTCCAAACCTAGGTTGTGACTTGTCCTATGGTTCATTTATCAATACTTCAATGGAATTAGTAGCTTGATCTATGTTGACCTCATATTCAAGTGGTGCCAGCCATGTTGTCCTCGGTATAATTGGTTTGATATAAGTGTAATCAGTGTCCACCATAAAATATATATTAGTCTTATACTTTTCTACCAATTGTTCTAGCATTCTCATTCTTTTCTACATTCTTTCCTTAAATCTAGTGAAGTATTGATCCATAACTGATACAAATTTGTTACCTAGTGACTTGGTTAATTCACTGATTTGAATAGTGACCGGTCTGGAAGTATCCTAGTTGACATTTCCTATGGATGGGAAGGATTCTTGAAAATATAAAAATATGAAAATTATAAGTGAACCAAACATACATGAGCTAGACTTTGCAGTCCTGATTGTCCTCATGTTCTCCTCCAATTGCTTCATTATAAGCTCAAATAAGTCCAATTATAGACCCTTCTTTACTATCTTATGAGTAGTGTCAGCTTCTCCACATGAAATGTTCTTTAACCTGTTGGCCTGGTAGAACTTGTAGCCTAGCACACATGCACCAAATTTTAGTTCTGGATCTTTGACGGTGTTAACCTTCAATCCTTTGTTATCCCATACTACACCTGTCATCTTGTCAATGTCAAGGCGAGGAGGGTGTTTAAGTGCCTTAGGATTCTCGGTTATAGGATAACCAGGCAAAGCGTGTATCCAATCTCTAGTGATCTATTTTGGCTCATCTAGCCACATTTTTGAGTCGTGCATTCTACTCAACACTATCCAAATTCATTCAGTCTTAAACTCCCTCAAAAACATTATGGCATTTCTCAGCCCTTTCACCTTGATAGGTTTGTGCTCTTCTTTGATGTTCCCATCTATGCATAGCTTCTTGTAAGCTTTCTCAACTTCCAGGTCTCCAATTTCAGCAATCTTACAGTGATTGTAGGATCGAACATCCTCAATCAGTAAAACCTTAGGTGGTATTACTAAAAAAACTCCAGCATTGTTGGGTTGAGATGAAACCTCTAGACAAAACTTATAATGAGGTTCCTCACATGTAGTGTTCTTGATGAGGTTAACCTTCTTATCCTTGGAATTTTTCAACTTGGAAGTGAAAGACATGGTTGCCATCGTTTCTTGAAAATTGAGGCTATTTCCATAAAATAAATAGTGAGCTCAGTGATGTTACTTACTTAACCTTCTAAAAGTTGTTGTTGTTCGGAATCTGAATTTTGTGAATCTATTGGTTTAAATGGTTCTGCAATCTTGTCATTCTGTATTTTTCTTCTTTCTTCTTCTTCACTCTAAATCACTAGTGACTTAAATCAAGTCTTCATCATCCTTTTATAGATGGTGCCCTAAGTGGTGCAATTAATGCTATACCGACTTGTCAAGTGTTGAAGACGGAGTTGCTTGGGTTAGATCCCAACTTTGTTTTTTGGTGAAAATGTGATGCTCGGGTCATGTGTCAACTCATTTCAATTTTCTCACATTTAATGATGGTTCTTGCAAAGTGGCAAAGTCTTCAATGCATTTTACATGATTACCGACGAGTCTCGGGTTACATTTATTAACTTGGTTTTCATATGTACACCGACGATTCTTGGTATTCTTTAACAACTTAGCTTTTGTATGTTAACCAATACTTTTCAGTATGCATTAACCGACTAGATTGAATTCATAGAATCATAACAAGTAATACCATAGTGCGTCTTTAATCATGCTATTTTGGCACTTCAACTATGTATAATGGAATTGATGTAAAGTATAACTTAGTATAGTGCAGTTCTAAACTTACTTGTTCATCTTAGGTGGGGGTGGTGATGTCACTAGATCCATTGGATAAGGTGTCACCAATTACATTGATTGGTCCAACATCATTAGTGTTTGTGGCTTTCCTCCACATTTTGTTTCTCATCTTCTTGATGTCTTCAATGGTGTTTCCATTGGAAAAGGTGTTGGTTTCTGTCACTCGGTCTCTGCAGTCCTTTCTTAGATGACCAACTTTATGACAGTGTAAACATGCCATTCTGGGGTTAGTCCAGCTCCTAGACTTTCTTATCCATTTTCTCATACAGTTTGCAGCTATGTGTCCAAATCTTCCACATGCTGTGTAGTTTGCCCATGTATTGTAATCCCAAACATATGAGTTACTGACTCATTTCGGTTGATAAGAATTTTTGTTTTCTTTCAGCTTCCATGCTTGCCTTTTCTTCTTCCTGCATTCAAGAGATGTGTGCCCATGTGTTTTGCAAGTAGGACAGTATTTGTTCATGTAGGTTTCCTTCTTTGGTTGTTTCACCTCAGATTTACATTCATATGCTTTATGTCCTTTCTTGTTACATTTATAAAAAATTCCTATGAATGAAGGTGTGGATTTAGGAATACCTTTTATTTTTCTCCTGCAATCATTTGATGTGTGCCCTAGTTTTCCATAGTGATTTCATGAATGTCTTCTTGGTCTTGGATTTGTATAGACATTCTTTGGATCAACTTGGTATGGTGATTCTCCATTTTTAGTATACCCTGGTCTAGTATTTTTGTTGACTCTTCTTTGTCGATCCATAAAATAATCCTTCTTTTTGATGCTTTCTTCAGCTCTCTTGATCATGTCATTGTGTTTTTGCTGAATTCTCACTTCATGCTTTAGTCTTTCATTTTCTTCTCTTAGCTCACCAATAGCTTCCATCTTTCCATTTAGTTCTATGTTCATTCAGTTTTCTTCCTAACTCATAAGAATAATATGATTGGTGATCTCATGGTGATGTTTTGTAAGTCTTTGTATTTCTAACTCTTTCTCTTGTAGATTTTTCAATAATCTTCCTTTTTTCATCAATATCTAGTGTTCTCTCTAGCCCAACTTGTCTAGAATCATTCATAACTTCAATCATTCTTACCATCTGTGTCTCTTGACCAATTTGCAGTGATTTTACTTGTTCAGCCAAATGTTGATTGATTTTATTTAGACTTGTGATGCTTTCTTCAGATGTGTCTGATGCGTTTCTTGATGCTGATCTTGAAGACTCAAATAGATTAGGTATCTCTTCTTCATGATAGTCTGCTTCATTACAGCGAGATGCCATAATCTTTCTTTCATCCAGTAGCTTTCTCATCTTGAATCTCACTTCTTTATATTTCACCTAGAAGATCTGTATCTCTAACTTCTGTTTCTCAATACTCTTGTCTATCTTGTACATTTCCATTGTATGATCTTTTCTCTTAAGTCTTTAAACTTTTCAAAATAAGAGTTCTAGCTCTGATACCAATTGTTGGAAATAATGGAAGGTGTGTACTGAAATGGGAGGGGTGAATCAGTACCCTTAAAATTTTTATCACTTAACCTTTATCCTCTTAGTAATCAATTGTATTACCAACCATATATGCTATTCTATCTTTGTGTATGTTATATCAAATCATAATTCAATAAGCATGTAAACCATTCATAGAATCATTCTTGAAATGTATAGACACATGACACAAGATTTGGTAACATAGAAAACTCTTGTTAGAAGGTAAAAACCATGGTGGGGATGAAACCCACAAAGATTTACTATCTATAGAATGGAAGGGGCCGGTTAAGGCTTACAATTTTGGTCAATTCTAATGATCTACCCTGTTAGGAGTATTATGTAGAGATTGGTTATGGTCTACTTTGCTAAGAGCTTTAGCAACACTATTTAGTGTGCACTCACTTAAGAGATTTACAAAGGATTGTTAAATCCGCCTTTCTCAAGGATTTCTTTTATTTTCTACTCTTGTTATAATGTAGTCAAAAATATTCAATGACCTGAGTATATGCAATCTACAATTATTGATCACAGATCCAATAGAGATTGCATGTATATTTATCACCTATTGTGATTGATCAATACCTCTGTTATGCTTGGTAGCCTTGGTTCATGTTCTTGATAACTAAATTCATCTTTGGTTGTTCTTTTGCATAAAACTCTCAGTCTTCTCTTTAGATATGCTTCTTAGCTGCAATAATCATCAAACATTTGTTGTGATTGATTACGCATCTATTTATACAATGATATTAACCTAAATTGAGTTTCACATATTACAATGATAACTCTATGATCAAAGGTTTACAACTTGACCTTGATCTCATATCTTAAAATGTATCAGTGACAAGACAGAGCCATCATGGACAATCAAGGATATCATTGAGGAGGCCAGAATCATAATTAATTCCTTCAATCAAGTTATTATTTCTCACGCCTATAGGGAGGCGAATGGTACTACTAACAAGTTGGCCAATTTTGCGGTTAATGCCCAGGATATCATGATTTGGCACGATTATTCCAATCTGACAGTGGATATTAAAGCCAAGTTGGCCTACGATAGATCCCGAAGCATGAGGGTAGATTGGGCGCACCTTGAGAAACCATGATGATTAGACATATTTCAAAAAATCATAGGGAAATGATTACAGAAAGTGGCGTCTTTCCCAAGAACACTAAGTATAGACACGAGTTAACCAGTTTTTGGAATTATTGTTTCCTCTCTGTGTGTATCTGCTATTCTAAGAACTATGTGATCATGGGAGGAGGTCTTAACAGCAAAGAGCCGAAGGACTGTGTTAAATGGAAAATTTTTTTGGAGGTCCAGGAAATCCTTGGTGGTCTTACTACTTATATGGAAATACTGCATGGGGCTAAAGACAGTGCCACTAAATTATTTGTGGACTCATGGAAAAATGGGGAGGTGACCATAGCGGGTATCACTGTTAAAATCATGGAGGATTTCATTGCCAAGATCTCTGGGCTCAGCATGAAGGGAATTAAGTTCTTTAGGGATAGCAAGGTTTCTCGCAAATCTATTCATCATTTTCCAAAGAGTAAGGAGGAGAAAAAAAGTCTTGTTAAAGAATCTGGGGGCTACTATGATGTGGATTCATTCAAAGATGTTTGGGCTTCTGTCATGGTGGTGATCATGGAATATGTTACTTTGGACGGTAGGTTCAAAAGAGCCCACTCTTACCACTTTGTTCTGCTCTGTCATTTTTGGCATAAAATTAGGGTCTCTCTGCCTTTCTTTATTTTACAATCTCTTTTCTCTAGCATAGTCTAGTATAAGAAGGATAAGAAACCCATTCTTCATGAAGGGTTGATCCTCTTAATTGTAGAACATATCAAGAAGAAGGCCAGGAATAGCCCTGCCACTACCCCGTCCAAATCTAGGTCGGGTAAAAAAAGAATTAGGGATGGAAATGAGAAAAGAAAGAGTTCTATAGGCAAAAAAATTAAGAAGGAGAATGAAACTACCATGGATACGGATACCTCTACTGATAGTGTGGAAGGCTATGAAAATATGGCTGATTCTACAGAGGAAGATAGTTACTCTACTTCCTTGGTGTCAAACTCTGTCTCAGAGGAGAATGAGAACATGGATGAGAAAATGGCGGGTTCTATGGACAGAGAAAAATATTGCAGGAAAAATAGAGAGGATAAGAAGGAGGATGAGGAAGGTCAAAAGGTGCCTATTCTGGTTGAGTATGACAGTTCTGAAGATCATGATGTTCCGATATCACCAAAGCTTGAAGTGGTCATGGGTTGTGATCAAGATACTCAGAAGGAAGCTACAGAGGTGGGGAACATTTCCCGTATCAAGGAGCCAACCTCACCTGTGAAGGAGACAGATAATGTCCCTGATAATTCTCAGAATATTCCTTTTATCAAGATAGTGGATCTTCAGGAAAGGAATGTCCAACTGCTAAAGGATGAAATGGATGATAAGATTGACCCTCCTTTTGGGGTTCTCCAAATAGCCAAAGCTGCCTCTATGTACTCCTTTTAGTTAATGAAATGGGTGTTCCAGGAAATAAAGAACCTTCACCTGAAGTATCATGCCATTGATGCAAAGGCGAATACTCTACAAAATCTTATGGAGTCTAGCTATAACACCAAGAAGGATAAGAGTAACGATGATAGTAATGTCCTAATGTTACAAGCCAGAGTTGATACCTTGGAGCATACCATGAAAAAACATATGCATGATTACAACAAGTTTATGGGTTTGGCCATGGATTGTTTCTTGACCATTAAAGCTGAGTTGGATACTGGGTCACTAGGAAACAAACCAGAGGACATTACTGACAACCTGGATGATGAAGGTCCCAGAAAATGCACCAGATCTACCCAAAAGAAGAAAATTCACGACAGAATCCAGGAACTCTATGAGTTCAATGCAGCGATGAAGAAGATATCTGAAGCTAACCAGGAAGCTGCGGAGGCTTGTAAGGAACTGGTTTAGTGCTTTGGTTTTTGGGTTTGGTGTTTGGTCTTTTTTGTGGTTTTCTTAGCTTCTAGTTTTTTTCCAGTTGTCTGTTGTTGTCTATTTTTCTGCGGTTGGACTTCAAGTCCTATCTCTTTTTGGGGTGCCTCCATGTTTTATCTATATTTCTAGCTTTTAAGGGGTTTTGGGTCCCCATTTAAAACCTATTTTTCCTGCAGTCAAAAACTTGACCTTGATCTCCTAGTTTGCATGTTTTCAATTAGTTAGACTGATTAAAACAATTACAATTACATTTATTGTCACTCAAGAAGTGGATTTAAAGCTAATAGAAAAGATAAATATAAAACACAAGTGTTTTATCTGACGTGGAAGTCAGATCAACTTTTCTTGGGATGCTAACTATCTCTCGATAGACTGGTGCTTGGGATGCTCTTTAGTCTGTCAGGTTCCTCTAGTATCTTTCCTATCGAGTTGCATTGTATTCTTCTTGTCGGGTTCCCTTGTAACATTTTTGGGTTGCACTGTGTCATCGAGTTTTCTTGAAAACTTGTCTGTCCGATTTTCTCTAAATCTAACTTTCGGTGTTGGTGTTACCGACGGTTTCAAAATTATTTTTGTTTGCATACTAATGGAAAAATATGGCTTCAATACTTGTAAACTAATGAAGAATTTTATTTCTCCTATCATAGACATCTCAAATTGTTTCCTCATTTCTTCAACAAAATATTTAGTAAGTAAATCATTTCCTCCATAGATTATATCATCCCCAATAATTTCAGTAATTAAGTCTTTGTCTTCACTTTCAGTTTTCAAATACACATTACTATTGTTATTAGTTCTTTCAAATCCAATCTTAACCAAATATGAATATAGTCTCGCATACCATTCTCTTGGTGCTTGCTTCACCATATAATTCTTTATGTAATATAAAAACCAAATCCTTACCTTGTACAACAACAAATCCTTCAAATTGTTCAATATAGACTTCTTCTTCTAAAATTTCATTCAAAAATTCCAATTTAAAATCCATTTGATAAAATTTAAATCCTTTATATGTTGCGTAAGCCAGTAATATTTTGACATCTTCCAATCTAGCAACAGGTGCAAACGTCTCTCCATAATCTAATCCTTCTTCCTATGCATAATCATTGCAAGCCAATCTATCTTTATTTTTTATTACTTCAGTATTATCATCAAGTTTGTTTATGAAAACCCATTTCATTCCAATAAAATTTTTATCTTTAGGTCTAGGAACGAATGACCATGTTTTGTTCTTCTCAATATTTTCAATCTCTTATTCCATTCCTTGTATCAAGTTTTCATCTTTTAGTATATCTTTTACCAATCTTAGTTCCATCTTCAATAGTAGACATGAGTATTCTACACTCTTAATTGAATTTTGGATAATACGCCTTCACTTCTATCTCCTAGTATATCTATCAAGCTATGATTAATCCTTATATTTCTTCATTTTAGATATTCCACAATTTGAATTCATTCATTTCTATTATTTTTTTGACTTAGGTGTGCAACTATCGGTTGGGTGTTATTCATGCTTATACATGCTTGTTTTGTTTCTAATTTTTTAGGTACAAAGTAAATCAATTCACTATATCCTTTTGGTTTCTTTCCATTATTATTTTTATTTTATTCTAAAAATTCATCAATCTTTACATTTGTGCTTTCAATGATCTTATTTGTTCTTTTGTTCAAACACTTGAATGCTTTACTCTTAGTAGAGTATCCTAGAAATATTCCTTCGGCACTTTTACTATCAAGATTTCCATTTCTATCATCCTTCTTAATATAACATTTGCTTCCAAATATCTTGAAATAAATAACATTAGGTGTTCGACCATACTAGATTTCATAAGGGGTCTTGTTTGCTTCTTTCTTGAGTTGTACCCGATTCAGTGTTTATACGGTAGTGCTAACAAATTCTCTCTATAATGTTTGTGCAACTTTTTTATTTAACAATGTTCTGGCACATTCTACAATAGATCTATTTCTTCTTTCTGTAATTCCATTCTATTGACGTGCTCTTGACACAGTCAACTATGTCTTGATTCCATTATCTTCACAATACTCATTGAATTCATTAGAGGTAAATTCACCACCTCTATCTGATTTATGATATTTCAAAGTTTTTACAATTTCATTTTGAACTCTTGCTTTATACATTCTAAACATATGCAAAGCATCTGTCTTAACTTTTTAAAACATTACCGACATCATCCTTGAGTATTCATCGACAAAAAACATAAAGTATTTGTCTCCATTATAACTTTTTGTACTTATAAGTCCAGACAAAT
Organism: Thuja plicata; assembly: GCA_018584345.1. NCBI lineage: Eukaryota > Viridiplantae > Streptophyta > Pinopsida > Cupressales > Cupressaceae > Thuja > Thuja plicata. Next base: position 4,384,856 of record MU227475.1, on the reverse strand, counting down.
CTGTGTGCACCAAATCTAAGATATGTTTTATAGAGTAGACTTTGCTTAAGAAACTTGGACTAGTCATCTTACCTAACTGACATTCTTTACATACTACATTCTCTGGCATATTCAGTATCGATATACCTCTAACACTTTTATTTTTACTACCCTATACCAAATTATCAAAGTTCACATGATACAATCTCTTATGCCATAACCATCTTTCTTCAACTGTAGCAATTAAATAATGACCAATTGTACACCAATTGTAGTATTGAGTTTGAAAAGATTTCATTTGTCTATCCACTGATACCAATCAATTTTCTAGTCTTTTCAAATATTTTGCATTTTCCATTACGAAACTCAAATTTGAATCCTTTCTTATTCAAATGAGACATGCTTAACAAACTATGTTTCAATCCATCATGCCAATAAACATAATCACAACTAATATCATCAATTAAAGAAACACTACCTTTACCTAATTATGTAGAGAGAACCATTTCCAAATGTAACTATACCTCCATCATATTGTTCCATGGTTATGAATATATCTTTATCTCCAGTTATATGGTGCGTACAACCACTATCAATGATCCAATTATTGTTACAGTTCACATTAGAGATCAAATATTTCTCTTCTCTTGTATCAACATTGTCGGTAGAGTGATCAAAAACATTGTCGATAGAGTGATCTTCCTTTATAGACACAAACACTATTTCCTCATCATTATAATCTAAATTATTATTGTAATCATATTTTTCTTCTTCAGAAATCTATCATAGCTTTTTTATCTTCTGAGTGAAATATTTGTGTTTCGTATATTTGTCTTTCTTTTCTCCATCATGTTCCTTTCTCCATTTGTTAGGACATCTATATGCAAAACGACCATTTTGTCTACAGTTCCAACATGCAATAGGACCTTTTACTTTGTATATTCCATTACCTTTAGGAAACCTCCTAGCAATAAAAGCTTCAAGGTCTTCCAACTCTTTATCCCCAGCTGCTAATCCTTCATATTCGTCAGAGTCATAAACAACAGTCTTTCCTTTTCTAGATGATCCAGCATTAGTTGTTTCTTGAAATGCAACTTCACTAGTAGGTTGGCTATTGTCAAAATAAATTATTTCAAATTTTGTAAGCCTACCAATAAGTGAATCAATTTTGATCTTAGTCTTATCAATTATTCTTAGATCTTGTATAGTAGAAACTCTAATAGCATACATGTGTGCAATTGTTTCTTGGTCTTGTATTTTCATTTCATTATATTTTCATTTTAGTCTATCAACCTTTGCCTATAAGACATTTAATCTCCACCATGTACTTGTACCATCTTATCCCAAATCTTCTTAGCTAAAATCGAATCTTCTATATCAACATAGTTAGAGTTGTGCAATGCACTTGTGCGCTCTATTATCACAGAGGTATCAATCAACTTCTCTTTCTTCCTTGCTTCGGTAAGTACACCAGAAATTTGTACATATTCATTTGTGATAAAATCCACTACTTTATTTGAGATTCCTAAAAGGTGCAATTTCATCCTACTTGCCCACATTCTAAAGTCATCTGCATTCTTGTCAAATTTAGGTGCATCCTTCGTATACATCTTGAGATCTTTGCCCTAATCAGTTTAGCTTCCAAATCAAGGAACCAATGCTTTGATACCAATTTTAGGTATAGGAAAGGTTACTAAGATGGGGGATGAATTAATAATCACTAACTTTTAAACTTAAAATACAATCTCAAATCTTCTCTTAATAGATTTACCGATTAAAACTTAATTAACCTATGACAGTGTTATCGGTTACAATAACATTAAACATCCATGAAACATAAACTAAATATCTAGATAACATCAACACTAGTATTTATCTCATGGTAAACTTATTAGGGGAAAAACCATGGTGTTTTATCGATTCCCACAAATGTTTTACTCTTTTGAAATACACTCGATTAAGAGCTTTCTCTATTAAGGGTTACGAAAGCACTATTAAATGCTACCCAGTTATGGGATTTACCTAGAGACTTGTAAAATTGTTGTACCCTGTTAGGATTAACCTAGTTAAAGGATTTTAGAAACTCTTTTGAGAATGGAATCATGTTAAAGGATTTACAATAGACCTATTAGGGTCACCTGATAATGTATTTTACTGTCACAAATTGTTAGAGAGCAAAATCCTATAAAATGATATGTAGTTTGCACGAAGTTTTCTATATAAGATCTAATAAATTTTATTAACACAAAAAGATATCATTCCAATCCTCTCTATCCTCTTCTCTGATTTCCACAATCCTTCTCTTATTAGTTCTTATATTCAACCGATATCTTGTCTTCTTCTCTATCATGATACCAAAATTATTCTTATCTCTTCCTTAAGTAGATAATCAGTAATCATCAAAACCTAAACCTATGTCCAACAATCCTAAATTAATAATATTATTAAACAATTTTCCTATTCTTCCTCCTTGTTGGTTGCATCACGATGTCTCCTTTTAACTGATATTTTTCATCTTCCGATAGCTAACCTCTTTATGTCAATAAGACTTCCTTCTCTCTGATAGTGAATACATTTCTTATTTGACTATTTGACATTAATGAAAAACTATAACTTATCTAACATTTATATCAACTTAACTTAGCTTCCTTGTCAACTAGAGAATTTATGTCAACAGTTGTTTGTACCCTTTTTTATGTCTATTTCCTCTTATGTTTTCCCTTTCTCTGAGACCTTAGGCACAAAATCCCATGGCAAAACCATTAGAGAGTAGATCAAGGTCATCCTAGCCCCTTAAGGGTAGGCCAAATTTGGCCTAGCCCCTAGGGTTCTGCTGAGGTTAGCATCCCTCTTAGGTGGAAATCCTCAAGAGCCCAGATGTGTCTCTAGGTTCCAAATTATTTTCACACCTTGTGCAGTCAACCCTTTATAATTTTGGTCACAAAATTGGTATAAAAGGAGGCTTACTCACTTCATTTCAGAGGTCCAATTAATCCACAATGATAGGTAATCAATAATTCAATTCATTCAATAGATATCAAGTATTCACCCATACACGTGTTCAAGCACTTGAAAGAGTTTTTCAAGGCATTCAACATTTGTATCATCCATGCATTATTTCCTCTAGATATAACTTCTTTCTTCAAGGAGATAGTGGAGCTTGTCATCAAGGAGGGAAGATCCATATTCATACCTTCAAGAATCCACATTTTTCTTGGAGGTGAATTAAAAACATACACATACATGAGGTTTTTATTTTCATTGATTCCATTTCTAAGTTTTCTGTGTTCAGTCAAGGCTGTTGCATCAATATAAATGATTTCATTTTGAATACAATTGTGTATTCATTGATATGATATGCTTCATAGTTAGATCTACTTATACTACATGTTAGTATTCTCTTTTATTGTCTGAATGTTAAGGTTAAGGTTAAGGTTAATTACTAAATTGGGGATTGACCAAGGAAAGCCCCTCTCCAACTATGAAAACCATTTTTCCCTCTTGCAGACTCTAGTTTTCAGAATTGTAGATCCATATTCGGAGCCTTTGAAAACAGGTTACTGTCACTGTTCTAGATCTTGGAAGAACTTGTATAGAAGGTGGATGTTGACCTCAGCCTAGTCCTAGGTAGATTTTTGGGATTTTACCATCCCCCTCCAAGTCATCATATCCCATTGAGGTCAGCATAGTCCTATGGGTCCTAGGTTTTTGGGGTTTTGCAGATCTCAATTTTATGCTTGTAGACCCCAAATTATTCCATATTTTGACATAGTCTTCCAGCAGGTTTTCAAGTTTGTATTTTCAAGGTAAGTTAACTTAATTTCCTATTTTCATCACTTTATTTCAATAGATTTCCTTTGCATACCAATTTCAATCCTCTCTTGTAGGGAAATGAATAAGTTAATCTAAGAAATTTGCCCCTTTGTGAATGTTTACGCATTGGCACTTCCTTTTGTGTTAATCAGGCCTCCTTTGGTGGTGGAATCTTGGCATTTTTTCTTCCTATGTTCTCGGATGTTCTGATTCCCCCTTCAACATTTTGGTGAACCTACCTAATGCGGAGCCAACAAAAAACTATGTGTTTTCTTCCCACACCCACTATACTATGGTCAATCCAAGTTGAACTATTTGTTCCAATGTGACTTAAGATTCATTTGTCTTTTTCCTAACCTCACACAAAATTTTTGTGAAAACATCTATATCAATCCCCTATTGCATCTATCCAATCTCCAATGTCTCAACAGAGTCCGTCACATAGGGATGCTCAATTAGTGCTTGTAGGCTAATTCAGAAAATAGGTATCTCCTGAAAGAAACTTTACTACACATTATCTCTTCTTGCATTTACCTAATGGTCATGGCTCTCCAATGGTGGCAACTTGAGCCATATACATGATAGACCAAACCCTGCTACTCATGCAATTTTTAACAGACACTAACAAACTCTTTGATACGCTACGAATACCCTATAACTCAAAATAAATCTAATGAATTATATTGTAATGTACAAAATTAAGCATCCATTCATAGACAAGAAGTACAAGGTAAACAAAAATGTAGGAAACTGTAATAGAGATTTGTATTTCCTTTGCTCACCAATTTTCTTACATTTTGAAAGACCATCTATCTCTTTGTTCTAACTGTACTTCTAATATCAATGTTATGACTCAGTATGAAATAAGTCTCATCCTATAAAATTCCCTCTGGTATATCCTATAAAATTCCCTCAGGTATAGCCATAGAATTCTTGGTAACTCCCAAGAAGAATTCTAAATGTTGGAGACCATTACAAAAGATGAACAAACACATTGGTGTAGGTCAACTAGAAGATATCATCTCTTCATTGGCTAAACAAAATTCTAGTTGCACCAACTCCTGATGGATTCATTGGGCATCGAGTTAGCACATTTATAGACTACTCAATCCCCAATCACTTTATCAGAGTAACATAAGAGTAACAAGAACACAATATTTTTGTGATGGGAGGAGCGGGAGTGGGAGGAAATTTGAAGTTGGGAGAAGGTAGGAAATCGGCTTTGCAGGTGTCAGATGTTGTTGTGGGAGCTCGCGATGGTGGCCCTCTAGTAGACCAGGATAAGGAAGACACAACAAACAAGGATAGGGTTCCACATGATAGATAGAACGATCCAGGTAAAGAGGGTGTGGGGACAGTGGGGAATAATTTTAAGCTAGATGCAAATTTTGAGGCTCATTCTTGTGACAAGGAATATTTTGCCTGTCATCGTCCTTGGTCAACTTTATTCAGGAAAAAACTGACAGAAAAGTCTCTTTTCCTAGTTATAAAAGACCTATTTGAAAAGGAAAAGGGTAAGTACGCCATTGCATTACTGGACAAACTGATTGACCACAATATTGCTACCATGTCTCTTACTCTGGTGGGAAAATTTTCTGGGTCAAGGCGTAATATTGACATAGTTAGAGCTTTTGCAAAGAAAAAATTGAACCTAAAGGGTCAAGTTGAAATAAAGGCCATGGAAAAGGCCTTTCTGCCCTTTGAGTTTTCTTTCTAGGGAGACTATGTCAAGATGCTCTGTACAGGTGCATGGGATTTTGGGAAAGCCTCTCTGCCCTTGCAGAAGGGTAAAAGCACAATAATCTGTCACCCTTTTACAAAGGAAAAGGACGACAAAACCAAAACTGTAAAACTTCAAGGGCATAAAATTCACATTTCTGTTGAGAATTTGAAGATGATGTAAA
>MU227475.1:4356520-4368270 GCA_018584345.1 Thuja plicata | reverse complement strand
CTTTTGAAACCCGAAAATTTTGAAGGAAAGTTATTTTCTGCTATTTCAGGTGACCCAACTTCCGGAGACCATAAGTCATCACCAGTTGACTCGATTGACTATTATAACCCCATTTCGGAAATGCCACAAAGCGCTCTACAACAACTCAATTATGCAAGCATCATTGAGCCCAAGCTTCGACCTCATCCGGGGCCTCTAAAGCCTTCAAAAATGAGCTTGAATTTTCTGTACCCTGTTTTCAATACCGAAAATTTTCAATATCGAAAATTTTCAATATCTTCAAAACTAGACCTGATCTAGCCATGAAACTTTACTGGCAAGGTGATATGACTGAGATGAACCTCCACATGCAAAATCAGAATATTCTGAGATCGTATGGCCAACTTACTAAAAATAGCAAGTTTCCATAAATAGCAGCTTTGCACAAGGTAGCCCTTATTGAAAAGAAAACATAAATATTTTTGGGTGATGCAAGATTGCCCTTACACCCAGGATGCTCCTGCATCACTTGATTTGGGAAGGATCCCCAAATGGTACTTTCATGAATGCTTTAGCCTACTCTTTCCAGATGCACCAGGAAGCCAAGCCTTCATGGGCGAAAGCCTGGCTCCCTAGCCTTATTCCCAAAATTAATGTCTTCTTCTGGCTTTATCTTCATAACCATATTCTTATTGTAGATAACCTTTTAAAAGAGAGGAACCCCGATCCCCGATAGGTGTGTTCTGTATAAGTGTCAAGTTGAATCTGTGGACCATCTTTTTCTTCATTGCTCCTATGTCTATTCTATCTGGCATTTCATCCTGATGGTTTTTGGGATGCAATGGTGCTTTCCTTCCTCTATTCAGGACCTCTTCTCCCATTGGACTCTGCCTTTCAAGAATCCTTATTTTCACAAAATTTGGATATGGGCTCTCCCTCACCTTTGTTGGGGTATTTGGAAATAGCATAACAATCATTTCTTAAGGGACTGTAGTGCTCCTCCCAAAATATTTTTTGAGAAGATAAATCATGCTTTATTGTAAAATTATGTACCCTATGGAGATACTAATCCTTTTGCAGGAAAAGAAAACTCTGTTGATCCTAAGAATCTACAAAAGATAAAAGATAGAATTGCATGTGGAGATTTCCCCTGGAAGGTTAGTTTAAAGCCAATTTTGATGGTGCAACCAAGGGTAACCCAGGAAGGCGGGAAGTGGTGGTGTGATTTGAAATTTCTTTGGAATGGGAACTGTTGTTGGCATCCTCCCACTTAGATCACAAATGAATCACTACGCGTAAGCAAATGTGGCCCTCCAAGTTACCAAATTATCTCATGATTTGGGGATAAAAAAAGTATGGTTAGAAGGTGACTCTAGCAACATTATTAATTTCCTCAACATGTTACACCCACCATCATGGACTATTTCCAACATGATAGATGAAACCCACAACCTTTCAAACACCTTTTATAAGGTACACATATCCCGCATGTAAAGGGAAGCCAACCAGGTTGCTAACTAGTTTGCCAACTTGGCGGTGAAAAGTACCAATCAAACTTGTTGAATTCATGGAGGAGACCACCCATGTGAAGTGAAGGATTTAGTTGATTATGATAGAATCCAGGGAAAGTTGATCATGAGAGTTAATGTGGCTCTTTACAATGTGATAGGGAGAAACTTGGGTACCTCCTTGAGTTTTCTTGAACTCTTCTTAGGTCACTCCTAGGACCTCTTAGGGCTTCCTCAATCCACCCTCCACCACATGGAAAGATACACTTCTTCCCTCTTCCAAGAATCTACCTATCTTGTTAGGTTCCTCACTTTGTTCTCTACAAGAACACTTCACATCTACACCTTCCAAGCCCTAAACATTGATTTGAGTTGTAGGAGATCAAGGGATTCATTACACTCCATTCTTGACTCCAAGATGGGGTCTCATTTTACCAAGGACATTCACTTACCAATCGGACACTAGTTTCTTAAGATTTAGGCCTTGTAGACTTTTTACCGATTAGGCCTCCTTAAATCTAGGAAATCACTAATACAGCTATAACTCCTCAAAGGACCCCCTAAAAGGTTTTGGAAGTCCACATGTATCAAAAAAACCCACCAATATTTTCTAGGTTTCAAGGTTCAACTCTGTCCGTACACCCTGTTTCTAAAATAGGGCTTCTTCCTTGTTTTTAGGACAGTATTGTGTCTTTGGATTCAAAACTTGGTAAGATGAATTATTGGGAAATCCTCCTCATTCTTGAGTACCTGAACAACATCATACATTACATCCATGGCCTTCTTGGCTCATGAAAAAACCTCCTGCAATTTTAAGCTATCTTCTACTTGATCTTCCTAATTGGGATTCTTATTTAGCTTGCCTAGGGAAAGATCTTAAAAATCACTGCATGCACTTCTAGAGCTCCTCCTTCTAGATTCTTAAAGATCCATGGAAATAGTATCCATCCCTAGGTATCTGTACATAACCAATTGTGGGAAGTGGAGTTAGGTCCACATCTTTTCTTCTCAGTCAGAACTAGATAGCAGACTGTCTAAAACAAACAAATTTACAAAAACCAAAAGGAAGATAACTACATAAAAAAATAACTACTAAAAAAACTTTACAACATGCCTAAAAATGGCATCAAATGGTCATAGTCCTCAAGCTAATCCATGCACAACAAGGAAACACAAAAAAACTTCAATTTTGCTACTCTGTCATTCAAAAGCTCTTGGCTCCAAAACCCAAAATCTGTACAATGACCTCTAACCCTAAAAATTAGGGTTTTTCTTCCTTATATCCCCTTAATACACATTTATAAATCCTTGGATGGGTTCAAAAACAAATTAAAATTTGAAACCCTCAAAACAACAAAAAATGTTGTCAGCAACTTTTAAAAGTTGCTAATGTTGCATAGCAACATTTTTACATCTTTTACATAGTTGCACTTTTCAAGTGTTTTTCCACTATGTTGACCTAAATAACCCTAGTTAGACCTCTTAGGGTATCATAGGACCCTAAAGAAATGAAAAACATCAATTTCCACTGATCACATTATCAAGTACAAATCCATTAATGAGCCAAAATGAGCTATTTTAACCTAACAGAAAGCACAAATTTAAAACTAACTTAACCACACCTTGTCCACATGACCTTATCTAGTTAAAATGCCCTTCAAGATGGTCTTTAACACTCTCACACACCCAAAATGACATGAGACCACCAATCTAACTGGCTTCTCAAGGGTGCTCCTGCACCATACTACCAAGGCTAAGAACTTAAGTCACCTCTGGTGACAGGAGCTTACGATCAACTCCCTGCTTCTTGAACTCCTTCTTAGACACCCAAGTAGCTTTAGCCTCTGATTTTCCTTCCCATTGAATAAGATGCTCCATGTAAGTTCCTTGTCTATTCTTTTTCTTTACTCTAGAGTCCAAAATCTTCATAGCTATTGGTGTTGGTGTAGGTGAAATCTGAACATCTTGTGCTATTTCTTTACTGTCTATCTATGAATCAGTTTGTACTAATGTAGGCCCTTTATAAATCACCAAATCTTGCACATTAAAGATAGGTGAGATTGCCAAATCGGGTGGCAAGTCTATTTTGTAAGCATTTTGCCCATATTTTGCAAGAATCTTGCAAGGACCTATCCTCCTCATTTGAAGTTTGGTGGGGACTCCCTTCTGCAATCTAGATTTATTTAGGTGTACCATGACAAGATCTCCCACAGAAAACTAAATATCTCTCCTTCCTTCATCAACTTTGGCTTTGAGTCTTTGTGTAGCCTCTTGAAGTTGCTTTTTCACTTGGTCATGAACCTCGTTCATGGATTGGGTGAAATCTTCAGCATATGCACTCTTACCATCCTCATGTGCCAAGTGTCTTAACTCCATCACACCTCTAGGGTGTAGCCCATAAACTATTTCAAATGGGTTTTTCCTATTGTCTTGTTAACATTGTCATTGTAGGAATATTCCGCCTATGGTAACAACTGATCCCACATCACTCCATACTCCTTTGTCAAGCATCTAAGGAGATTTCCTAGCACTTTATTGATAACTTCAGTCTGGCCATCAGTTTGGGGATGGTAGGCTGACCCAAATGATAGGTTGGTTCCTAACCTTGTCCACAAGGTCTTCCAAAAATGACCCATAAATTTTACATCTCTATCAAATACTATGCTGATGGGTAAACCATGAATCCATACCACTTCCTTAAAGAAAAATTGTGCTATATGGCTGGCATCATGGGTGGTTTTGCAAGAAATGAAATGGCTCATCTTACTAAACCTATCTACCACCACAAATATGTTGTCCAAACCAGTCTTGGTCCTAAGGAACCCAACCACAAAGTCCATAGTAATACATTCCCAAGGCCTATTAGGAATGGGTAGAGGTTGGTACAAACCCACATTAGAAGAGGTACCCTTAGCTTTCTGACATACCAAGCATTGCTCCACATACTTCCTGATGTCCTTCTAAATCTTAGGCCAATAATGGAACCTTTGTACTAGTTCTAGTGTCTTTTTTAGGCCAAAGTGGCCACTTAAGCTCCCATTATGCTTTTCCTGTATCACATTCTCCCTCATAGATCCCCTAGGAATACATAGTTGTCCTCCTCTAAATAAGAGATCATTCTAAATGGTATAGTCTGCAAATTGACTATGGAAATGGTTTTTGAAATCCTTACATACCTTTTATTCTTCTAAGAAGTCTTCATCTCCTTCATAGAGCTCTTTAAAACTCTCCAAACCTATACTTTGTAACTGCACCTCTTGGAATGTCAAGAGTCTCCTACTTAAAGAATCATCTACTTTATTCAATTTCCCTTTCTTGTGCTTGATGGTGAAGGTATATGCCTGCAAATATTCCATCCATTTGTTATGTCTATTGCTCAACTTCTCCTGAGAATTGATAATACTCAGAGCTTTGTTGTCAGTATAAACCAAAAATTCCTTGAGAAACAAATAGTGCCTCCATTTCCTCGAGGATTGCACCAATGCATATAACTCTAGGTCATAAGAGGAATAAATATTCTTAGCCTCATTAAACTTTTCACTATAGAATGCCACTGGCCTATTCTCTTGGTTCAAAACTGCCCCAACAACTATACCACTTGCATCACACTCTAGGGTGAACAACTTATCAAAATTTGGAAAAACCAAGATAGGTTGTGTAGCCATTCTCTTTTTCAACCACTCAAAACCCTTACCAGCCTCTGGAGTCCACTTGAATTTAGTTTTTAGTCCACTTTTAATTGTATCTAGGACTGGTGCACATATTTCACTAAAACCTCTAATGAATTTCCTATAAAATTGGGCAAGCCCATGGAAACTCCTTACCTCAGTGCTGCATGTAGGGGTAGGCTAGCTTAGTATTGTTTCAACTTTGCTAGGATCCATCTTCAAGGTTCCTTGGGACACCACAAAACCTAGATAAATCATCTCTTGCTTCATAAATTCACATTTTTCCAAATTAATGGACAACTTTTCCTCATGGAGTTTCTTCATCACAATTCTCAAATGTTGGAGGTGTTCTTCCTTTGTCTTACTAAAAACGAGGATATCATCAAGGTACACAACTACAAATCTACCTATGTAGTCCTTTAACACTTCATTCATCAACCTCAGAAAGGTTCTTGGGGCATTTCTAAGCCCAAAGGGCACGACCAACCATTCATAGAGCCCTTCTGTAGTCTTGAATGTTATTTTCCATTCATCCCCCTCTTAATTCTGATTTGGTGGTCCCATTATTCAAATCCAACTTTGTGTAGTACCTTTCTCCTCCCAAACAATCCATAATATCATCAATCCTAGGAATGGGAAATCTATACCTTATAGTGATCCTATTAATTGCCCTTTAATCTATACAAATCCTCCACTTACCTCCTTTATTTGATGCTAGAACTACTAGTACTGCACATGGGCTAATGCTTTGCCTGATTAGACCTTGGTCCAAAAGTTCTTGGACTTGACTAGCTATCTCCTTGTTTTGATCAGGAGTCACCTTGTATGCAGGTTTATTTGGCAGAGATGCTCCTGGTATGAATTCAATTTGATGACTTATGGTTCTAAGAGGTGGTAACATTGTAGGTGACCCATCACTAACTATGTCTCTAAACTCCTTTAGCAACTCTTACACCTCCTTTGGAAATGGTGTTTCTTCCACCTTCTTCTCTTCACTAAGCTTAAGCATGATATCATAGTGTCTTCCTTCTCCACTCTTTACACCGTGCATGTACTCTTTTCATCCTTGCAATAAGACATTAGGCCCTGCTGATGTAGACCCCTCATCATTTATGAGTGACTGAATTTTATAGGTGACTCCACCTTTCTTAAAAGAATAGGAATTCTTCTCTCCATCATGAAGTGTCTTCCTATCAAACTTCCATGGCCTACCTAAGAGTAGGTGGCATGCATCCATTGGGAGTATATCACACAAGATTCTATCCACATATTTTCCTATTGAGAAATCAACCCATGCTTTCTCATTTACAAGAACATGTTGACCCTTATTCAACCATGTCACTCTATAAGGGTTTGTATGAGGTATCTTGGTTAGGCCTAGCTTGCTGACTGCCTCCTCTGAGACAATGTTATTATTAGACCCTAAGTCTATGATCATCCTACAAACTTTTCCAAGTATCTTGCACTTTACTCTGAAAAGTGCCCTCCTTTGCTTGGCTTCTTCCTTGACAGATTCCTTTATGAGAATCTCCCTAATCATCAGATTCTCCCCTCTTTAAATCAAGGTTAATTTTAGGAGCTTTAACACTACTGGTTTCTTCTTGGGCTTGGTAATTCACCCTCTTTTCACCATGTGAAGTAGAAGCCTTCTTCGAGCATCTATAGGCTGGATGGCCTAGTTGATTACAATGAAAGAATTTCATGCTTGCAAAGTGTGAGGTTCTTCTTGAACCTCCAAATCTACCTCTTCCTCCACCTTGGTATCCTCTTCCTCTACTCATGCTACCTCTTCCACTAGTCTCATTGACTATCTCTGTCAATTTAGATTCTCCTTGAGACCTATAGTCACTGCCTCTGCCAGCATAGTTACCTCTATGTCACCTATTTTTTTTTCCTCTACCTCTCCCTCTGGAGGTCTGTTCATGTTTCCTTTTTCTTTTCTCTTCTATCTTCAAAGCCATCTGATAACATTGTCTCACACTAGTTAAGGTAGTAAGACTCATCTCCTCTTGTATAGACCACTTGAGCCCATTTTTATATCTAGCTAATCTGATGCTCCCATCCTCCACTATCTTGGATCTTAAGCATAACTTTTGAAACTCCTCAGTATATGCTTGGACATCAAGGTCTTTTTGCCTGAGGTTTTGTCTCTTCCTATGCATTTGGACTTCATAATTATCTCGTAGGTAAGTCTACTTCAACTTGGCTAACATACCCTTCCATGTAACAATAGGGTTCTTTCCCTCTTTCTCTCTCTCAGTCTAAGCATACTTCCACCAGGTAAGTGCTAGTCCTCTCAACCTAGACCTAGCCACTTTCAACTTCTGAGCATCTGTCACACCATCACATTCAAAGTGATTTTCAAGACTGTCTGTCCAGTTCATAACTAGATCAGCATCCATCTATCCACTAAAAAGTGGCACACCCTCCAAGGATTTACCACTTAAGGCTTTGAGTGCTTTCAAGAAGGGTTCCTCTGGTAAGAATGGATCAGGGGTAGGTGCTTCTTCTTCTAAGTCCAACTTGTTCTCCTTAGCTTCCTTTTCTTCTTTCTAGTCTACCTTGTCCTTCACTCTATCTGCCTTGTCTTGGACCTCTCCTAAGAGTTTCTCTAGTTGGCTCAATCTTTCTCTTAGTAGTCTATGGTACTCTTCTTGTTCTTCAACTTTCTTGGCCAATTCAACATTGGTCACCATCTTGCTAGATGCACTTGACTCTATACTTGAGTCCTTGGTTTGCAACATCCACTTGTTGCAACACTGCTTTCCCAAATCTTGAACCTATGCTTTGATACCACTCTGATAGGGAGAAACTTGGGTACCTCCTTGATTTTTCTTGAACTCTTCTTAGGTCACTCCTAGGACCTCTTAGGGATTCCTCAATCCACCCTCCACCACATGGAAAGATACACTTCTTCCCTCTTCCAAGAATCTACCTATCTTGTTAGGTTCCTCAATTTGTTCTCTACAAGAACTCTTCACATCTACACCTTCCAAGCCCTAACCATTGATTTGAGTTGTAGGAGGTCAAGGGCTTCATTACACTCCATTCTTGACTCCAAGATGGGGTTTCATTTTACCAAGGAAATTCACTTACCAATCGAACACTAGTTTCCTAAGATTTAGGCCTTGTAGCATTTTTGCTAATTAGGCCTCCTTAAATCTAGGAAATCACTAATACAGCTATAAATCCTCAAAGGACCCCCTAAAAGGTTTTGGTAGTTCACATGTATGGAAAAACCCACCAAAATTTTCTAGGTTTCAAGGTTCAACTCTATCCATACACCCTGTTTCTGAAATAGGGCTTCTTCCTTGTTTTTAGGATAGTATTGTGTCTTTGGCTTCAAAAATTTGTAAGATGAATTCTTGGGAAACCCTACTCATTCTTGAGTACCTACACAACATCATAAATTACATCCATGGCCTTCTTGGCTCATGACAACAACCTCCTGCAATTTTAAGCTATCTTCTACTTGATCTTCCTAACTGGGCTTCTCATTTAGCTCACCTAGGGAAAGATCTTAAAAATCATTGCATGCACTTCCAGAGCTCCTCCTTCTAGATAATTGAAGCTCCATGGACCTAGTCTCCATCCCCAAGTGGCCGTACAGAACCAATGGTGGGAAGTGGAGTTAGGTCCACATCTTTGCTTCTCAGTCAGAACTAGACAACACACTGTCTAAAACAAACAAATTTACAAAAACCAAAAGGAAGATAACTACAGAACAAAATAGCTACTAAAAACACTTTACAACATGCCCAACAATGGCATCAAATTGTCATAGTCCTAAATCTACTCCATGCACAACAAGAAAACACAAAAATCCTTCAATTCTGCTACTCTGTCATTCAAAAGCTCTTGGCTCCAAAACCCAAAATCCGTACAATGAACTCTAACCCTAAAAATTAGGGTTTTTTTTTCGTTATATCCCCTTAATACACATGTATAACTCCTTGGATGGATTCAAAAACAACTTAAACTTCAAAACCCTCAAAATAACAAAAAATGTTGTCAGCAACTTTTAAAAGTTGCTAATGTTGCATAGCAACATTTTTACATCTTTTACATAGTTGCACTTTTCAAGTGTTTTTCCACTACCTTGACCTAAATAACCCTAGTTAGACCTCTTAGGGTATCATAGGACCCTAAAGACATGAAAAACATCAATTGCCACTTGATCACATTATCAATTACAAAGCCATTAATGAGCCAAAATGAGCTATTTTAACTTAACAGAAAGTACAAATTTAAAACTAACTTAAGCACACTTGGTCCACATGACCTTATCTAATTACAATTCCCTTCAAGAGGGTCTTTAACACTCTCACACACCCAAAATTACATGAGACCACCAATCTAACTGGCTTCTCAAGGGTGCTCCTGCAGCATAACGACTTTCCCATAAATGGAAAGTAGGAGATCGACAGGAAAGGTAATGATTACAAGTCACACCCGCACACTTACTGGGTGTCCATTTTAAAAGGAAATACTTGGGTATGTGTAGGATCATGGTATACCAAGCTATGGCCTTAAGTGGCAATAAAATTTGAGAAAATCAGGGTTAGTCAACTTGACAAAAAAAGTTGAGCATCTTATCAACCTTATGTGAAAAAGTTGTAAAAATAGAATTTATAGGAAATTGAATGTAGTTTCTAAACTACTAGCCCTTGTCTGAAAAAAAAAAATCTAATTGGTCAATATTTTAGATTTCAATGCAGTAGTACAAAAATTTCAGGAAAAAGATAAAAAGTACGTGTATGTCTGACCAACTTAATCACAATCAAATGATGATATATTTTCACAAGATTCTAAATATAAGTAGTAGACTCATGCCTGGATGTGATGCATATTTTTGTGTAATTTATTACCAAATAAATAATTAATTATGAATTTTCTACTACAACTTGTTCAAAGTAAAAAAACTCTGACCACCTTAACTAATTCTAAACTTTACAAAATTGCAAACTTTCTTTTTCTTATAGTAGGAGAAGCATACAATGTAACCCATGTTTCAGATTTCAAAACGGTTAAACCATTTGAAATTTATGGTTGTTTTTCAATTAGTCTTTCAATGAGGACTTTAGAGATAAATCAACTAGAAAATAAGTAATAATTACTTACTGAACTCGAATTCTAACAAAAATTATATTGATGGAAAGTTGATAACTTCTTTAAGAAACCCTTTTTGTTTCATCAATTTTGGGTGAAAAAAATGTCATCAGCTACATTGTCTAAGTCTGCAGATTTGGGGAAATATGGTGAACACGTCATTTGGGTTGACCATCCACGTTTGGCATTGGAAATCCAAACCGAAAGAAACTACCAAGCCTAATCATATATCCAATATTATCGTATATTCGACATTATCGTATATCTGATATCTCCCGCCCAAATACAACATTTTGATTTCGAACCTCTTTTCAATTTTATGATTCAAGTTTTTTCAATTTTATGATTTTATATTTTTAGTTTATATATTATAGATTTCATTTGTTTTAATATTAATATTAGATGGTAATAGCATTAGTATTATATAATTATTTAAATATTCATATTATATTATTATTTATTTCTCTATTTTATAATAGTATAATATTAGTATTAATTATTTATTAATATTTATAGTATAATAATAATACCTAGGAGAGAGAGTAGGAACTGTAGAGAAAGAGGGAGTAGGAAGTCTCTCTCTCTCTCTCTCTAGCAAGTAGAGAATATAATATTAATATAAATATAAATATAATATTAATATGTTATTAATATTAATATAATAATAATATTAATATTAATATTAATATAACATTAATATATTGTTTAAATAAAATAGTAATACATAAAGTAGAATAAAAATATGATGAAAATGAAAATCTTGAATCCAAATTTGGGTGGAAGATATCGGACAACCTATAATATCGAATATCCGATATTATAGGATATCTGATATTCTTTATTGGTATCCAAAAGAAAAACTTGATTCTCTGGGTCCATGTCCGAGAAGCACCTTTTTCTGGAGAGAATTTCATGGGAAATCAGTTGTTAAAGACAAAAAAACACTTTTTTGAACCTTTTTGTTGGAATCTCTGTATTATCAAAGGTTGCATCACCTTTTTGGTCTCACCATGGGGAGTAGTAGTCGTCAAAAGCGTAAACGGGAGAGGAAGTTGTTGGCAAGTTGATTCCCAGGGAGTATATGACTTATTTTGTGTTGTCATTATGGCAACAAAGTCATATGAAGTTTTGACAGCAAACTTTGTAGTGAAAATTGACTAAGTATAGAAGATAAGACAAAATAGAGAATATACATATGATTAGAGTACCAACGCACGTGCGTACGACCGATTCAGAATAAGCACCTTCAGACATAAGCTCTATGATATTTTTTTATGCTTACCCTATACACGCATGGTACGGAATGTCAATACAGACAAGTTATAGAAAGAACAAGTACACTAGCAGTTCAAAATATAGAGTATGAAGCCGACTTCAAGTTTTTAATTAGTTTGTAATCTTTTGTTGTGTAAAGACTAAGCGCCTATTGGAATAATTTTGTAATCATGTATTAAACATTATTGTAAACATGCTTAAGCCAATTTGT
>MU227475.1:4344930-4356458 GCA_018584345.1 Thuja plicata | reverse complement strand
ATATATATATATATATATATATATATATATATATATATATATATATATATATATGCAATGTAAAGGTATATTACATGTGTCAAAAAAAAGATGCATAGCAGAGATATAAAATAATAGTATAAATATGTCAGCATGATAAAGAGCCTTTAAAGAAGATAAGAGCATAAGCGCATAACCGGAACTGATCAGACATCTATGTCATATACAACAGTTCACTTTTGGATATAGTGCATATCTATTCTCAGAAGGTTATAGCCTTCTTTCTTATTGAGTAGTGAGCTCTTGGATAGTGAGTCCTCACCCCTAACATGGTTGTTTGTAAAAGACTCCTAATAGGATCAGGCCTTTAATCAGGTCATTGTACTTGCATTGTAAAGACTACTCCTAACAAGGAAAAGGAACTTTAACAGGTTCATTATACTAGTGCAATATTTGCGGGTACTAATTCCCACCAGGGTTTTCCTCGATCAAGGTTTCCCCATAATCATATCATGTGTTATGTGTTCTTGTGTTAAGCTTCAAGTGATATATATTTGATTTATGTTTAAAGTTTCTAAAATAGAATAAATAGTTAAACACTGACTCACCCCCCCCTGCCTCTTAGTATTTCCAACATAATCTCACAAATGAAGAGATTGAAGTGTAAAGATAAATGCATAGGATTGCCCATCGGAATAAGAGACAAGGTATGTTAAATTTTAATGAAGATGTGGGCATAAGCCCACCCTTAAATGCGGTTTGAAGTGAAGAAGAACATGAATTTGAAATGATTTATGACAATAATATTGAAAATGAGAATGTAGGGATTGAAGATGAAAATGTAGGTTTCGAAAATAAACATGCACATGTGGACAATGGAAGTGTGGACATTGACAATGACAATCCACTATATGAATATAAAGGAATTGACAATGGTAATGATGCACTAGAACCAAATCAGTGTCACACATCTCCAAATTATATGAGAAATGAAGTCCCTTGTGAGGAAGAAATACAAATTTCAAATTTGAGACCTTCAAGAACAATAAAATGGTTACTTGAAATTGATAAGAACATAATGAGAAATTTTGATGGAAAGCGATCAGAAAGAACCGTTGGGTTGTGGGTTTCAAAACTTTTTGATCAATTTTTTAGCCACAAGACATTGGTTGAGAAATGTTAATTGTTTATGCAGTTGTTAAAGATGCAGAATATGAGACCTATTCTAGCCAAATTGAAGATTATTGTGAACAAGAAAAAGGAGAGGAATGCTATTATTGTGAGAAATATTTTTAGTGCTCTCAATTCCATTGGGAACAATACCAAGGAAAAAGACAAGAGAGCTGCTAGGTGGGTTATTACAACCTCCTTAGTAAGTCATCATTTGAGAAAGGCTCATTTGATGAGACAACCTTGTGTTGACTTGAACCTAAATCATAAAACTTTAGATAGAGCACTTGCAAGAAGAGAAAGACTTGATACTCTTCAAAATGATACTTGGGCTTATGGTGGGAGACTTCCACATTGTGATAAGAAGCTTACCAATTATGTGAAGGATTAAATTCAACTATTTTGGCAATCTAACTCAAGAGTCTCACAAAATGTGAAGGATGTCTTGAAGTTGAGAATTGACATTAGAGACCGCACCCCACATCCAAAACATTATTCGGAGGTGCTTCAAATAATGTTTTTCAAAAAATTTTGTGAAACACATCCAACATTGCAAATATCACAAAGAGCTTTTGAAGAATTGAAACCTTTTTTGTGTGCCTCTTAAGATTCGAAATACCTATTGTTGCAAATATCATGTGGAGTTTTCAATGCATCATGAATTGTTATGATCCATTCATTTTACTTTGGATACTAGTGAAATGTTGGAGGAATGTGGTGCAAGTGCTCTTCCAAAATCATCAAGAGACTTTATAGATCATTTTTATGTCCTAGAGATGATGGATGTTTCTTATATAGACAAGATTGCTTAAATGGAAAGTGCTTAGAGTGTGGTGGGCTAGTGAGCTTGTTTCATGTTTTCATGAGGGCTGCGAACATGATTTTGGAAAGACAATTCTCCAAAAAATGGTATATGAAACCATTAAATATACATTGAAAAGTAGAGGTGAAGGCTCTAGATGTGAGTTGGTTACAAAAGAATGCAATGCAGCTGATTTTATTTCAGATTTCAGGAAGAATATTTTTTACAAGTTTGCAAGGCATAGTCACAGGTCTCAGTGGTTGGATCAACAATTCAGGATTTGTAGGGTTACTTTCTAGATTGGAAATATTATATCGGTCATTGACTTTGCATAGAACTATACATTGGATCCCCAAAATGAGTTGCAAGCTCAATATTACAATTCTATTTAGGTTGCTATTTTTGTGCACGTAACATACAGACATTCCCCTGATAGTACAGAAGATGACTGAAAGATAATCCAAGAATACCATTTTTATATGAGCAATGATAGATCTCACTCTCACGAGTATGTCCAAAATTGGTTTGAAAACTATTTTGAGTGGGTGCGGGAAAATGATATTTCTATGGATAGACATCTCATTTGGTCAGATAATTGCACAAGTCAATTCAAAAATGCTCGTATGTTTTATTGGTTATGTAGAATGCATTTAGAGAGAGGTGTACCTCATATTTGGAGTATTTTTTAGGCTGGTCATGGAAAAGAGGAGCAAGATGGAGTAGGTGCATGTGTAAAGAGCGCTCTAGTTAAGGAGCAATTGAGGATTTCAGGTGCAAAACTCCTTGATGCTCATTCTATTGTTGATTGGTGTACTTCAAGATTATCGCAGGGGAGACTCTTGATTCAGCGGTGTGCAGATTATTTTGGTTGGTTGAATTGGGCACAATTGGAGATAGGTTGGATTGTCAAACCAAGAAAGATTCTTTAAAAATGCATTCATTTCGAAGCTCAGATGCTAGTACATGGACCATTTGGACATGAGATTTGGCTTGTTTTTGTCCGAGGTGTCTTCAGTGTGATTAGGATCAATGTTAGTCAAGTGAGTGGGTCAATACGTGGGTTTTACATTGTCTAACTCCTTTATCTCTCACACTCTCTGTAATAAATGATGACATGGATTGTTCACTTGAATGTGACCATCTTTCAGCTCTTCTACAGCGAGGACATGTTTTTGAATTGGTTGCACCACAAGGGAATGATGAGAGATCACATTACTGGTTAGCACATTGTGTACGAGGAAAGCAGAAACATGCACAACCGATGATAGATGATGATATGTTTACATATCCAACAGGATCACATGTTGTTGCAAGAACATGGTTGCTCACATACATGATTAGAAATAATGGTATTCCCATGTTTGAAGACTACGAGAAGCACAAAACCATTCTTATGTATTCACACCTTGTTATAGCAGCCAATGTTAAGTTGTTGAAACATCAAGGAAAACCAAAGACAAAGGAACTTTTGACTATTAGTACTGTTGATCATGAATAAATATTGAATAGCTTCAAGCAGAGGGATGACCCTTAAGGCACACTTCAATAGGTAAGTGAAACTCACTATAAGGTTTTCCATGTTGATTATGGTTATGTTCAATACATGTTCATTGTGGTTTTCTACTTTAAACTTGGCCAATAAACTTGGTTTTGTATGTGGATTGTAAGTGAAGTTAAATACATATATGATAGATATAGGATATTCAGGTGTGAATTTGATTAGCCTATATCTTTTATGATGGAAAACTTCACTATGCATTGGCTAGTCATGTTCTTTGGTTTGTTTAGTTGCTTATACATTCCTAATCATTTTGACTTGACCTATAAACTTAATTTTTTCTTGTGCATTCTAAATGTAGGGATTCAAATGTAGATGTCATCGAGTACCATGTTTTAAAATTATTCTCTTTAGGAGTGGAAATGATACTTAAAATTTTGATATATATAGTTTTGTATCTAAGAATTTGAAATTCTATATCTTAGACTTTTGATAACATTGATGTAATCAAAACTTTATAATGATGAAATACATGCAAGAATGAAAATATTTGACAAAAAATTGTCAAGGATTTATTTCAAATGTGTTAGATAAGATGTCTTATAAATTATTGTACAATAAAATATAAGGCTTTGTTGAATGTTTTCAAAGTAGTAAAGTATAGATCCGTACAATTTCAAAAAGTCACAAAATTACATGAAAAATGCATCCGTATACAAAACACCTTTTCTAGTTTTACTTAAAAATATCCCAAAGGTCTTGGAAATTAATTTTATGATCAAGGAGTACTAGTTGGGTCAGAACTTTTCCCAAAAGGACAAGTCTTGAAGCATTGGACAACTCCTCTAACTTATGAACCCTCACTTTGGCTTGGAAGGGCTAATTGGGGCACTTAATGAAGGAAGTACCTATCAAACATTGAAATCAACCAATATAACACTTGGGGTACCTTGGATCACATGAGAGAATATCATTTATCGATTTTTGGTTCTTGAAACAATACCCATCAAAAGCTATGGGGAATAGAGAATCTAGTCTATGCTTCTCTGCCAGTCACATACCACTAAGAATTTGAGAGCATCAAGAACCCTTTGTCATGGGACCAATCCATCAGCTCCATCAGCTCCATTTGTTTGGGTAAATACTAGGGGATACCTTTCATCATTCGCGTAGCACCAAGAAAATTTTGGCGCATGTCAGACTGAAGTGTTCCCAAGGTGCACTAAGCCAAATTTGGCAGTGATTTTTGGAGATCCATCTCTCGTACCTTGTGAGAGATATCAAAGATCCATGATTTGAAAAAGGACCGTCTTAGGAAGGCCTATTAGCATGTGGCTTGGTTTTGGGAGATTCTAATATGATTCCATTTAGCTCATTTGAAAGTTTCTCAATGGTACATCTTTCAAACCATTCGTTGTGGGACCAAACTGTTAGCTCCATCAGCTCTCGTTGGCTGGGTAAACACTAGGGGAGAGATTTCTTCTCCTATGTAGCACCAAGAACATTTTGGCGCATGTTGAACCGAAGTGTTCCCAAGGTGCACTAAGCCAAATTTTGCAGCGATGTTTGGAGATCCATATCTCAGACCTCGTGAGAGATATAAAATATTTGTGAAGTGCACAAGGACCATCTTGGGAAGGCCTACAAGCACATGGCTCAGTTCTACGAGATTCCACTCTGATTCTATTTGGCGACCAAATCTCGGTTGGTGCAAAAGTGACATTATTTCTCAGTTAAAAGTTGCTCAATGGTGCATTGGTGCAGGGCATCTCCCCATTTTATTTTTTGATGTTGTTTAGGGTTGGATTAGGATTTTTTTTGTGTGTTAGAATAAGTTCCACAAGGTTCGAAGCAATTTTAGTTTAACTTCATGTTTGTAAGGGCCTTAGTGCGGACTAGGTGTTTTGGATCATTTTGGCTTCAAATTGTGAAAAGTTTCTATTTTATTGAAAAATGGGTTAGAGGTATGTTTTAGGACCCTACATATCCTATTTAGGGTCTTGGGAGTCAACATCAATCATTGAGTTGACAAGGAAAGTCAAAATGCATCAAAATGTAAAAATTTGCTAGCAACTTTGAAAGTTACTCGAGAAACTTTTGTAAGAAATGAAAAAATGTGGTTAGAACTAATTGTAACTACCCATGATTGGTATATGAGCATGGGATAAATGTTTTGGAGAGGTTAATGAGATTTTGGATTTAGACACTTAATTCTGACACCCCTTTATGGATGAATATATCCATTTTTGTGTAATCTGCACCGTTTCTTTGTTTCTGTTCAGCTATGTATGGATTGGCATAGGTGATCGGGATCCATGGTAGTGTAGTGTTTTCTTTCAAATTCCATATGCAATAGGTATTTTATTTTGAAGTCCAATAGGTGTTAAGTTTCAAGTTTTTAAAGGTCACTGGTCTGACAGAGACAAAAATAGTGCTACCTAGTTAGAAATGGCTCTAACCTAAAATCCCTCTGGTGGAAGTATCTCAAACCATGGTGAAAGTAGGGTTAGGGTCTATAGATAGGTTTTATGTTTTCTTTTCCATTGTTTCAATTTATTTAATAGGCCAAAAGTGAAGCCCTATGGCTGACTAGTGAAACCAGGTGAGCCAGGACATGGAGAAGGAAGGATTTGAACAAGCACCCTTGACCTTTTGGGGAAGACTTCGTGGAATTTATAGATGCACCAGATAGTCTCCTAAAAGGATTCAAAGGTGGGAGGAGGAAAATCCAATATTGGAGACAATTTTGTCAATTATACATGCTAACTGGTCTAGAGGCCTAATTAATAGGCTATAATCTAGGGCTTACAAGAAAGCTAGGTTTTAGGTGCTTCTAGAAGTCAGGGTTGTGGATTCTGATAAGGTTGGGTGATGTCTTGAATATTTTCAAGTTTGTGTGTAGGGTCACTTGGATATTTTGTGAGTATCTGGCCAAATTTGGTGGAAATAGGCCTATTAGGAATTAGGCAATTAGGCCTCCTAGTGAATTAGGGACCAATTGGATTGGTAAAGTGTCTTGATGTATTGGGATGATTGTAGAATGATTTGTAATGGGTCAAGAAGGGTGTTGAGAATATTTGTGAATGTGTGGAAAGATCCTAGATAGAGGATTGGCATTCTAGGTCCAGTTCTTGTGGAAAAACTAGCTTTTGGTTAACTAGTTGGACTAGTTAGGCCTAGAAAACTTGGAGTCTTTAAAGTAACAACTATACCTTGGAGGAGAAGTTGGTAGAGAGGATCTTGGAGGTCCTAAAAGAAGGGAGATCCAAAAAAGAAAAACCATTGGATGGTTGAGTTAGTCATTTAAGCATTTTGGAGTGGAGAAAAGCCTAGACTATCAAACCCTCTGCATTAGAGTGGTATTAGAGCCGGAATAGCTTGAAGATTGTATATTCTTGAAGGGGAGGAGACTCAAGAGGTTGAAAGAATTCCTCCTAAGGAAATGAGTAGGGATTCCATAGTGTAATTTGTTTAGGGCCTCTTTGAGAAGGCTAGTGTGTCCAAGACAAAGGGCAAAAAGAAGATCACAGAATGTGGAGATGAAAGTGATGGAGATGAAAGTCAGACAGAAGAGTCATCAAACAAAGGGAAAGAACCTAAAATATACAAAGAACAAAAGGTATTCTTAGATGCCTTCAAGTATTTAAACAAGGATAGCATGGAACACATACCATATTACTGTGGCAACTTGAATAGAGAAGAGTTGTTGGATTGGCTTGAAGCCATTGACAATAAATTTGATTATAAAGAAGTCTCAGAGGAGAAGAGAGTTAGTTATCCTAAGGAAAGAATAAAGGGATCTACATTGGTGTGGTGGAAAATGATACAGGATGAGAGGTTAAGAAATGGAAAGAAAAATATTTTTTCTTGGGAGAGGATGAAAATCAGATTGAGGGCACAATTCTTTCCTATTGATTATGAAACCAAATATATCAAAAGCTTTAGAATATATCACAAAAGGAAATGTCAGTGAGTACCTACACAAAGGAGTTCCATAAACCAAGTCTAAGGGCTAGGAGACAAGAAGATGAAATGGAGAAGGTAGCTAGGTACCTTAATGGGCTAAGGCAAGGGATACAAGATGAGATCAGCATGATGGCCCCTGACAATATGTACAAATGTTTCCAAGTGGCCTTAAGAGTAGAGGACAAGGCTAGAAGAAGGAATGACTTCCATCAAAGAGGAAGAGGTGGCAGAAATAATAGAGGTTTTCAGAGAGGAAGGGGTAACTTTGGTAGAGGATAGATCTCTAATAGACAAGAAGACAATCAGTCTATGAAGAGTAGTGGAGGAAACCAGTATAGAGGATCTTTAAAAAGGGGAGAATACAGAGGTAGGGGACCACCAAGAGGTAGGTTCCAAACCTAAGGAAGAGCTAATTTATTCTTCACTGGCAAATGCTATAACTACAACCAAGTGGGTCACACAATGTGCAGGCGTCCTGAAAAGACTTCCTCATCTTCAATGGGGGATAGAAGGAATCAATTGGTACAAGGGGATGACACTCAAAGTGTCACTTGTCCCATCTCCAAGGTAGGTCTATTATTGGATGGAGAGAACTTAATGTTAAGGATAACCTTGTTGAAAGTGCCTAGCATTATAGAGAAACCACAGAGGAAGAACTTGTTTAAAACAACTTGTAGGTCTCATGGGAAGATTTGCAAAGTGATAGTGGACTCTGGATCCACTGAGAACATAGTATCCACAGAGATGGTGGAGAAATTGTAGTTGAGAAGGATACATCATACCACACCCTATAAGGTTTCATGGTTGAATAAGGGTCAACAAATAGTGGTAGATGTGTTGGAATAGTCCCAAAGGATAACTGAGAGGGGGGGTGAATCAGTTATCAACTACTTTAATTATTTTATTTACTTAGATATCAATTAACATAAAGAAAATGCACATTCAGATAACACAATAGAGAACACAACAATTTTGGTTATGGGGAAACCAAATAGGTAAAAACCCCGGTGGGAATTAGCACCCACAAAGAACTATACTTGAGTATAATTATCCCTATTAGGAGTTGTTCTTCACAATGCAATAAGTACAGAGACCTATTTAAAGGTCAAACTCTATTAGGATTCTTTTACAAGTAACCCTATTAGGGGTGAGGACTCACTGTCCAAAAGCTCACTACTAAAATCATGAAGGTTGCAACCTTCAGTAGAACATATATACACTTTATCTGATAGATGAACTATTTGAGTAGACCTACTATCTTGATTAGTTCCAATGAATTGTAGTCTCTTCTTGATTCTTCACATAGATCCTCAACTAATGAATGATGACTCTTTACTATTCCATACTAACCAATAAAATTCTCTATTCTTTTTCTTTCTATTTTCTTATCATTCACACTTAGCGTTCATCAAATGAACTACTATAAG
This sequence comes from Thuja plicata, assembly GCA_018584345.1. NCBI lineage: Eukaryota > Viridiplantae > Streptophyta > Pinopsida > Cupressales > Cupressaceae > Thuja > Thuja plicata. The sequence goes on along the minus strand of MU227475.1, from coordinate 4,347,616 downwards.
TATCATCCCAAAATATGTGATCTCTGTTGACTTTAGGATTCCCTTCAATACTTCTTTAGTTGGCCACATCAACCACACAACATTTTTAGAATCATGCAACCCAAACTTAATAGATGCGATGCTTCACAAAGTCGGCTCCACAAAATTAACTCCAACTTCATGATTCTGATAGAACATGTTTGGCATGTTTAGATAATTATCTTTGACTCATAAATAAACATAAATACAAACATGCATATCCCAAAGATAGGTGCAACTCAAGAAATAATGTAATTACGTTGGCTCTTCACATATAGTCTTCATTCTTTGTAACTGTCATAACTGATTAACATAACTAAATTGAAACTTCATATCTGACTCGCCGTGAATGAACATGGCATCTAGAACATGGAAATAAACACACATAGCTCCAGAACATCTGTACTAATAATTTTATATAGAAAACTGTTGTATATTATATTTTTTCATCAATGACAAATATACAATCAATTATTTTCACAGAAGCAAATCTCCAACAATCTCCCCCTTTGACATTGATGGCAACATATGATGTTATCAATTCAAAGTGTCTTCCTTCTTTTTAAAATCTTCTCAATATCCTCATAAAAAGTTCCTCTTCACTATTGTTGTTCTATATACTCCCCCTGAGTATATGCTCCCCTTAGTAATACTACCCCTTTGACATCAATGACAAAGGGTGTTAAACACCATTAAGCAAAGGTACTACTCTAGAAGTAGAGTAGTCAACCATTCATCAGTCACCAAGGATTGATGTTCTTGTTGCAAATTCTAATCAGACTCAGGAAAGGGAATTACTCCCAACTTCTCCCTGAGATACTCAAAAGTATATTTTGATAATGGCTTTGTAAAAATATCTGCTAATTGTTCTTTAGTGCTCACATAATCCAACTTTACTTCTCTGTCTGCAAATTTTTCTCTTAGAAAATGGTATTTGATCTCAATGTGTTTTGTCTTTGCCTACATCACAAGGTTCTTTGACATATTTATAGTACTACTGTTGTCACCATGAATAACAATAGGATAATCAATCTGAATACCAAAGTCTTTAATCATCTATTTCATCCAAATCATTGTTGAACAATTCAATGTTGATGCAACATACTCAACTTTTGGTGTTGACTAAGAGATACAATTCTTCTTTTTACTTGTCCAAGTGACCAATCTGCCTCCAAGAAATACTGCTCCTCCTAATGTACTCTTTCTGTCATCAACACAACCTGCCCAATATGCATCTATATACACATGATGTTGTATATTCTCTGAGTTAGGATACCATAAACCATAGTCTATAGTCCCTTTTAAGTATCTAAATATTCTTTTTATTTCCGTTAGGTGATTTTTATTGCGTTTAGCTACAAATATTCCAACAATGACAACTACATTAGAAATATCAGGTCTAGATTGAGTCAGATATATAAGTTTTCTAATCATAGACTTGTATAGGGTTTTGTCAACTACTTTGGAATCATCATCTTTAGAAAGCTTGCTTCTTGTTATCATGGGGGTGCTTACTGGTTTGCAATTGATGTAGAGGTGGTATGGTGGTCTTCAATCTTTCTACATTTGATGAGGGACTTCACACAACTTTTCTCCACACATAGCAAGTATGGCTCCAAGGATCATTTCTCTTGATCCAATACACACCTTGATCTATTAGAATGCACAAACCACTTGTGGTGCCACAAAACACTCCACATCATTGAGAAAAATTCATTGTCCCTCAACCAATTGCTAGTTTCATCTCATCCCCACACAATACCAAATCATTCCATAAAACTTCCCCAACACATTCATGAAATAAATTCCTCACAAACTGTCCTAGCACTGCCCCTTGCATAAACCTGTAAACAATCACTAATAAATTTTGAAATAAATATTAGTTTGAAAATCCCTCTAGTGAGGATGTGTACAATTAGGTTTTCTCTAACATATTTCAAATTTAGAAGGATCCAACAGTTCAACTGAAAGTTATGACCCCCACACTGAACTGCATTTTTCTGAGATAGCCATTCCTCCTTCCTGTGATTGTCCAGTCCCTTCTCTACCCTCAAACACATACTACATGCTGCATGGACACCTGCAGCCTCCAGGGATAATTATTATACTTCTTCCCCAACATCCTTGTCAAGTGAGAGGGTTTATTATATGTTCAAACACTAAGGGATCACAATTTGTCCTCTCGGGTTTCCCTAATTCAGGGTTTGGACAACTTTCACCAAAATGTAGATAACTTTTGCAAATCTTAACCAAATGCAACCATTAAAAATCCAAAATGAATTTAATTCACACCCCTATCATACCTAGTAAACAGTTTAACAAAAAAAAATATTTAACAACATTAGAAACATGAAACAATAGGGCTGTTGCAGAGAAAATCCAAAGAAATATAGTAAAATACTATTTGTATTGATTCAAAACTTCATAATTCTTTATCATTTCAACCATGTCTGCCTTCCTCCTCCCCCCCTTACATACTCCCCCACTTTAAAATAGGTGACATCCTCATCACCAGAACTCCCAGCTTAAGGCCCGCACTTAGCTACCATAGCACCTGTCAGCAAGATCTGCATATGCCTCATCGACTGCTCTCCACACCTTGGATGAACTGCACAACCTTGGCAACCAACCCACAAATAAGCCTCCTTTTATTCATATAATACCATCC
>MU227475.1:4295641-4342234 GCA_018584345.1 Thuja plicata | reverse complement strand
TGAGACAACTTACATCATTGTTTGCACTTTATGATATATTTCTTATTTAATTACATCCAAATGGAATATTCTTGAATTATAAAACCACAATTTAACCAAACTCTTATATCTACCCCATTACCCCTTAGATTATCCCTTTAGGCCTTTATTAGCCAACTTTGGCAATTTTACATTTTATGACTCCATTACATTTCATAGGCACTAATGGCCCAAATTACAATATTTTAGACCTTTTAGTCTTCATATGTCTTCAAATCCTATAGGATCCATGAGTGACCCTAGTGTTCCTCTTTAGCCTTTCTGCTTGGCCCTGGTGCTCCTGCACCAGCAATCTTCCATCTTGAAAGTTTTCAATATCTCCTTCACATACTTAGACTGATTTATGAATATGCCTTTGTCTGTTTGTCTTACATTCAATCTAAGAAAATATTTTATATGTCCAATCATTCTCATTTCAAACTCACTTTTCATTTCTTTGGCAAATTCTACACTAAGTTTGTCATTACCTCCAAAGATAATGGCATCAACAAAAATAGCAATGAGTAGTAATCCTTCATCTATCTCTCTTATGAATAAATTACAGTCTGCTACTCCTTTTCTGAATCCTATCTTTGTTAAGTAACCATAAAGTCTCTCATACCAAGCTCTTGGGGCCTGTTTAAGTCCATAAAGTTCTTTCTTTAATCTGCATACCATGTATGGTTTGTTTGAAAGTTTGAATCCTTCAGGCTGCTCTATGTAGACTTCTTCCTTCAAGTCACCATTTAGAAAATATAACTTGACATCCATTTGATATAATTTAAAGTTCTTGAATGTTGCATATGCCAAAAACAACTTGGTAGCTTCCAGTCTTCTCACAAGATCAAATGTATTAGTGTAGTATATTCCTTCTCTCTGCGCATATCCTTTACATACTAATCTTGCTTTGTTCCTTATCATTGTGCCTTCTTCATTCATTTTGTTCCTAAATATCCACTTTGTTCCAATCACATTCTTATCATGAGGTCTATAGACCAGTTCCCATGTTTCATTCTTGATTATTTGATCTAATTCTTCTTTCATAGCACTTTTCCAATCTGAATCTTTGCATGCATCTTCAACACTTAAGGGTTCAATTTGTGAAAGTAAGCATACCTCATCATCAACAGTTGAAACTTTTTCTCTAGATCTTGTCAAGAATTTTGCGCTCTGATCTCCAATGATATCTTCCATAGAGTGGTATTTGGGTGTGTATTTTGAGTTCTTAGGAGTGATACTTTCATCTGTAACCTATGATTCTTCTTCACTTGGTCTAGGATTATTACATGAAACATCAATACAGTCAAACATTTCTTCAATAACTATGTCCTTATTGATGGATTTGGGCTCATCTTCAATCATGGGAGCATATTCATAATATCTTTCTTGAATCATAAACTTCTCATCAATCTTCACATGAGTAATTTCAATGATCTTCTTTAATCTTAGATTGAAACATCTATAGGTATTTCTTTTAGTAGAGTAACCAAGAAAAATAACTTCTTCACTTCAAGCATCAAATTTTCTAATGCTATCATCTCTCTTGATGTAGCACTTAATTCCAAATATTTTGAAGTATTTTATAGTAGGTACATTACCAAACCAAAGTCCATAGGGTGTCTTGTCTGCACCTGGCCTCAATTGTATTCTATTGATAGTATAGACTATTGTATTGACCGCATCTCTTTAATAGGTATGAGAAACCTTTCCTTCAATCATGATAGTGCGCATTTTTTCAAGTATTATTTTGTTCCTTATTTTTACAATCCCATTCTACTAAGGGGTTCTAGTTGCACTTAACTGTCTCTTGATTCCATGTTCTTCATAGGTAATCATAAAACTAGTCAAAGGTGAATTCTCCTCCTCTATCAGATCTCAGACATTTTATCTTTCATCCAAATTCATTCTCAACCTTATCTTTGAACACTTTGAACTTCTCAAAAGCTTTAGAAATATTTTTTAGGATGCAACCCACATCATCCTTGAGAAATCATCAACAAGCAAAATGAAATACCTTTCTCTGTAGTAAGATCTTGTTTGAGTAGGTCCACATAGGTCTGTATGTATCAGATCTATTTTTTTTTTTGTAGAGTCTTGTTTTCTCCTGAATGAGGTCCTCACATGCTTCCCCATCACAAATTCCCTACACATGCTTTCAACTGGTTTTTCAATACTTGGAAGGTCTCTACATTACTTATCTTGACCATGTTGTCAAAATTAATATGACAAAGTCTCTTGTGCCATAGCCAACTGTCATCCACTTTTGCAACAAAACAACTTACTTCTAAATTGAGCTGAAAGACATTACCTTTGGTCTTTGATTCTGATGCAATCATGTCTCCTTCTTTGTTGTTAATGATGCACTGGTTGTTTTTTAATTCCAACTGATATCCTTTATCAAGAAACTGTCCAACACTTAGTAAGTTATGATGTAAACCATCAACACAAACAAAATCATATGTCTTATTCTTTCCATCTAAGGTGATAGAACCTCTGCCTATGATAGGTTTGGGAGTGTTATCTCCAAATCTAACCATGCCACCTTTGTGTTTGTCCAAATGTACAAATCTATCTTTGTCTCCTATCATGTGGTGTGAACATCCGCTGTCAATGATCTAGTTAGTTTTGATGTCATCTTTTGAAACTAATGCTAACTCTTGTTTTTTTTCTTCATCTTCTTTGTCCATTTCTTCAAGCATATTTTCAATTTCTCTAATGCAAACAAAACCAATTTCATCTTCTCCTAAATCATCATCAGTTACACCATCTTCAACATGATAACATTCCTTAGTGTACTTGGGCTTGTAATATGATCTAAACTTCTTGACTCTTGTAGGACACTTGGATGCAAAGTGACCAACTTTGTTGCATGAAAAACATTTGAATGGTAGTTGTCCTTCATATTTCCCTTTACCTTTCCTTTCTTTCTTGAAAATCATATGAATGATTTCTTCTAGTTTTGTATCCACTTCTTCATTATTACTAGAGATGCATATGGATTTATTCCTATGGACTGAGGCTTTGAAAGTTGTCTCAATTTTGGGTTCTGTCTCCAATCTTGATATCTAAAATGCAGATATTTTACTGATCAAAGTCTCTCTCATGAAGTCTTTTGAAAATTCCATAGTATCATCAAAGATATTGATCTTTCTCTCATAGTCTTTTGTTAGTGTGGTCATTAGTTTTTCCATTATATCATCCTCTAAAATTTCTCCACCATTATTCCTGATACCTGAAACTGCTTCATTAATTCTTTGATTGTAGGATCCGATGTTTTCTTCAAGTAGCATCTCTAATTTTTTGTACCTTTTCTTCCATGTCTTTCTACGTGCTTCTTTTCTTGGATGTATCCTTCAAACATATCTTCTAAGTATTTCCAAATAGAGTATGCTTTATCTGCCTTCTTGATCTCATAAAATTCACTGTCAGATAGGGAACTGATTAGGGCTTCTTTGGCGATTGCATTTTGAGTGAACACTTCCTTTTGTTTGATTGTAGAGTCTTCTTCTGCAAGGTCTTTCAAGGTGGGAACTTCAATTTTTTGAGTGGAAATCTCATAGATCTCAAATCCAACACACTGAAGATGTGTTATCATTTTTTTCTTCCAGTCAAGATAGTTTTCTCCATCGAACTTAGGACTCTCTTTCCTAAAGTATGCCATCTGATCTACCTTAAGCTATTATGCTTTCTCTCCAAGGCACTTGGCTCTGATACCAATTGTTGGAATAGTCCCAAAGGATAACTTAGAGAGGGGGGGGGGTGAATTAGTTATCAACTAATTTAATTCTTTTCTTTACTTAGGTATCAATTAACATAAAGAAAATGCACATTTAGATAACACAATAGAGAACACAACAATTTTGGTTACAGGGAAACAAAATAGGTAAAAACCCCAGTGGGAATTAGCACCCACAAAGAACTATACTTTAGTATAATTATCCCTATTAGGAGATCTTGCAACCTTGTTAGGAGTTTTTCTTTACAATGCAATAATTATAGAGACCTTGTTAAAGGTCAGACCCTGTTAGGAGTCTTTTACAAGTAACCCTATTAGGGGTGAGGACTCACAGTCCAAAAGCTCACTGCTAAAATGATGAAGGCTGCAACCTTCAGTAGAACAGATATACACTATATCTGATAGATGAACTATTTGAATAGACCTTCTATCTTGATCAGTTCCAATGAATTTTAGTCTCTTCCTTCTTCTTCACATAGATCCTCAACTGATGAATGATGACTCTTTACTATTCCATACTAGCCAGTAAACTGCTCTAATATTTTTCTTTCTCTTTTCTTATCATTCACACTTAGCATTCATCAAATGAACTACTATAAGTATCATCCCAAAAGATGTGATCTTCATCAGCTTTAGGATTTCCTTCAATACTTTTTTAGTCAGCCACATCAATCACGTAACTTGTTTAGAATCACACAACCCAAACTGAATAGACACGACGCTTCACAAAGTTGGCTCTACCAAATTAACTCCAACTTCACGATTTTGATAGAATATATTTGGGGCCTTTAGATAATTATCTTTAACTCATAACTAAATATGCATACAAACAAACATATCCCAAAGATAGGTGCAACTCAAGAAATAATGTAATTACATTGGCTATTCAAAGATAGTCTTCAGTCTCTATAATTGTCATAACTGATTAACATAACTAAACTAAAACTTCATATCTAACTCAGCATGAATCTACATAGAATATAGAACATGTATAGACCATGGAAATAAACACGCATAGCTCCAAAACATCTATACTAATGATTTCATATAGAACACTGTTGTATATTATATGTTGTCATCAATGGCAAACATACAATTAATTATTTGCACAAAAGCAAATATCCAACAAGTCGAAAAAACCTTGGTAGAGTTTGAGATTGGAGAGTATAAGGACAAGGTCCTATCTAACATACTACCTATGGATGCATTCCATCTACTCCTAGGACATCCATGGAAGTATGATGTCAAAGAAATACATGATGGAGAGAAGAATAATTATGTCATCACCAAACTAGGAAAGAAGTTCCAAATGGATCCATTGCAAGAACCCAATGAAGAGAAGCATGTGGGGAAAAGTGTGATGTTATTGAGTGGGAAAGAATTTCTAAAGGCCATGAATAAGGAGAAAGGAGTCTATTGTACAGTAGTGATAAAACCAAAGGAGGAAACTAAGGGGAAAGTTTGTTTTCCACCAGAGATACAAGCATTACTGGAGAAGTACCATGACCTAGTAGATATTAGTTTTCCAAGTGCATTACCACTTATGAGGGAAGTGATTCATTAGATTGACCTCATTCCTGGAGCAAATTTTCCTAAGAAAGTAGCATATAAGATGACACCAAGTTAGAATGTAGAGATAGAAAAACAGATTCTAGATTTGTTTGATAAGGGGTTAATAAGGAAGAGTTGGAGCCCATGTGTTGTGCCAACAATACTTGCACCTAAGAAGGATGGGAAATGGAGGATGTGTATGGAATCCAGGGCTATAAACAAGATCACAATCAGATATAGGTTCCCAATGCCTCGGATAGAAGTTATTTTGGACAATTTAGGAGGTTCTTGTTACTTTTCTAAGGTGGACTTCAAGTTAGGGTATCATCATATAAGAGTGAGACTTGGTGATGAGTGGAAGACAACTTTTAAGACCAATGAGGGTCTATATGAGTGGCTAGTAATTCCCTTTGGCCTAAGTAATGCACCTAGCACACTCATGAGGCTCATGAATGAAGTGCTAGCAGAGTTCATTGGTAAGTTTGTAATAGTTTACCTTGATGATATTTTGATCTTTAGCAGGTCCAAGGAGGAGCACATGAAGCATTTGGAGATGGTCTTAAGGAATCTACATCAAGATAAGTTGATGATAAATCAAGAAAAGTGTGATTTTCTCAAAATTGAACTAGTTTACCTTGGTTTTGTGGTTGCTAATGGATGTATGAAAATAGATCCTGATAAAGTTAAGTCCATTTTGGAGTGGCCTACACCTAGGTCTATAGGGGATGTTAGGAGTTTCCATGGGTTGGCCTCCTACTATAGGAAATTTGTGAGAAACTTTAGTCATGTATCTGCCCCAATTCTGAACACCATAAAAGGTGGAATCAAATGCAAGTTTGAATAGACTGTAGCAGTAGACTAGGGGTTTGAAATGTTGAAAAAGAGAACTGTAGAGCTACCTACCCTTAGGTTCCCTAATTTTAATCAACTCTTTGTAGTAGAGTGTTACGCTAGCAAGTTGGCTATTGGAGTAGTGCTAAGCCAAGAGGGACACCTTGTGCCATTCTTCTCTGAGAAGTTGAATGACGCAAAAAAAAAATACTCCACCTATGATTTGGAGTTATATGCTATGGTAAAATCCTTCAAGAAGTGGAGACACTACCTATTATCTAGGGAGTTTGTGTTCTATACTAATAGCCATACCCTAAGTTTCCTAAATGGACAAGAAAAACTAAATCAAAGGCACATGAAGTGGGTAGAATCATTGCAGGCTTATATATTTGTTATTAAGCATAAGAAGGGGGTTAGCAACAAGGTTACAAATGCTCTTAGTAGGAGAGTACTCACAATCCAAGAGATACAACTACAAAGTGTAGGAATGGATGATTTGAATGACCTCTACAAGGAGGACAAAGATTTTAGAGAAGCTTATGAAGAATGTGTGAAATTCCACCAGGGGTTTAAGGTGGATTTCATTGAGTTTGTGTTGTAGGAAGGCCTATTTTTTAAAGGTTACCTTATATGTATACCTCAGTGTTCAATGAGGGAAAACATTGTGAAGGAGAAACACCAAGGGAGCTTTGGGGGCCACTTTGGAGTGGATAAAACTTTAGAGTGGGTGCATAGGCATTATTATTGGCCTAAGATGTAGTCAGATGTTAGCAGATTTGTAGAAAAATGTTAGATTTGTCAGAGGGCAAAAGGAAAATGCAAAAATAGTGGGTTGTATCAACCTTTATCAATACCCCAAAGGCCTTGGGAGTGCCTTAGTATGGACTCTGATTTGGGGTTACCAAAGACACCTAAGGGCCATGACAGTGTGTTTTTGGTGGTAGATCATTTAACAAAATGGCACACTTCATTCCATGCAGAAAAACAAAGGATACATCTCAAATTGCAGTTCTATTCTTTAGGGATATTGTGAGGATCCATGGATTGCTCCTTAATATTGTAAGTGATAGGGATAGTAAGTTTGTAGGTCACTTTTGGAGGAACTTATGGAAGATACTTTGAACAAACTTGTCTTTCTCTTCAGCCTATCATCCACAATCAGATGGGAAAATAGAAGTAGTGAATAGGTCACTTGGAAATTTTCTTAGGTGTCTGACCAAACAACATGGACAATCATGGGATCACATCATAGGTTAGGCAAAATTTGCATATAATGACTCCATTAATAGGAGTATAGGGAAGAGCCCCTTTGAAATAGTATATGGGGTCAATCCTAGAGGGATATTGGAGTTGAGGGATCTCAGTTTTAAGGACAAGAGGAGTGCACAAGGAGAGTCATTTGCAGAACAGATGAAGGAGCTGCATGAACAAGTTAATAATACTTTACACAAACAAGTGGAGAAGTACAAATCCAAAGATGATCAGACCAGAAGAGACTTGCAGTTTAAGGTTGGGGATATAGTATTAGCCTACCTTAGGAAGGAAAGGCTACCCAAGGGTCAGCCTACTAAACTACTAATGAAAAAGATAGGCCCTTTGAAGATTTTTCACAAATATGGAAAGAATTTATAAGAGGTGGAATTACCTCCTGATTTGGGGATCTCACCCATTTTTAATATTTGTGACCTATATCCCTACAAGGGGGAAACACTAGACACACATCAATCCACTCTTGAAGATTTAGAGGATGATGATTGGGTGAAAGATTTGCCTACCCCAAATCCATTGCAATTGGAAAGTTTCCTGGACTCTAAAGTGATAAAGAAGACAAGGAAGGATAACTACAAGGAGGACCTCATCAAGTGGTAGGGGCTACCTGAAGCTGAGGCCACTTTGTTGACAGAGCTAAATATTCTAAAACATTGGGTCACCATTGAAGACCTCCTAACTCAAGGGACTTGAGTTATTTTGTCCAGGGAAGTATGGTGCAGGGAACCTCCCCATTTGATGTTTTGATGTTTTTTAGGGTTGGATTGGGAGTTTGTGTGTGTTTTAGAATAAGTTCCAAAATTTTGGAAGCAATGTTAGTTTAACTTCATGTTTGTAAGGGCCTTAGTGCTCATTAGGTGTTTTGGATCATTTTGGCTTCAATTTGTGAAAAATTGCCATTTTAGTGCAACATGGGTTAGAGGTATGTTTTAGGACCCTACATATCCTATTTAGGGTCTTGGGAGTCAACATGAATCATCGAGTTGACAAGGAAATTCAAAATGCAAAAAGTTGCTAGCAACTTTGAAAGTTGCTCAAGAAACTTTTGTAAGAAATGAAAAAATGTGGTTAGAACTGATTGTAACTACCCATGCTTGGTATATGAGCATGGGATTGATGTTTTACAGAGGTTAATGAGATTTTGGATTGAGACACTTAATTCTGACACCCTTGTATGGATGATTATATACACTTTTGTGTAATATGTAGTGTGTCCTTGTTTCTGTATGGCTGTGTACGCATTAACATAGGTGATCGGGCTCTATGGTAGTGTAGTGTTTTGTTTCAACTTACATATGCAATAGGTAGTTTTTTTTTAATTTCAGTAGGTGTTAAGTTTCAAGTTTTTAAAGGTCACTGGTCTGACAGAGACAAAAATAGTGCCACCTAGTTAGAAATGGCTCTAACCTAAAATCCCTCTGGTGGTAGTGTCTAAAACCATGGTGGAAGTAGGGTTAGGGTCTATAGATAGGTTCTATGTTTTATTTTTGGTTGTTTCAATAGATTTCATAGGCCAGAAGTGAATCCCTATGGCTGACTGGTGAAACCAGGTGAGCCAGGACATGGAGAAGAAAGGATTTGAACAAGCACCCATGACCTTTTGGGAAGACTTAGTGGAATTTATAGATGCACTAGATAGTCTCCTAAAAGGATTCGAAGGTGTCAGGAGGAGAATCAAAGATTGGAGACAAGTTTGTCAATTATACATGTTCATTGGTCTAGAGGCCTAATTAATAGGCTATAATCTAGGGCCTACAACAAAGTTGGGTTTTGGATTCTGATAGGGGTGGATGATGTCTTGAATATTTTTAAGTTTTTTGGTGGCGTCACTTGGGGATTTTGTGAGAATCTCGCCAAATTTGGTAGAAATAGGCCTACTAGGAATTAGGCAATTAGGCTTCCTAGTGAATTAGTGACCAATTGGATTGGTAAAGTGTCCTGATATATTGGGATGATTGAAGAATGACCTATAATGGGTCAAGAGGGGTGTTGAGAGTCTTGGTGAATGTGTGGGAAGATCCTAGATAGAGGATTGGCATTCTAGGTGGAGTTCTAGTGAAAAAACTAGGCTTTTGGTTAACTAGTTGGACTAGTTAGGCCTAGAAAACTTGGATTCTTCAAAGTACCAACTATACCTTGGAGGAGAAGTTGGTAGAGAGGATCTTGGAGGTCCTAAAAGAAGGAAGATCCAACAAAGAACAACCATTGGATGATTGAGTTAGTCATTTAAGCATTTTGGAGTGGAGAAAAGCCTAGAGTATCAAACCCTCTGCATCATGCATCTTTCAAACCATTTTTAATGGGACCAAATCGTCAGCTCCATTAGCTCTAGTTGGCTGGATAAATTCTAGGGGATACCTTTCTTCACTCGCATAGCACCAATAACATTCTAGCACATGTCAGACCAAAGTGTTCCCAAGGTGCACTAACTAAAAATGAGATTTCAACTCAACAACTCGAATCAAGGTTTCTAATGCCACAAGAGACCTAATTCAACCATAGTCAGAAGGAATCAACTGAATATGGAGTCAAATTCTATGGATTATGGACAAAATGTTTTCAAAATTTTCTAGGAGATCTAGTTCACTGTTTTAGGACATCAACGACCTTCCAAAACCCCTAACTCCAAAATGATCTGAATCACTTGGAAAAAAAATGAGGTTTTCAAACACCCTTTATCAATATTTCCAACATATGTAAAGAAAGAGGTTGGTTTTTTTGGACCATACCCTATGGTTAAAACATTGAGACCTCAAGAATACACAAAAATAGGCAAAATTACAAAGGAACTAGATCATACACTTAACCCAAAGAATCCCACTCTTGGACAGTAGTTAATTATGTCCTAAAACACCTAAATATGAAATGAATTAGTCTCATACCCTTGGAAACATCAAAATCCCCAAATTATGGATGAATGAGTGAGTTTGAAAGTATTGAAGGGTTGCATGCATGGTGCATGGTTATAGCAGAAAAGGATCTGGTCATTGGAGGGGGTGATTTTGTGTTTGAATCCATGTTAGGATGGTATAAGGATGGCTAATCATCTATTTATTTGAGGGTATGGTGTTGGGAGGTCATACATTGACCAAGCCCTAGATTTTAGGGGTTGTTGAGAAGCAAATTAGGGATTTTGCACTTAGAGATGTCTTTTAATCAAATTAGTTGTAGAATCCATAGTTTGGGGTCATTTTATGACTCTTTTGAAAGTCTCAAGGTCTAGGGTGAAGATGCATTAGTAGTTTCTTTGGAAAAGCGGTCAAATTAACCCTCTTAGTTCACTGACAGTGGCAAATTTGAGTAGGATGGTCCAAAACACAAGGGGTCAGTTCTAAGATATGTTAATGGGATTGAAAAATGGTATTCAGATATGTGATTGGTTTTAAGAGTTGTTTGGGACTATTTTGAGAAAATATTTATAAACCCTTGTTGTTGTACTACTAGGATAGTGTATGACTCGACAGATTTGTGAAGGAGACAAAATATCTTGAAGGCAGAGTTTGTGGCTTGGTATATTGGTGAAACAAGTGTGTTGGGGTCCTCAGAGGAGTTATGATCACCTATGAAAGCAAGGTTGATGTTTGTGGTTGTAGAATCCTATCGAATGAAGGATGCATAACATGGAGTTTAGAGCATGATTGAATGTTAGGAGTATGAAGAAGTATGAAGAAGCACATTAAATTGATTGCAAGGATTATAAAAAAAAGCACGAAAAGTCCTTTTAGGTCTTTTCAAACATGGTGTAACACCAAAATAATAACATTAATCAAATGAAAACCAAATCTATAAAGGATCAAAGGTTGTCTCAGTGGGCATGCCACATGTATGAATGAAGGAGATTTAAAACCAAATCAGAGGTTTAGTTATCACAACATCACAATAATGGAGTCTTTCAAATAAACACATGTAAAATAAATGTTAAATAGCATAATGCGTTTGACAAAATATTAATCAATTGAACTCCTATTTACCATGAATCTTGCAATCAACTTTTTGGTGCTCTCAAAAGTATAGTGCACCAGATGGCTAATGGATAATGAATATGTAGTGTGAAAATAATACATACATACAACTCATGGAAAAGATATAATATAAAAATGAACATACATACATAAATACAATGCATGAAAAAGACATAATATGGAAATAATACATACATACAACCATGCTAAAGATATATTATGGAAATGATACATACATAGTACACATGAAAAAGATAAAATAATCAGAAATGAACATGGAGATATGTATATATGAAATAGTTTTGTCCAAAATGTGGCACATGCTATCTCCAAAAATTTACAAAATTAGTTCATATATAGACACAATATGGCATACGCCATCTCAAAATGTACCATATGGCATCTCAACATAAGAAGTTCAACTACAAATATTTCTAGGACATTCTATTCTACTGGTGGATGATCAAAGTGAAATCTCTTCAAACTACTCTTTGGATTTGATGGATCTTGCATTCAAATACAAAAGTGAAACACCAAGTTAGATTACTTAATTTATATGGTTTCTACAAATGATAAATAAAAATTTAAAATCATAGTCAACAATAATAAATATTTTTTTAAAATTGAACTCTCATGTACCTCGCCTCTCGATCTCCTCAAGCGGTTAAGAGACCTAATATATGTCTTTAGTTACAAAGGGACAATGCCACAAATGTCGACTCTGACCTGTATATATTTTTTGCAAAAATGGGATTGATCTAAGACTTATACTATTTAATGTTAGATCCTTGGTAGCAAATATATGTTTTAAATATAACTTAATTAACATCAAAACTTACCTCTGTTAAACTTTCTTCAAGAAACTTTGGTTCGGTCATCAGTGATACAAACCCTTGGCGTGGTACCTCCCTTAAACTAGGGATGACCTACAAAAGTCAAACAGATAAGTTTTATACAATCATGACTTGATCATATTAAATATATACTTGATAGTAAACTACACACAAATAAATTTAGAAATATACGTACTGTGGGGCTATCACTATGAATTGAGATGCCTGTGACTCTATCATGGTGAACCGGTCTCACGACATCATCAAACACCACCCTCTGTCAAATAAAACATGTAATTAAAAATGAGTACACACAAGTGACAAGTATACATGTATGCTTAACCAATCTAAAATACTTAATTACCTTCCCCTTGTCAACACCAGATGCCTGAACCCCCTCACATTGGCCCCTAGTGGCAACTGGTGAAACCGGTATGAGTATGTAATAAGATGATCATAAAAATTAGAAAATACATGTATACAATATTATAATAAAAGGAAACCAATGAGTACATTAAAATGTATGTACCATGGAAGTGTCAAGGCCAAATGAAATGGCCGATAGTGTGGACCCCTCCACATGTGCCATCTCCTCCTCTGTCACCATCTGGACATAAATGAAACACATAAAAAAACATAAGTGGGAAATCATTATAAGAAAATTATATTAAAAATATAAATGCTTAAAATTAAATACAATGTAACAAGTTAACTATTTACTCTTACCATAACAGTAGGAGTCCATGGCTATGTATTCCCTTGATGCACATCTCCATGGGGTGCTTCAGTTCCTATAGTGTGTTGTGTAGTATCATCCACCTCAAACACATAGTTATATGCATCACTATCATTCAGGGGACCCAAGCACATATTCTTTCACATAATGCAAGTATGAGGCACACAAACATGTGAGCTCATGGAGGATGTGGAAGGGTGAGAAGCATCAGTATGAGGAGGCAATAATGCCACACTCTGCCTAATGAGTAGATCACTCAAGGCGTGAATGTCTTGTATAGTCTATGAGCTGGCCTCAACAATAATGTCAGGATGCTACATTGTGGGAGGTGGTTAAATCTTGGGAGGGGGAACATATGTGTAGGATTTCACCCACTGTGCCCCTGGCCTGTCCTAGGGAGAGCCTAAGCTCATGCCCTGGTTCTGTCTCATGCTCCAGTAATTGACTTTGTGACCAAACACAAATTTAGCATACAATTTCCGTATGAAATATAATGGGACATAAAAATTGTTGTGGGGTGATCTATCAAAAACCATCCACCAGCGATCGCAAAAGTTGTCACATATTGCATCATTTGTATACCATTTAATTGACAACTTGGGTTTTTTAGGGTCCACTTTTAAACTGGTTTTTGGATTAACAAAAATGTTACATATGTCATGTTTTGTTATGTTTAGATCCATAACTTGATCGTAGTCAAGCCCATCATCAAATTGGGCATGCATGGATATTTGCATATGTGTTATGATATAAGTGCAGCATTGTCTTGTTTTGTGAGTTTCTCCATGCTCTCAATAATGGAGTTCAGTGTGGAAAAAATGAGATGCGAGGTGGGGATATTTGCATATGTGTTATGATATGCTCTAAGCTGATTTATATTTTCTCCTATGAGATCCAATATTGGTCGAGGGTTTGAGATCGATTGGTCTTCTGAAGGCGGGGGATTGTTTTGAGGTGGTTATGGATTGTTCACGGACTGAAAGGGAGGGTTTTCAAATTGGTCTGAATCCATGTCTGATTCAAAAACAATATATAATAAACAATATCAATTTCAACTCTACTTTATAATCAATTTTAAAAAACAATACACAATATCATATAAAACCTATTTTAAAAAAAAAAAAATTCAATGCAAAAACAAAAAACAAGAATGAAACTACATAATTTCACTTACCTAGTGTAGTATAGCAAATCTAATATCATATTCCTATCTGATATATGATTTTATTGGCTTGGCTTCACTGCTTCAATGTTTTCACAATGAAAATGTTGAACGCAGCCGTGGGCAACAATATATTATTAATGATGAATATTGGATATCCGATATTATCAAACATCTGATATTATCGGACATTCAATATTATCAGACATCAGATATTATCGAACATCTAATAATGCTTTAGCTTTTGATTTGGGCTTGGCCAGGTGTATTGACACCCAGGCCTAATCAAAAGTCAACAAACTTTTGGGTGTATTTTTGGACGAGTGAAAAATTGATTTTTTCACATCGCCAATTTTTGGCATACCATGATCTTGCACAGCCCCTGAATCGAAGTGTACTTCTGAGCTTGGAACTTAAGAATCCCCTTTTGATTATCTAACATGTTTTCAGGACACTTGGAATTTTTAAGGTAATACATGATGTCAACATAAAATGGTTGTCTTTCAATACTGGTTATTTTTGAATCTTGTATCACTACACTATTTACTTGTACCAAGTCTAGATTTTCTTCAGTCATTAGTTTTTTTGAACCTTGTCCTCTAACCAATTTTGTAATATGGATTTCTAAGTTAAATTATTGAATTTTGTTAATCCACTTACATCTCTTACCAGTCACTTCTGATTGGGTAAGAATATCCTTCACTGCTAAATGAGGAATATATGCAGTAACTTTGGCACAAACTAAATAAGGTCTGAATGATTTAACAACTTTTACCAATGCATATGCCTGCTTCTCCATCATTTCATAGTTCATCTCTGCAACTTGGAGAGATTTTCTAAAAAATGCTATTGGATGTTCAAATCCCTCCTCATCCTTCTGTAATAGAACAACAACAATAGTGTGAAAAGATGCAAATGAGAACAAAGAAAAGGGCTTATTGTAATCTGGAGATTTTAGAATAGGGGCCTCTTGTACCGCTTGCTTGATTTTCTCAAATTCTAACTGAGCCTCTTCATTCCACTAGAACTTTGCATCTTCCTAAATAGTAACTTGATTATTGGCTTGACAATTTCAGCAAAATTGGCAATGAATCTTCTAACAAAATTAATCTTTCCAAGGAAAGATTGCACACCTTTTATATTCTTTGGAGCAATGACCTTTTGAATAGCTTCTATTATCTTAGGGTCTATCCTAACTCCATCTTTGGACACTATATGTCCCAAAAACTTTCCTTTTGTGACTGCAAAATGACATTTTCTAGGGTTTAGTGAAACACCATATTCTAAAGCCTGTCTGTGTTATTTTGTGGTTCCTACAGCTGCAACACAACACTTCAATAAGTCATTGTATTAGTGAAAAACATGGGTTAGAAAGAATATCAATCACTAAAATCAACCTATTGCTTCCTATCTAGGAGGAGTGTTAAAAATGCCATAATTGTCCTCAGATTATGTATTTATCAGTGACATATACAACCTAGAATGAAAGATTCAAATGAAACTAAAATATATGCTCAAGAAATATGCATTTTAATCTCTAAAAATGAAGATTATAACAATGCACAATAAGAAAGCTACAATGCAATGTAAATTTCTAATAATATGAACAATATAACAATGCTTTCAACAATCCAAAATCAGGGGTCCATTGAGCTTAAAACTCATTCTATTTATAGAGTAAATTAGGAGTGAGAGGAGAGGTAAGGACATTAAATGCATGTGTAAGAGAATTAATGAGGGATAAAATTTATGAGGAATGGTGAGGGTATAAGCATTAATTATGCATTTATGAGAGCATTAATGAGGCATGGTGAGGGTGTAAGTCCAAGCTTGAGAAAGTGGACTTTGAGGGAAGGGGAGCTTGAGAATGTGGACCTTTTGGAATGAGTTGAATTCCTAATGAAAATTTTAGGAATGTGGCATCATTAGGAAGTGGGTTAAGATGGGATTTAGATTATAATTAGGCTTAGCATGTGTGAAGGGGTTGGGATTAGTTTGAACCTAGGGTTAAGGTGGTTGAGATAGGTTTGGTTAGGGGTTAAAGGGAATATTAACGAATTGAATTATATAAATAATTTATTCAATACTAGGGGAAATTAATTATTTAAGCTTGTGGTTGCTTTTGATAATTAATTAGGACTATAGCCAATTAATTAAATTAGTTAGGCTAGGGGATTGGCTTTTTGCAAGTGATGAGGTGTAATTTAGGATTTATTTAATTCTTTTTAATTAATTAACCTAGCCATGCTTTTTATTTGAATTGAATTGATTTGATTGGATTGGCTAAAGCAATTAATGTATTTTAGTGATTAAATCACTTAGGAGATTAAATTTGATTTGAATGAATTATGCCAGTAATTTGAAGAATTGTTTTGACATAATTGGGGGTATGATCACACTTAGGGAAAATAGAATGTATGGTCAGAGAAGACCAAATTAAGGTGGTTACATTTGCCCCTCTTTGAAAGGATGTGCGAGGAGCGCAATGATTCAAAGAAAGTTTTTGATTTTGACTTCAGAAAGTTTGAGAATTTCCCTCATGATCGAACTTAATGCCAGATGAGATCAGTCTCACACTTGATTGAACTAAACTAGTAGAATTGACTTTGAACTTGATCGAACAAAGGTCAATAAGAAAAGATCTTAAAGATACTAATTCTGAACTTGGTTTTCATCCAAAAATTGATAATACTGACTTCAAACTTGATCAAACGAAGGTCAGTACAAAGATTCCATGAGCTCTAATAAGAATCTAAGAAAATGTAGACATAGGATATCCAGCTTGTGAGAACCGAAGCCTTCAATCCAATAGTCCTGACTTAGTCAAGGAACTGTCATGCCTTTAGTTTTTTTTAATGACGAAGTCATTTTAAAGTTGTTTCGAGAAATAATTTTGATTGATGATAGTGTGATCATGCCCCCTCGGGAACGAAATAAAAAAAAGAATAAAAACTTTTTGTCCAAATGATCTATCACTTGCATGGAGTGGTTAGGTCAAGAACGAATCAATTAGAAGTGAAGAGACAAAGGTTTGATTAAGAGAAAACACAATGATACCAAGTTAATCACGTTAAAATGTGAGTTTTGAGTCTGTTTGAATGATGTCTAACAAATATTTTTTTTTTGATGAATAATGTGTAATTTGATGATATAGAACCTAAAAAACTGATTGCATAAAGCTTAACAAATCATTTTCAGAATATATGGAGCAATTCTTCATTTTTAGGAGCTATCGTAAAAATTATATTGCACTATGTAGAAGAATGTCGGCACATTTGATTTTGTTCCTAATTGATCACAAAGAGAAAAAAATGAGCTTCAGTTGTCTAGGAGGAGTTCTGGAGCTCCGAAATAGTTCAAAAAGTCAAATATAGGCCCAAATGTACTTTTTACTCACTCATTTTCACTTTTCACCTTAGTAATTCAGAGAGCTCTGTAGACAAGATGGTGTTCCCTGTAGAGAAGCATCATTTTGAGCTTGGTCATCAACATTAACGTCCAGCTGACTACCCACCTCTAGTAAGTACCTGAAAACCTACCATTTGAAATTTCCAATTTTCATTTTCATGCATTTTGGTGCAAGTTATAGGCATTTGAATTTTGCATTACATCCAGTAATTGGTGTTGCATCCTGTAAATCTTGCGTTGCTTCCAGTTTTTCCTAGATTTCCTACTTTTCTTCCTATAAATCTAGGATCCCACCCCGTTGTAGAGTTTTTAGTCGCATGTTGTAGGATTGGTAATTTTTTTCAAGATTAAACACCCTATAAAAAAAGGGTCACACATGGCATCCCGTGTCACGTACTATGAAAATAGGGTCACACCCCGGATGCCCCATCGCATCCTAGAAATCAGGAATCGCATCCTATAAAGAGGATTGCACCCCGTAAAAATAGAGTTGCATCTAGTTGTTAACCTCCCGATCTTACCAATTAGCCTATTTTGGTCTGTCTGATGACCAAAAACACTTAGCTGATAGGCTTTCTGCTTAGTTTCCTTAGATAAATTATTGATTTGGGTTGTTTATGTAATTGTTATATGTGAACAGGTTCCATTTGAGGTGTTTTCCTGCCATAGTCCATATCTTGGTCATGTTCTTGCTTTAGTGCAAGCGTTGATGGGTGACAAGGTTGAGTTAGTCGCTTGTGTAGGTTATATTCATTGAGAAATATACCCAATATCTAGTTAAATCGAGGGTTGTTGATTACTCTAGCTCAGAGATGACATCCAGAGCACAACACTTTCTATCTCCCCAGTGGCGAGATGATGGTCACACTAGAGGATGTGTGGCGGATACTTAGAGCTCCTTTGATAGGGCATGAGGTTCATTTTTATTCTACTTCTGCGACATCGATTGCTACTACATGACGCTTCTTTGGAAATGCTACGATTTCTCACTAGTACCTTTCATGGGATTACATGTGCTATCATTATGATCATCTACATGTATATTTATCTATTTTGATTGGAGGTATCTTGATGCTGGACTATGGACAACATGGATTTATGATGCGCTGGGTTGACATGCTGGAGCAGATGGTGGTATAATGGCTCATATGTACCAAGAGTTACATGAGATAGTGTGCCATTATTCACGGAGCATGATCATTGGTATCCTGGTTCTTCAAATCTAGGCTTGGGAACACATTCTAGTGACACAGCTGATAGTTGATAGGCAGCGAGTAGCAGAGAAGCCTTATGTATATATGTACTCTGGTTAGATACAACAACCCCTTATAGGAAAGGTGGAGTATTGGCACCATCTTTTAGATGACATTACTTGAGTAGTATAGCGACCATACCTTGGGTGTGAGGAGTGGTTATCTGATAGGTGCTAGATGCCTTTTTTTTAAGAGTGGGTACCTAATTCGACATACTAGATACGTCATTGAGCGATTGTTGGTGACCGGTGTTTTGAGGTAGTATGGCCAAGTACAGGGAGAATGCCAGGATCTTACTATGTATGCATGAATATGAGATGAGACGCCACTATGGGGACGGTAGTTGGGTTATGAGACTGCATAGAGAGCCATTGTAGAGATGGTAGTTGTACCTTGGGTGCTGTGACCTGATGTATCCAATGTTGGATGTTCAGCAGGATACCTTGCTGAGATGAGATAGTATCATGTTCCACATTTTATAGATCTAGGGGAGGAAGTTCCTCAGATTGAGGATCCATTGGATTATGAGCTTGCTGAGGACTAGCCGGTCAGAGGTCAAGGAGGATCCTAGAGAGATAGAGGAGCTATGGGGAGGGATGGAAGGAGAGATGGAGGGAGACATAGGAGACATTCACCTCTAGACAGGAGACAAGGTCTTGATGATGGTTATGATACAGATGATAGGGTTGGGGGGGATGTGGGTGGTACCAGAGATGTGGCTAGCAGCATTGGGAGTGGCAGCCAGACTCAGCTTAGATTTGTTTCTCCTTAGATAGATCTAGGTCCTTTGTTGACTAGAGAGTAGTAGAGACAGAGACAACAGCAGTGGGATAGGCCATATGATAGGCCACAAGATAGACCATCAGGGTAGGATATAGGTAGGGGCTCAAGCTAAGATGGAGATGCACTATCACAGTGTGAGCATGAGTGAGAGTATCTTATAGCTAGGATCACAACATTAGATGCCTTACTGACATATTGAGATGTGCAGCTTGAGTGCCTTAGAGCAGAGAGAGATACCCAGGCTTAGGTAGCCACACATCAGGGACATCGAGCTATGCATTACTTCAATTTATATTATGTAGTAGTTCTAGATGGCTAGCAAGAACCTTCCTATTCACAAATTTCTTAGTAGTCTAAGCGGGCCATCCCTCCTCCAGCACCATTTTTACCACCTCCTCCTCCTCTAGCTCAGGGAGAGGGAGAGAGTCAGACATGATGTATCATATTTTATCATAGTTGTTAGATCACATTGTATATCTTGATCTTTATGAGATCATTCTTTTGTACCATGACATTTATACATGTATATCTAATTCATACTGATACTCTGATACTCTTTTTGTAGACGGTCCCACATTTTTTTATCTTTTCCATATCTAATATATCTGAGATATCTGTTCTTGATCTTTGATATGTTCCTAGATTTTCATGCTTTGATTAGGAATTCATAAGCTTTGATAGATGTTTTATATTTTTGATGCACATGTGATTATGTTTATCTTGGTCTCGTGATGAGTTTAGATATGATGACATCATTTATGCTTTGTGATTTATTGACTAATATGAATGTGTTTCAAATGATACTAAGTTAATATGCAAATGAATGTTTTTGAGATTTTCTTTATGCAAATAAATGTATGGATGCACTTAGGACATAAAATTAAATGTAATGCTTGAATGTTTTTATTTTGTCCTTTTCTCTTTCTCATGTATGAATGTAGAATGTATGTCATGGATATACAATGGCATTGATATCACTAATATTTGATGTATGTAATTAACTTTGATTTTGGATGAAACAAGAATTTGTTTTAAGCTCAAGTTATTTTTATGATGTTCTCTTTAAAATGAATCATGCAATCTCTAAATGCATCTATATGTAGACCCTTAGGACTGTCACTGATTTAGATTCATTGTAGCATTCTATCATCATTGGACGCTAGTTGTAACAGACATCACCTGATAGTACAACTATCACTAATACCCACTAGTATAATGAAAGTATGAATACTATGTGTATTGGATGCAATGTCAGAAATAAGCTTAGGCATCAAGGCATAGAAGCCAGGATGATAAGTTTTTTATCTCCTTTTAATGTTTTAGAATCAATTTCTATTTAAGTGTAATGTAAGATATGTGACCCATAATGACCTTTAAAATTCATATCCTTGGGTACATTATGTAGCATACACCATAGAAAGAATCTGATTGAGAAAATAGACAAGGAAATTTTTTCAACCTCACCGTAGTTTAAACATAACAAAGATCAAGATATATGTGGCTATCCACTCATGTTGGCAGCTCTTACCATAAAAATCCAAGTTAGGTGAAATTTATAGGATCATTTGGAACAATCACCATATGCAGAAAACCAAGAATACGTTATGCCCCATGTCCTTGTGACTCTTTATCTTTGAATAGATGTCATGGAGTAACTCAGAAGACATAACAATCACCAATTGAGAATCAATGAAAGAAAATTTATAATCTCTTAGATGCCCCCCCCTCCCCCCATCATGAAAAATTATGGGAGCATAAGAGAATCATAATTAGATCAAACAATGTGTTTAAGTAGTATTGAGAAATACTATTGGTTCATTTTTCAAGTGCAGTAGAGATTCATCAATCAAAAGTTGGAATATGAGAAGTATGTTTTCCTATTTTGAGTGTATGCAGGATTAACCATGTCAGCAAGTGCAATCCAATGCAATGTTTAGAAACACTAGTTGAAGTGTTGAGAAACACTAGTTCATTTTAAGTTCCTAGTTTAAAGTGTTGAGAAACGCTAGTTTGATGTCTTTTACCATTTTGAAGAGGTGAACCATCCTAGAAAAGATGCTTAGGACAACCTAGCAGACACAAACCGACCATGCTAGCAAAGATGACCCGAGTGCAGAGTGATTATTACTAAAATGTAAAGGTAGACAAATCCCAAGAAAGGATAGGACATTTGTATGGAATCAGAGTCACCAAATAGCACAGGTGCAAGGGTCAAGGTTTTACTGTTGTTAGTGCATTGGTAGATAGAGTGTAGAGTTCAAGTGACACTTGTTTGCAAGGTTTTCACCACTCAGAAAAGCTTTTTATTTTTGCTACCAGGATGCTTGTTTTCCAGGTTTTCATCAATGCATGTTTTCTCTTTTTCAATTTTTTTACTATTTTTTTTTTTTAATGTTTTTGTAGTATCAAGGTGCCTATTTTCCAGGTTTTCACCAAGGATACCTTTGTTTGGGACTTTTACCATTGTTTTTGAATTTCTTGAGGATCAATTTTTTTATTTTTTTTTTGGTATTTTCTGAGATTTTCACTACATAGGCTCTGCTAGCCAAACATCAAGTGTAGAATCACTTCAACTGTAGGGTATTAATGGGATCTGGAAGAACATCTCCCTTAGGTGTAGCTAGCTAATAACATCAGTCCCAAAAGTTGTAGTAATGAAATAAGGTCCCAACCAGTTGGGTTCAAACTTTCCTTTCTGTTCTTTGTTAGGCTAGTTCTTAGGATTATTTTTCAGGATAGTGTTGTGGTTTGACCTTTTTATTGTACCCTTTTGACATTCATTTTGGTACACTTTCAAATGATCAAATGCTTGTTTCCTACACTCATCAAGTAAGTCTAAAGAATTTACCCGATCAATGCGTTATTGTTTGTTAGTAACAAGACCTTGTAAAGATACCTGCAAAGATGGGATTTCAACCTCAATAGGAAATATTGCCTTAGCACCATAGACTAGGGAAAATGGCATGGCTCTAGTTAGTGTTCTGATACTTGTTCTGTAGACCCAAAGTGTCGGATTTAATTGTAAATGCTAGTCCCTTCTAGAATTACTCACAGTTTTGTGTAGGATTTTGAGAATGTTCTTGTTAGATGCCTCAGCATGTCCATTACCTTGAGGAGAATAGATTGAGGAACAATGTTGAGTAATGTGAAACTGTGTGCAAAGGTTTACAATGTCTTGGTTTTAAATTTGCCCCTATTGTTTGTTACAATTGAAGAGGATATCCCATATCTACAAATAATGTAGTTCAAGATAAACATAGCCACCTATTTGCCATTGGCTTTGATCAGTGGCATGACTTTGACCCACTTTGTGAAATACTCAGTGGGCGTAATGATGTATTTATGTCCACTTGAAGAATTAGGATATATTTGTCCAACCAAATCAAAGGCCCATTGCTGAAATGACTAATGTGTTATGAATGGTATGAGTTCTGTAGAAA
The DNA here is from genome assembly GCA_018584345.1 of Thuja plicata. NCBI lineage: Eukaryota > Viridiplantae > Streptophyta > Pinopsida > Cupressales > Cupressaceae > Thuja > Thuja plicata. Next base: position 4,319,252 of record MU227475.1, on the reverse strand, counting down.
GAGCATGGATGATATTTCCATGTGTTTGACATTTATGACATGTCATTAAAAATTGAATAGCATCTTTTTCCATTGTGGGCCAGTAATAGCCTACTCTTAGCAGTTTCTTAGCTAGTGAAAATCCAGTTGAGTGTGATCCACATACCCCTTCATGGACTTCTTTCAATGCATGATCCAACTCTTCATGTTCTAAACACCTAAGAAGTGTATTGTCAATACCTCACCTATATAATTTATTATTAATGAGGATATAATGTGATGCTATCTGAATTAAGTCTCAATTTTCATTTTTGGATAGGTTATTAGGTATAGTTTGGTCAGTTAGGTAAGCAATAATTTTAGCATACCCAGATGGGACTTGGGCATTCAAAGCACAAATGGTTTGGTACTCGGGTGTATCAAAGGCTGGTATAGGATAGTTCTTCCACCAAGAAGTCATAGTGAAATTATTGTTCTTCTAATTGTAACATGGATGCTAGTGTAGCCATAGCATCTGCAAATTTATTCTTTGTTTTGGGTATTTGCTGGAATGTGACAAAGACAAATTACTTCTTTAGATCATCAACTAGTTGTTTTTAGGGCATCAACTTCTCATCTTTGGTCTAATAATGTCCATTTACTTGATTAATAATAAGCCGAGAGTCACCATACATATGTGACTCTACAATCTTCCATTCTATAGAAAGTTTAAGACCATTTACCAATGCTTCATATTTAGAAATGTCATTTGTGCATGAAAACATCAATTTGTAGGACTTGGGTATTTTCTAGCCTTGAGGAGTTATGAATAGAACCCCTACTCCAGAGCCTTGTTGCATGAAAGAACCATCAAAGTACATCTTCCATGGATACTCAGTGAGATGCGTAATTGTTTCATCAGGGAACTCAATTCTCAAAGGTTCATCATCTTGGAATGGTGAATCAACTAATTGATCAATGAGGACTTGTCCTTTAATATCTCTTCTATCCACATACTAAATGTCAAATTCGCTAAGAATCAGGACCCACTTTTCTAGTGGTCGTGTTAATATTGTCTTTCTTAAGAGGTATTTCAAAGGATCTATCTTTACAATGAGCTTTACTGTATGTGATAGAATGTAATGTCTCAATTTCTATGATGTGAAGACAAATGCTAAGCAAGCGTTTTCAATTATGTTGTAATTGAGTTCATAAGATGCTAGTGTTCTGGTGATATAGTAGATTGCTCTTTCTTTTTTAGTTTCATCCTCTTGCGCCAACAATACTCCCAGTGATGTAGCTATAGAAAAAATATATAGGAGTAAAGGCTTTCCATGAATGGGTGCCATGAAAATAGGAGTAGCTAGGTACTTTTTTAATTCTTTGAAGTTAGTTTCAAAATGTTCGTCCATTTGAAGGTGACACCTTTATGTAGAAATTTAGTAAAGGGTTGTGCTTTGTCTACAAGTTGTGACATAAATCTCCTGATTGACTAGAATCTCCCTTGTAATGTCCTCATTTGACTAATGTTGTGTGGAGGAGTCATTTCTAGTATAGCTTTGAATTTTTTAGGGTCTACTTCAATCCCTTTTTCTGATACAATAAACCCTAGCAACTTCCCTTATTCAACCCTAAAGGCACATTTCTTTGGATTGAGCCTGAGTTGAAATTGCTCCATGCGATCTAATATCTTCCACAAGTCTTCAATATGAGTAGTCCTTTCTTTTGATTTAGCTAAGGTATCATCCATGTAATCCTCCATGTTTTTATGCATCATATCATGGAATATGGTAGTCATAGCTCTTTTGTATGTAGTACTTTCATTCTTTAACCCAAATGATATAACATTCTAGAAATTTTTTTCCCATGCGCATGTAAATGCAGTCTTCTCTTGATCTTCAGGAGCAATTTTAATCTAGTTATAGCCTGAGAAACCATCCATTAATGAATACATTTGATAGCCTGTTGTTAGATCTATGATCATATAAATGTTTGGTAGTGGAAAATCATCTTTAGGACATGCTTGTTTAAGTCTCTAAAGTTTGTATAGATCCTGATCGATTTATCTATTTTAGATATTGGTACCACATTAAAAATCCATCCTACGTAAGCGATGACTTATGAATCCAACTTTTAGTAATTTTTCTAGCTCTGCATTTACCAGTAATGCAACATGAGGATGTGTATTTCTTAGTTTTTGTTTCACGGGTTTGATCCCAAGAGCTATAGATAAATGGTGCATTATTAATTTAGGATCTAGTCCAAGCATATCTATGTAAGACCCTCCAAAGTTGATCTTCTTTTATTTTAGGAACTCAGTGAATTGTAACTTCTCCCTGTCTGAAAAATATTGTGCTAGGTCAAGAATTTGAGGAGCTTCAGTTGTGCCCAAGTTAACTAGTTATGTTGGTTCTATTAAAACTGAAGATCTTTCTTGAAAGTGTTTAGGGAGGATATCAAGAATCTCATCTTTTGGCACCTCTAGGAGGTTTTGACCATTAGATACGTCCTTTATTTTTACTATTTCAGAATTTGACACTACCACAACATGGTTTTCACCATCTGTTCTTCACTTCTTTTTGTTTTTCAGTTTGTGACTGAGAAACTTGATATCCTCATGTGGCATGTTCATGCTCCTTGCATTGGTGGAAGAAGGATAAGGTTTGCAAGCATTTAGGTACAAAGACAAAGTGTAGTCATTAGGAAAGTGCATGATAGGATTAGGATCTCAATTTGTCTAATCAATTAAGATAGGGTTTATCAAGGATAATGAATTAGAGTTTGGTATGGACAACATCATGCTAGTGTTAAAACTATTAACTGACAAGACATGTTCTGTTAGGTCTACTTCTATGGTGTTTAGATCATCAAGAGTTAAACCATCATTAATAGTGTCATTGTTAGTAATATGTGGACCTATCTCTAGCAACTCTTTAGTTGAGATTTCTTCTTCTTCCCTCAACAAAATGGAACTTATTGCATGTAGTCTCATAATGTCCTCTAGACCTAGTAAAATACCAATTTCTTCATCAAGAATTCTAGGTAATTGTATCTCATCTTATTCTGGAGCAACAACAATATTAGGGGAAGTGTTAGAACTCTCTCCTCTTTGAAATATAGGTGCCAACTCATGAATCAAATCTACTTCAATGTCCATGGTAGCATCAGATAGGACATCCCATTCATAATCATGTGAGTCTATTATTTCATCATCTGATGTGTTTAGAAACTCATCAATAGTTAGCTGATGTACTCTATTAGCTACTTATAGAGAAAAGTATGGTAAATCTAGGACATGTGAAATTGTGACTAACTACACCTAGTTAGGATGTGAATCTTGTTGTCGGGGTTTGTCTTTAGTAGTTGTTTCTATCATTTGCACTATTGGAGTGTCCTTTGTTGTTTCTTCTACATCTTGAACAGTAGCTTGTGTTAATAAAGGGACATAAGTGCCTTGTGGTGTCTCAAAGCTAGGTACATATCTTTCTCCTTGAAATTTGGGATACGTTGTTCCAATATGTTATAATCTCTCATAGTTCTATTTCTTCTTCTTCATCACTTCTTTCATCAAAGATTGGACCATCTTTTGAAGTAGGGTTTTCAGATTTATTATTGAAACCTATTCCTATTTTATCTTTAGTATTTCTGAATTTCATGTATATAGGTTCAATAAGTCCCTTTCCTTTGTTTCCTAAAGGTCCTTCACCTTTATATCCAATTTTTTTTAGAAGATCATATCCTTTATCATACCTTTTTGGGGGTATTTCCACATGTTTTACCTCATTGTATTTTGGTTCTCCCTTGTAAAGCCAAGCCAAGACTGCTTGTTCTTCTTTTTTATCTTCTTGGGAGGTAGATTCTTTCACCATACTGATTTCTTTGTGAATTTATGTCTTTTTAGATGTAGCGGGTGTGAAAGATAGGGAAGGTTTCCCATAAGATCTTCGAGACACTAGAAGTTTTGTCAATGAGGGGGTCACTTCTAGCTTGTATTCTCCCATACTAGTTTGTTCAAGTTTTAAGGTCTTTCCAAAGATTTTCATAACCATGTCTTTGGTATTTTTAGGCACAATTTCTTTTGGAACTTCCTTGTTATGAGGGACCATACTACCTAATTTAACATTGTTGCAAGTATAACTGGCATCTGCAGGAATTGTTACTTCCACCCCATTATGTGGGAATTTGATACATTGGTGGTAAGTAGATGGTACTGCTTGCATTTCATGGAATGAAGGTCTCCCTAATAGTCTTTTGTAAGCCAAGGGTAGATCTACAACTTGACATATCACATTTCTTTCAAATGGTCCTATTCTGATTGATAGAACAATGAGACCTTTAGAAGATCTTTCTTCTTCATCGTAAGCTTTGATAGTTATTTTACTTCTTGAATCAATGGTTTGTTCTGAGAGACCCAACTTCCTAATTAGGTTGAGAGTACAAATGTTAAACCTTGTGCCTCCATCTATCAATACACGTCTAACATGGTATTTGTGAATTAGGACTTCAATATGAAGGGGTTGATTATGCGGATGTGTCAATGATTTATCATCTTCTTCTAAAAAAGAGAGGTAATGTGGTGCTAAGATATGATTAACCATTGCTTGGAATTTGTCTACATCAATTTCCTTTGGCACATTTTCTGAATGTAGGGCTTGTTCAAGAATTTCCCTATGCACTGAGGACATTTTAAGTAACTCAAAGATGGAAATTTGAGCAAAGGTTCGTTGCAATTGATCCACCAAGTTATGGTTCACTGCAGGAATGGTAATTGTTTGTCTTGGTGCCTCCAGTTTGGTAATAGTGACAATAGGTACTTTGGAAGTTGTTTTTGGTTTTGATGAGGAATTAGGTCCTTTGATTGTGACTTGTGCTTGACTTTGTGTCACTACATTTGATTGGGAGGAGGTGTCTTTAACACTTTTGATAGTGACCACATTAATTTATTCATGTTTAATGTCTAGCATGTTGATCACATTATAATTATTGGAGTAGGCATAGTTTACTTCATTTCATTTTCCTTTAGATGCTTCCCCTTTCTCATAATTAGGGAATGGTTTGTTAAATGTCATAGGGTCTTCATTAGTGGTGTGTCCTTCCACTTTGATTTTTCCTCCTTCATTAAGGTCTTGTAAAGCATGTGTAAGTTTAGGACAATTATTAGTCTTATGTCCCTTGTTTTTGTGAAAGACACAATAAAAATTGTCATCCCACCATCTTGGTTTTACTTTCGGTTCCCATGGTTTGGAATCTGGGATCGTAAGAACTTTGTTGTCCAAGATTGTTTTTAGAATAGTTTCAAGAGGTTCTCCCAAAGGAGTGAATGTTATTTGAGGTTTAGAAGTCCATGGTCAAGTTTTGTTATTCTTAGTATTTGCTTTAGATATTGTAGTTGTTACATTTGCATCTTTACTTGCTTGCATGCTATTGGTTAGATTGAACACCTCTAGTTTAGGATTAGCATTGGATGCATCTACTATTCCATTGTTGACAACATTCTTTTTTTGTTTCCACCATTTAGGTTTGTTGTTGGAGTTGGTAGATTTTTTATCACTTTGGAGAGTGATTATTATCCCTTCTTAACCATGACCTCTTCAATATGGATGACATTCTTGATCATCCTATCAAATCTAGGTGAATCTTGCATTTTCAATTCATAGTTTAATTCAGGTGTCAAGTTATTAATAAATATTTCCATCTTCTCTGATTTGGGAATATCTCTTGAATACCTTGCAAAGATTTTCCTCTACCTTTGTAGAAAGTGTGTAAAGGATTCACCATTTCTTTGCTTTGTGTTACAAAAGTCCATCATGGTTACATTTTGATGTATATTGTAGGAGTAATGTTGGATAAGCCATTGAACAAACTCCTCAAAATATTTTACCTTAGGTGTGAGTTTGGAGAACCACTCCATAGTGTTTCTTCCTAGACTTCAAGGAAATAGCCTCATTAGCTATGTAGGTTCATGCATGTACTCTATGCTTAGAGCACAAAAGTCTCTCACATGGTCATGTGGATTAGTATCTCCCATATATTTGTTATATTTTGGCATTGCCATGTTGGGAGGAAATGGAACCATATTAATACTTTTTTCAAAAGGAAATGGACAAATGGAGTCCAAAGAGTATTTTGTCTTGGGTTTAGCCTTTTCTTGTTTGAGGTTTGCAAGTTCTATTTGCATTAAGGTCATTTTTTTGGTGAGAATATAGATAGGGATTGATATCTCTTTTTCCTTTAGTTTTTCAACATCATAATCTTTAGGTAATTTTACTCCAATGGATTCTAGATGGAGAAAATATTTATCTTTGTCTTCACCAATTATCTATTCTAATGTCCTTTGGAATTTCCTTCTTTGTTTGAGTCTATTGTACTCTTCTTTAGGAATGTATTCATCACTTTCTCACTCAAATAAAGGGCATGTGATGTTGACTTCTTCCTCATTACTAGCATTGTCTTGACCTCACTGGTTTTTCTCCTAGTTGTATTCTTCGAAGGCATTAGCCCATTCATTTTGATCAGCATCCATTACTCGTGAGTCTTTGTCAAATAGAGGATTGTGACATGTCTCTCCTTTTTGAAAATGTAGCAATTTAGCAGGTACTTCTGATTCACCAGCAAAATACTTGTTACATTTTGTGTTAACCATGAAGTTGTATCTCAACTATGTCCAAAGTTTCCCAATAGTGTCAAGTAAATTCTCAAATCGTTCAAGTAAGTGTGTCCAAATTATGAAAGTTTTTTTGTGTTTGATAGAGGTAAATGACTCCAATGTCAAAGGGTTAGAATGCCCTGATAGTGGGCTGGGAATCAAATTGTTTTTAAGAGTGAATAGACCACACTTTTTGAGAAAGATTGTAAGAGTTCAAAATAACATGCAAGGTAGACCTAGAATTGTTTTTGAAACAACAATAGAGAGACAAGAAAAATAAATAGGGTCAGACTAATTAGCCAAAAGGGTATCCAAATAAACTAATTTTCTCTAAGAGGCAAGCATGAAAGTGCCCACTGTCCCAGATGCGACACTCTAAATGTGAGCTTTCGCAAAACTAGATGCAAGACTACGTATCCTGGATGTGATCTTTCTCCCTACAAGTGATATAAGATTTACCAGATTCAAGCTTGCACACTACATGTGAGTTTTCACAACTTAATGCGAGCCAAGATAGACCAAAAATAATTTTTTGATGTTCTGTCAATTTGGTGTCTTATTTGTCTTGAAGTTTGTGCAAATTTGTCTAATAATAGGCTTTTTTTAAGTCTTTCTAGTGAGTGAAAAATACAATATGTAGCCAAAGGATTTAATTTTGTTTCTTTCTTGAATGATTTATCTTTTTAATGAGATTTTAAACATATCAAGCATTCTTGCATTGTTAGTGGTGAGTAGACACATCCTTACGCCCTATTTTCTAAGTAGAGGATGAAAATCCTTGCTCGTAGACTTAGGTACACACTCAAATGATAATTAGAATATGGCCATCACCAAGCATGCAATGGCTCCAATAACGATGCCATATTAGCTGACTCCAAACACAAGTGAGGGCATGAAATGATGAGTATCTTGGGGAAAATACTTTTTGCCTTGCAAAAGGATTATCACCCTTTCAGGGATGAATCGGGTAGTTTGACTATAAAAATTGCTTTTTATGATGGGGCAATCCATTTGAAACTGACTCCCATAGAATTGCACAAGATAAAATTGAGGCATATAACCCTATGAGTACTCAAATATGTGTAGTCTCGCAAGCAAGACTCAAGTGGATTTGCTCTACAGATACCCAAGCATGTTCAAGGAATGATGTCAAAATTCCAAGAACAAAATTGATTCTATCTTTCTAGGCTTTTGCCTATAAGGAAGCAATTATTTATAGTGAGTTGGAAGGGTTGGCGTAAAACCTATCCTCACTTGGGTCATTCCTGGGAGATTTTTCCCTTAACCAGTAGGTCCTCTAATGTTGAATAAGCATACAAAGGATTGGAGAGCTTAGGATTTCAAGATTTCTCATTCTTTGAAAGAAGAAGAGCATACTTTCCTAGTCCATGCCTTTTTCTCCCAAAATACTTCAATCACTTGTTCATTCCCTCAAGCAAGTTTAAGCTTGATTTAGATATTCCTAATGTATTAAAAACACAAGTACTTTTGAAAGAAAAGTTTTCTTATTCTTTGACCACAATTTTTAGTGCTTTTATTGTTCAATTACAATATCCCAAAATTTAGACGATGAAGTTTTCCACAAAATTTAATGACTTGTGTTGTTCAATTACTTTCCACACGGAATTTATACAATGTAACTTGTTCAATTAGTCCCACAAAAATTAATGATTTTCTTGTCCAATTACTTTTCCAAAAATGAATTAAATGATGAGTTTGTTTGCTTTGTTCATTTACCCCAATTTCCTCTCAAATCTTAAATCAACTTCTAAGTTTCTAATTTTACTTGAAGGAAAAGAGCATAATCCCCTGGTTGATTTATTAAGTGATTAGAAAATGTCTTTAGTTTGAAATCATATCAAAATAGAAGTCAAGACAGGGGATTGGCCACATGCAAACCACAAGTTAATGGTGTCTTACCAACTGTTTTTTAGCAAAAGAGTCCCTGACAATGATCTACAAACAAGAATTATGATGTTTAAAGGAAAAAGACAGAAAAAATCAAAGATTAATGGTTAGACTTCTCAAACTGCCAGTTCAAAAACTAGATGTGATCCTAGATTCCCTGAATATGACCCTTTTTCCCAGATGCGATCAAATACACCAAAAATGAAACAATGCATACCGGATGCGAGACTTTACCAAAAGTGATGCAAGATTTCTGGGATGCGATCCTAGATTCTATGATGCGATCATGTATCCTGGATGTGAGCCTTGGTGACCAAAAATGACTCTGTTCTGGAAACCTGGAAGGACAAATTAGTAGAAAATGAATTGAAAATGAGGTGAAATTTGAGATTCTTCCCCATGGTGGGTGCCAAAAATGTGTGCTATTTTGTGGTTCCTGCAGTTGCAACACAACACTTCAATAAGTCACTGTATTAGTGAAAAACAAGGGTTAGCAAGCATATCAATCACTAAAATTGACCTATTGCTTCCTATATAGGAGGAGTGTTAAAAATGCCATAATTTCCCTTAGATTATGTATTTATCAGTGAGATGTACAACCTAGAATGAAAGATTCAAATGAAAAAAAAATATATGCTTAAGAAATATGCATTTTAAACTCTAAAAATGAAGATTATAACAATGCACAATAAGAAAGCTACAATGCAGTGTAAATTTCTAATAATATGAATAGCATAACAATTCTTTCAACAATCCAAAATCAGGGGCCCATTGAGCTTAAAACTCATTCTATTTATCAAAGAAATTAGGAGTGAGAGGAGAGTTAAGGCCATTAAATGCATGTGTAAGAGCATTAATGAGGGATAACATTTATGAGGCATGGTGAGGGTATAAGCATTAATGATTCATTTATGAGAGAATTAATGAAGCATGGTGAGGGTATAAGTCCAAGCTTGAGAAAGTGGACTTTGAGGGAAAGGGAGCTTGAGAATGTGGATTTTTTGGAATGAGCTGAATTCCTAATCAAAATTTTAGGAATGTGACATCATTAGGAAATGGGTTAAGATGCGATTAAGACTAGAATTAGGCTTAGCATGGGTGAAGGGGTTGGGATTAGTTCAAACCTAGGGTTAAGGTGGTTGAGATAGGTTTGGTTAGGGGTTAAAGGGAATATTAATGAATTGAATTATATAAATAATTTATTTAATAATAGGGGAAATTAATTTTTTAAGCTCATGGTTGCTTTTGATAATTAATTAGGACTATAGCCAATTAATTAAATTAATTAGGCTAGGGGATTGGCTTTTTGCAAGTGATGAGGTGTAATTTAGGATTTTATTTAATTCCTTTTAATTAATTAACTTAGCCATGTTTTTTATTTGAATTGAATTGATTTGATTGGATTGGCTAAAGCAATTAATGTAATTTATTGATTAAATCTCTTAGGAGATTATATTTGATTTGAATGAATTATGCCAGTAATTTAAAGAATTGTTTTGACATAATTGGGGGTATGATCACACTTAGGGAAAGTAGAGTCTATGGTCAGAGAAGACCAAATTAGGGTGGTTACAAAGCCTTGTTAAAAAATTTCTCTAGATGTTCACAATGATCCCCTGCTTTTTTGGAGAATGCAGTCAAATCATCTTGGTAAATAACCATGAATAGATCAATAAATTCTTTAAATGCCACATCCATGGCTCTCAAGAAATTTTCTCCCACATTTGTTAATCCAAAGGGCATTTTGACATATACATAAGTTCCCCATGGAGTAGTAAATGCCGTATTTAATTTCTCTAACTCTTTTACCACTGCCTGGTTGTATCCTGAGAAGCCATCCATCATTGATAAAAACTCACAACCAGTTACCTTATGCAACATTGCTTCCATGTTTGGTAGAGAATAGTTATCTTTTATGGAATCAATATTCAAATTTCTGAAATCTACACACAGTCTTATATCACCATTCTCTTTTCTTACTGGTACTAGGTTTGAGACCCAAGTTGAATGCTTGGTAGGCTAAATAATTCCAACATCCTTTAAATTCGTCAACTCCTATTGCATCTTAGGAGCCAACAAAGCATTAATGGGTCTCTTATTTTGTCTAAATGGTTTCATATATGTTTTGAGTGGGATTTCATGTTGGAAAATATCCTCTCTATAAGCTTTAAGATCTTCATATGACCATGCAAAAACATGCTTATGTTTTCTCAGTAATTTTATCAGGTTGACCATTTTGACATGAGAGTCCAATCCTTTTCCAAGATAAACTATTTGAGGAGTGGTCTATGATCCCAAATTTATCTCCTCGAGATCCTTAATTTTGGAATTGCTTATTCTTATTGTATGTTCATTCTGATCAGTAACCAATGCCTTGAGCTCTACCAATCCCTTAGGAATTTGGTTAGAACTGAGTTAGACAACCTCATTACCTAGTATACAATCCTTACCATCAATGACCTCAAGCAAGTTATTGCAATCTATGTGTTGGTCTTCTTTACAATGATCAAGGCATTGAAGAAATTGAAAGATATATTGGTCATCTTCAAATACTTACTAGTTGTAAATATTGTCTAGGACAACTAGTCTTCTTTTAACCTCAACAATTGATACCCCATTTAAGGTCATATCATCAGTTTTCAAAGCCACATTAGCCAATAAATATTCCATAATGTTTCTAAACCTTTCTATCCAATTTATATCAAAGATATCAAATAATTCTATTTGGTCCCAAATAGCATGTCTATACATTTTTTAATCTGTCATTCTTTACAACATATTTGGACCTTACTTGGGCAACTACTAACTCTGAGTCACCATAGACTTTTAAACATGTTATACCATGTTTAGTAGCAATATATAGCCCTAGAAATAAAGCTTCATATTCTTTTGTATTATTTGTACACTGAAAAGATAACAAAAAAGAATATTTGAATGTGGTGCCTGAAGGGGATATAAGTAGAACTCTAGCTCCCAATCCTTCTTTTGAACAGGCTCCATCAAAATACATTTGCCACAAACCATCACTTTGTGTAGTCTTCTCTTTCACCAAAGGATCAATATTTTCACACTGGTGAGTACTCCTTTTGATTTTGAAATTTTCCATGTCAATATCAACACAATAATTAATATTTATATCCTCATCCAATTCTATCTTATGAGGTGTTCTTCCCTCTCTAGATAGCTTTACATTATTTCTAGCTATATTGAAAGTGGCATAGGATAAATCACATTGAATACTTCCCCCCATCGAAGCACTCCATTTTCTAGATAACAACATGCCATAATGTGGTGGTATGTCAACCACCAGTACACTCATAGTCAACATTGTATCCGGGCATATGGGTAATTTGTAAGATAGGGCTTCAATGGTTCCAACAACAAGGATTTCTCTTGAGTCCATTTATTGACACCTCCCATGAGGATTATCTACCTACAAACCCATGGCTCTCATTATTTCTATAGGGATGACTGTATTTGATGCTCTTGAGTCAATCATACAATTTTTGAGCATCTTTCCATTTATTACCAATGTCAAGAAACAAGGGATCAACAACCCCTGCAGAAGTATTTATGTTTAAGTAAATCTGAGGATCTCAGGGATCATCCGCTCAGGAAGCTTTCCCTTATTGTTGAGTTTCCTTTCAATATGTTCTATTTTCTGAGGTTTTGTTGTTGATACATTATTCAATACTGAAAGAACTTTCTCTTTGTGTTCTTTTATTCTTGTCATCTCTAGGAATGGGACCTTCATAGTCATCTAAGATAAACACTGTCCCATATCCACTAGAGCATACTTGACATCAGAGGTTTTAGGCTTTTCTACAATGATATTATTATCTTCTATCTGGATATTTATAGCAGGCTCTTCCCTCCTAGATTTCTTACTTTCTACATTGGGGGAAGAAAAAATTTCTTCTGTCTCTTTAGCCTTTTCTACATGTACATCTTTTGGTTCATTGGCTTTGTTCACTATTTTGACCTTAGGTCTATTTACATTTTCCCCAGGTCTATCCCTTTTTGGTACATATTTGGCATCTATTTTATTTTCTTTTATGAAGATTCCTGATGGCTGACTACCAACATTACCCATAACTCTATTTCTTAGGTGATGGTTGTTTCTAGCTTTGTTTACCAAATCAACATTGATTCTTTCTTTTTCTTCATCAGAGGATTTTCTCACTACTGAGGGTTCCTGGATATTTTGGGCATAAAACCTTATGTGATCAACCCTATCTTCTTCTTCACTATTTGAGAAGATTTGTTACTGATGAACTTCCATTCTACCTTGCGAGCCATATATGTCATGATTTTCAATTTCCTCATCAAAATCCATATCATGAAATGAATAAGTATTATTCATAGTATAATCACATAAATCATTTTCATCCTTTTATTGCTCTTCATTTTCTTTTATATCTAAAGAAACAATGCAAAAATCAGGATTGTGTGGTGCCTCACAAGATTCACACCAAAATTCATCATTACACATGTGAATAGTATTTTTATGTAGGGGATCAAGAGTCCTATTCTCAGGTTTTTCTTTCCTTAGTGGAACAATAGGCTTACCATCCTTGAATTAGGTACCATAGGGGTAGTTTTTCATCCTACTTTGTGGGTTATAGTTATTATTATAGGATGGCTTATTATTTTGTGGAGCCTTGTACTCTTTGTAATCATGTGCCTTTTGATTACTCCTATTAAAGCGTGGATCCTCTCTTTTACCCAATTTTCCTGATATCCTCCTATTCATCTCTATATTCACAGCTATTTTATAGGATTTTGTTAAAGTTCTTGGATTCTTATCTCTAAGTGCATAGCCCATTTTTGAATGAAAAGCATTGAGATAGGTAGCAAGATATACATTTTGATCCAACTTCATTTTTTGAAACAACTTATGCATAGCTTGTTGGAGTCTTATATTGAACTATGTTACTTCTTCATTTGAGTTCTTTCTTATATTGTTAAACTCATTAAGCAAAAATCCTCCATTAGTCTTATCACCATTTTGATCCTTGAATAAATCAATCATTTCATCCATTGTTCCTACATATCCATGAGATAGACTCCTAAACCATTCCCTAGCATCTTCTACTAGAGATTGTAAAAATAATTTCATAAGGACATCTTCATGATTTGTATTTAAATCATCTATAACATCAAAGAATTTTCTTAAATTATCTTCACAAGTTACAACATTATTTCCTAACAATTTGTGAAGTTTTTCTTCCATATCTTCTGGTATTGCATTAGGATAACCTGGAATTCCAAAGAAAGAAAATTACTTGTACCTTTCCACAGGAAGAGGTCTCCTTTGGAATTTGTCAGTACCTTTAGGAGCAAAGAATTTGCTATGGTATTTGAAAGAAGAAGCCTTGTTTCTTGATGTTGTAGCATTCTCTATATCATCAAAGGAGATTGTAGTAGATTGTGAAAAATCAAATTTTCTCTTCATCTCTATAGTAGCAGCTTTTGCTTCAACTTTCCCCATCAACTTGGTCATAGTTTCTCTTTCTTTTTTAATCTTTACAAGGTCAATGTCTAGTTTAGACATTTGTCAAGTCAAGTTCTTTTGATTTTTTGGCTCCTCAACTTCTATTTCTGCAACCTTATTTTTTCCTTTATCTTTGAAGTCTTGAGGACCTAAACTTTTGTGGGTGCTTGGAGTCTTCTAGTCTCTGTGACACCTCTCAATATTCTTTGCCGCTTGATGTCTCACAGATCTTGTCCTAAACTTTTCAACATCCTTCTACTTATGATTTTTCTTTTTATGTTCCTTTTCCATTTTCATCTGTTGAATAAGGGATAGTTGTGTAATGAGGATTATTTCTTCCTCTCCAAACTCATCAGAAGGAAATTTAGAGTCTGAGCTAATTGTGTCAGTTCCTTCTCTCTCACTAGAAGTAGTAGTGACTGCATAGGTTTCTAGTCTGAGGTCTGGGGCATTCTCATACTCTGAGGTATTCCCCTCATGAATAGACTGATTGGTATCCTTCCTTCTAGTGGTGTCTTCATCATTTTTTGGAGTAGAGTTATTAATATTTGCTTGGTTCCTCTTTTCTCTCCAAGACAACTTAGTTTTTGAAGTAGTGGGAATCCCACTATCCAACTCCATTTATGTATTTTATCACATTCTTTACCTAGTATTCATATTTTTAAAATGTTTCACTTATGCACTGATTTAGAGATTTCATCAGAGTCGCCACCCAATCACAAATTTTGGAAATATTGAATACTACTAGAATGACCTAAACGGTGAAACTCAACTGTAACTTACTTTAACTTTTGAACAACATAGATATTTTGAATGTAACTTTTAAATCCCCAGTAGAGTCACTATTTTGTTAGGGCAACTCGGATGGGATAACTTGAGACTACATTCAAAAAGTTGAAAAATAATGCATCAGAGAAACTAGGATATAAAACTCATTTTACTCCCCAGCAGAGTCGCCAGATTGTTAGGGATTTTTCTTGTTGAACCTCAAAATGCTTGAACTTTTTTTTTCTAATTCTATGACTCCCAAAATTGAAATAACTGATTCAAGCAAGATAAATTCCTAATTGATGAGGGTTTTGATAAGATCCGGGGAAACTATTACCTCCTCCTATTTTGAGATCCACTAACTCAAAAAGGTATTACCTATGAATGATTTTTGATTGACAGTATCTTAAAAGTGGCTTATATCTTCTTACTAATTGGTTGTAATTCCTTTTACTGTATCAATAAGTAGATAACTATGGAAATGACTATGAATAACCTGATACAAAGCTTAATAAGCCAAACTAGTATTTTCACAACAACAAATAGTAATGCAATAAGGATTCTCATCCTTCTTCCTTTTATAGTTTTTATGAACTTAGGAGGGACACCCTATTTGATTCTCTCTTAAAGGAATCAGTAGACTTGAATTGTATACTTTGTGAGTAAAATTTCTTATAAATGTATGCTCTTTTATAAATGTAATGTAATTTAATGATTGTTCCTAAATGCTGCATGATTGAACAATTACATGCAAAACTATAAACCAAGGTCTGATCCTAAGGGCTATAGAGTCAATGTATGGTATAAATCCACAATAAGGTGATTAATAAAATACTTGCAAAAAATATAAAAATGCCTTACAAATTATCCTCTAGTTCTATAACTTTCATCAAATCCTTAAATTAATGCTAAGTTCTCTGGGATCATTTGAAATAATTAATCCTTCCTTGAAGGAGCTCACAAATGACTACACAACCTTCTTGTGATCAGTATGTCTAAGTGCCTTACAAATAAACATACAAGAACTATAACAGAAATGAAAAGAGACAACCAAGATGTAAAAGAGAGATTTCAATATATTATATTAATGTCTTAATGCTTCAAATACATTTAGATAGACCAAAGAGTGCAGAGGCTTGGACAAATTTTAGTAGTTTACCTTGTTATTCTATTCCATCATCATTAAAAATGTTATAATGAGCTCTATATATAGGCTTAAACTATCTTGAAATCCTTAAGAAGTAAGGATTCTACAAGCATCAGGTGGTTTAAAGACCTAACCCTAAAATCTATAAAAGACAAAAGATAGGAAAGAACCAAGCGGTGGATTGACAAAAATGGAGATAAGATCTAATTTGGTCCTTGTCTTCTTGTGATATTTGGCACCTTTGTCTATATATTTTAAGGATAGCATATGATGTTTGCAATGATATCTAGTGACCTCCAATATAGGCTAACTTACACTAGTCTTTATGATAGCTAACCATCTTGTGCTCAAAGAATAGGTGCCATGTGTCCTATTCTTCATCCATGATGTCCAAGTCAACAGTGACAGGCTTTTTCTTCTTGATATTTTTTAAGATGTCCCATGCTGTAACATCTTCTTCTTTTGGCCATTCAAAGCTCTGTATATTCTCCAACTAAGTCTTTTGTCTTTCCCTACTGGCATAAGTAATACTCTTGACATCTATGATGGATTTATTACCATATGTCTCTTGCTTAATTTCTTCATCTAGAATCTTATTAAATATTGCCATATCTATCTCTCCTTTATCATTAACATAAACCTCTTTATTAGGTAGTATAGTCTCAAACTCTGAGCCCCATACCCCTAGTGGTTTGATCTGATTGTCCTCTAGTTTGATTGGAGGCACAAATCTGTCGTAGCTTGGTCCAAACATGTTCAACCTCGCCTCTATTTTATTAGCCTTTCCTTTGAAAAAGGACAAGGTGGCTCCTATTTTCTCTATCTTAGTTTCAACCTGGGTCACTATCTATGGTAGGTCTGACCTAAGTGGTCGCAAAGATGCCAACCTTTCAAAAAGTGTCATTCTCCTAGACCATGTTGCATAATAGGGATTAAAAATTTGGAAGAAAGTATTTACCTCTACTTGCAGGCCTGGAAATTTTCCATAGGATCCATATACTACATCAATTTTATCCTTTATTGTATCTACCCTATGTTAAAAAATTCCTATCAATGCACCCAATAGAACATCATTGTGCTCCTTAACCTTCTCCTTTGTCTCTGTTGTAGTATGCTTTGTTTCCTCTGTTTGGATCTTAGCATCTTGTACCTCTTTTGGTTCTACAGGGGTAGCTTCTGGCATATGAAGAAGTTTTTGTGTGAGTTCTTCTATCAACTTTTCTTGTACTTTGATCTCAATTAGACCTAGCTCCATGTCCTTAACAATATCATTAGTTTCACAAGTGAGCTTCTTCAATTTTTTAGACATTTGGACTACTTTGGCCTCATTCAATTGAGAAAAATAAGTGAGCACTTGGGAAATCTCCAAGTCTCCTATATTCTGGACTAACCAGATAATCTTATTTCCTTCCATTTTCTCCTGAATGTTTATTAGGGATGGCTTATGATCTTTTGGAGCTAGGTTCCACATTGCTAATGCCTGGGATTTTGGATTGTATCCAAATCCTCTGATCATTTCCCCAACATGTGTCTTTGGTGACAAATTTACATTAGATTGTTTTATAATTTGATCTATAATAAAAGAAGATGCCAAATCCCACCATTCTACTAATAACATTCCACTGGCATTTACCAGTTGTCTTTCCTCCTCTTGTGTGATTTTCTCTGATTCAAGATCATTATCCTGCAATGTTTGTAGAGCCTCACTAGTCATTGGATCACCACCTGCTAATTGCAATTGTGCACTGACCTATTGTTGCTTGTTCCAGATGAGGAATTCTTTGAATTCCTTGGTCTTGATGAAATTTTCATCTTTTAGAAATTGATCTTGATATGTCAATCTTTCACCTATGCATTTCATGAGGGGTAACTATATTTCCTCTTCTTCATCTTTCTATAGTTTCTTCCCTGGTCTTATTTTATTTCTCAACTGATGATCATAGGCTCTATTTCTAGTAATGAGAGCATCAATTCTATCTTTCTTCTTTTCTTTCTTCTAAGATGGTTCCTTTGTTTCAACTTTTTGTCTTTTTGGTGGGGGCTCATTGGTAACCTCAGTTTTTGGGACCTCTATAAGGTCAATTATTTTATCACCCTTAGTTTTGTGTTCTTCAACAAATGCTTGGTTTACCGGAGGGGAGCTAGGTACTAAGTACTCTTCATCACTATCCTCATCATACTCTGATGATGAGTTCCCTTTATGGTCCTTCTTTGGCATTACTAGTGTATCTTCTAATTGGTTACATAATGGTGCATGAGACTCAATCATGGTATTAAGCCTCTTTAAGTATGGAAATTTTGGGAAGAAACCTCCAAAAGAGATTCCCTTCCTCTTCACTTGTCTCTCTAAGTCCATCAATTCATTGAACTTCTTAGCTCTTTTATCAACCTCCTCATCCTCCAATATATTTCTTATTAGGTCTTCCTCCATGCATTCCTCATGATCCTTTGTATATAGAATGGTGGGTATCAACAACTTCTTGGCACTCAAAAAGAAGCCTTCTATATCTATGTATCTGTAAAGGGCCACATTCATTCTGTAGTGGCTCATCCAATTATTCACTGGGTCTAATTCCCTTTTACCAATTGTAAAATTATAAATCTTGAACTAACTTGGGGTAAATGTACCCTTCCTATAAGGAGAACGGTGTTCCTTGTCTGTCAAAATTAACTTTCTAATGAATTCTATTGTTGCAATCATTGGTGGCACATGGAATGGAAAAACATGGGGTGGTGAGTGCAACCATACACCCTGATCAATGTGAAATTATTCTCATAGTAGAAGTCACCCTAGTTGTGATCTCCTGGCCACTTATCAAGATATTTGGCATGGCCTTAGTAGTTGTATCACCTTGATGATTAGCCTTGTCTTGTTTACTCCTAGACACTTAAGTATTAGATATACTATCCAATTTTCAAAGGCCCAAAATTCTTGTTCCCTCGAGGTGTAGTTCCACACTCTCAGCAAAAATTGTATGGGGTTGGCCTAGTTCTGATGAAATCTCTGAGGCCTTAAACACTAACATTTCATAATAGGAAAGTTGTAGTATAAGATCAAATACATCAAAATGGAGTAATGCATGAATCTGGGATTGTCCTTCTTGTTCTGAATATCAATGAATCCTTACTGCATTTGATTGATTATATATTGTATATAATTATAGTTGGTACTGGTATGAGGGCTCTGGATATCTATAACAATCATAAGGATGTTTGAGGTGATTCTCTTGGGTCCTCCATCCTTCCCTAACAATCTTCATAATGCATATGATATATAATACATATATAAGTTCAGGTCCTTGTAGTAATCTGGGGCAGTCCCTTGGATGGGTGCAATTTAGTTCTTCATTCTCCTTGGCACATGATGTTCCTAAATAAATTTGCAAGCAATGCTAGACTCTCTCATATATCTGTTCTCCAAACTCTTCAAGTTTATTTCTATGGCCATGGGATGGTATACATTAAAATCTCTCATGAATGAGTTTATGTCTAGGGTAAGTAGGGATTTCTTGTCATCCCTTTTTATTGTTTTGGTTAAGGTATCATACCTATTGGCCATTTCTAAGATAAAATCGACATCTACAAAGATGTCAGGGACTATTAATTTGGCTAGTCCACAGGTCCATGGGTTCGAGATAGGTGTAACTTCATCACTATCATGATAGAAGTAGTTGAATAAGGAATAACCAGAAGATCCTATGGTTTTAGCATCCCTAATGAAGCACAAATCATCAATGAGAGTATCAACACTTACCTTTCTATTTTGGATTGATCCTAGCAACAGAGAGATGAGTTCTTTAGAATAATTGAACTTCCCTTTCATATCATCATCAACATCACCACTTCTCCCACTGGTAGATGCTACACTCATTGCTTGACTCATCTTGTTTTGTTCCAATTTATATTACCAATATTGAAACAAATCTCCTACAAACCCTCACCACAAGCTGCCAATTACTCTATGAATTGAACTTTTGAACACTGAAAACACCACCAATCACAATACTTCTAAATTTTGAGCCAGGAAATCACTTTTTTCAAAACACACTGCTGGAAAAATCTACTCTTCTTGGAAAATGCTGATCTTTTATAAAACTCTTAGCTCGGAAAAATTGGAAGCTGGTAAAGTAAAATGACAACAAATATGCTTACTTATATCTTAGAAATCAATGCAACCATCTCTACAAAACTTGTAAACTTAAAATTAAATCACTTCCGTCATTAGCTTACATATTGTGACATCAATTATGTTTCTAGCCGTGGCATTTCAAACTGACATGCAATCAATTATTAATGAGTATATTTTTCTTATTTAAACCTTATAAAATTTGAAAAGAGATCAAAATAAAATCTGATTGGCTGCCATTAAACATAACTCGGCCACTTTACCATCTGGCATAAATCTCTGATAATCTATTAGTTGGAAACTGTACACCATGGCATCGAAGAAATTTTTTCATTTTAACTCTATTTATACTTCTAGCAACCTCACGACTGTGTAATCTCTTTTTCACTGAATGTTCTCTTTAACTTTGGTTTCATACTGAGACTTAGTGAATGTCATTGGATCAATCTCCAGATCAATGGTTATCTCCTTGTCTCTTGATGAAATCTCTTAAATCATGTTCTTTTGGAGACAGCACAACTAAGCCATCTACTAACTGATCTTTAACCTTAGCTTAATTTTAGAGACTTGGCAACTGTTATATCTCTTTGTCGCCAAACCAATCTTTTAACTCATAGTTTATCTAGAAACCACGTGACAAAAACCTTTGTCTATTTATCATTGTATAATTTTTTATTTTATTATTTTCGTCCGGAGATAACCCAACTATTATTGATCTTCCTTTCTCTGCATTGAATAGTTGGTGCCAAGTCTCTAGATTTAAAAAGAAAACCCTAATGTTTCATGAGACTTCGTGACTGCTATCTCTAAGTTGCCATGTGTTCTTTTTACTTTGCATTTTCATTAGTGACTAGACGACTGATGAACATGTGTCTCAACTTTCCTTTAGTCTCTTAATCGCTAGATCTCATTTGACTTTTCAAACTCTTACAGCAACCTTGCGACTGTTGTTGGATCTCTTTTCATCCTATGGTTGTCGCTGAATCTCTTGATTCTTAGCTTAATCCATGATTTCTTTCCCGACTAGGTGACAACACTAACACTGAAAGTGAAATCTAACTCAAGTTTGATCAGGAGACCTAGCGACTGTATAAACTTAGTGTCGCTAGATGAATTTTAAACTATAGGGTTTATTTAGAGACTTCCCGACAATCGTTAGATTTGATTTGAGATGAACGGTCTGCTTTAAGTCTCCATATCCTTTGAGGTGTATTCTTTTTATCAGGAGATAACGTGACAAAGCCTTTCCACTGAGTCACTAGATATAAAGGAATATTCTTTTTTCTTCATGAGACTAAGAGACTAGAAAAATAAGCACATTCTTTATTCTAAGACTTAAGTTACAAAAAAGTAACTTGAAAATAGAAACTCGACTAAGATTTTAGGGATTTTCTCCATTTTTGAACATAAACAAACCTAGGACTTAGGGTTTTTGACATTTTTCACTAGGTTTATGGTTAAAAACATCATTTTCAGAGATATTTAAGAAATTTTCAAGCATGACTTTCAACTCTAGAGCACATGAATGATAGGAAACTTCAAAATTTTACTGGGCAGACTACAAACTGGAAATACAACCAACATGTTGTATATATACACATCATTGCATATATATTTATATATGTGATATATACATATATATGACACACACACATGTATATATATATATGTGTGTGTGTGTGTGTGTGTGTGTATGTATCATCTTAAAATGGAATCACTTCCATGTTAAGAGAGTTTAGCCATCCTTAGGGGATGTCTTTGACCTCCATCACATCATTCTCCTATTTCTGCATCATCCCCTCTGATTCTGCCTTTCTATCCACTATTTTCCAACCTGATTTCTGCATTCTAGGTTGCAGACCTGTGTTTCTGGGATCTAGGGACAGGGTTGACCTCCTAGGATAGGGTCGACCTTGGCCCTGACCTAGGACAGGGTTGACCTCCACCCTATTCTAGGATAGGGCTGACCTTGACCCTGTCCTAGGGTCCAAATCTAAGGAACATTCTATTTCCCAGATGTCGGTCTTCACAAAAAGCTTCCTCCCGCTTCCTGGTCTGCTATTTTGGGTTCTGAATCATTGATTCCTAAATTATATTTAATATAGGTCTTCTACTAGGGGCATGCGTCTAATTGGAATTTAATTCTCCTATGTCAGCCTCCTTAGAAGATTGTGCCCTAATTTCATATAAAAGGAAGCCTTCTCCTCTCATTTTCTCAAAAAAAAGTCTTCCAAGTGCAAAAAGCTCTAGCCAAGATTTTGTTCAAGCATCCAGTGTTCTACGTGTTTTCAAGCTCTACAGGTGTTCAATTCTTCCTCTCAAGCATTCAAGTTCCCCATTGAAGATCAAGGATTCAAGCTTTCAAGCCTTTGAAGGGATTTGGTACAAGTATTCAAGATCTATCATTCAAAACCCTAGATCTAGCCATCATGCTGGTGTGATCTTCCTTCAAGATCCTTTGTGCATCCTCAAGACTCTTTCATCATCCTTCCAAGGTGGATTCCAAGAATACAATCATGAAGGTTTATGTTTTTTGAACTTCCATGCTTTCATACTTACATATTGGCATACATTTGAATTACATTAGCATACCTATTGAATATCATAGCTTCATTGTTAGATTCAATTCTACTACTTGCTAGCATTCTTATTTCAAATAGTGATTTCAAGGTTAATTCCAAAATTGGAGTTTGACTAAGGAAAACCCCTCCCAAACAACAAATAAACATTTTTCTTGTAGGTATAGGTTTGGGACTGTAGATCTGAGGCCAGATCTGGATACCCTTTTCGGATTTCTTTCAGACTGTGCAAACAGGCACACTTTCGGAGTTGAGCAGATCGAGTTGGAAAAAGTGGTACAGGGTCGACCTTTTTCATAAGAAAACATCAAAACAAAAATATATTTTTGGGTTTTGTTCGTCTCTATGTTTCGGTTCGGTATCAACTGTTGACATTTCCAGAAACAGTCTACAGATCTCACAAAATAACAATCTTTAATCTATCATTTTGCAAGGTTGGTACTTTCTCTTATTCTTTTCAATTACTATCATTAATCATATTAATCAATAAATTTATAGAATTCAAGATCCCCTTTCTTAGTCTCTTTCCAAATAGTGGATTCATATGTGTATTAGCCCTTTAGGGTTGATCAAAATTGGATCTCATATTTGTGTATTTAATGATGAAAGAAAGGAGCATCTTATCTTCCCTTAATCACAATCACAATTGCAATATACAATCAATCAAATTCAAGTAAGTGGAAAATAGGGTTAAGGAGATCAATTAACAACTCAAACCCTCCCCTTTATAAAACCTTTTCATCTTTACATCTCCTTTAAAAAACACATATTTTTCCCCTTTACATTTTAGTAACATCATTCACCCATTTTATATGTTACATTTTGGTGAACCTGCGATAGACAACTCCTTCTCTTTGGTGGTAGATTTACATCTTAGATTATAATTCACATTTAACAAAAAAAAAAAAAAAAAAACTACTTGCTTTGTCATCATGCAATTCTTTTAGTGTATGGCTATTTTTCTCATTATCTTTCTTTTAGCATC
>MU227475.1:4239183-4249488 GCA_018584345.1 Thuja plicata | reverse complement strand
TCATACTTGCCTTCACAATGTTATCAAAATTAACATGACAAAATATTTTGTGCCATAACCAATTGTCATCAACTTTAGCAATAAAACAAGTAGCTTTAGATGTGTTAAGTTCAAATACATTACCTCTATATTTAGAACCAGATGCTATCAAGTCTCCTATCTTACTTTTGATAGAACATTTCCCATTAATGAAATTCAGCTGATAACCCTTGCCCACTAGCTATCCAACACTCAAGAAGTTATGTTTAAGTCCATCAACAAGTAATAAATTGTCAGTGTTAGTCTTCCCATCCAAATAAATAGATCCAACTCCAATAATAAGTTTAGGAGTATTGTCACCAAATCTAACAACACCACCATCATGTTTCTTGAAACTCACAAACTTATTCCTATCTCCAGTCATATGGTGTGAACATCCATTGTTTATAACCCATTTAGATTTCTTTTCAACTTGGGATACTAGGGATTTTTTATCATGCATAGGTGCATCATCTTTAATAGAAATGAATCCAATCTCATCAAAGTTATCATCCTCATCGTCAGATATTCCCTCACTAGCATAATAACATTCCTTATCTTTTGAGAACTTAGACTTGAAAAACTTAGGTTTGTTCTTTGGGATTCTTGTAGGACATCTAGATGTAAAATGACCAATATTATTACATGAAAAAAATTTCAAAGGTAATTTTCCTTCAAATTTACCCTTACCTCTCTTTTATCTTCTAGCAATCAGTGCCACAACTTCATCTAGCTTTCTTTCTTCTTCTTGTATTTGTTCCCATTGATCAGCATAAGCTCCAAGTTCTTCTCTTAGATCACTACTCCTTGCATTTCCAGATAAGTTCTTCTTGTTCTTGTGCACAGTTTCCTTGAATGCTAACTCTACCCTAGGTAAAGTGTCTCCCAATTCTATAGCCTCAAATGTAGTAAGCTTTCCAATCAACATCTCTCTGGTGAAGTTCAGTATCAAAGGTATGATCTCCTCTATAGCCTGTACTTTGGTTCTATATATAGGTGTCAAAGATCTAAGAATATTTGAAATTACTTCTTCCTTGTTGTAAGTACGTCTAGAGTTCCTAATACAAGTAACTACCTCAGTAATTCTCTATGCATATGCTCTGACATTCTCATCTTCTCTCATCTTCAATGATTCCATCTTTGTTTTCCAGTTTTACAACTTTGCTTGTTTTTAAAATTTGTCTCCAACATACAATGCTTCTTGTCTTGTCTAGATCTCATGTGCAGAGTCCAAGTCCTTCATTTTAGTGAATTATCCTTCAGATGGGGTACTAATTAGAGATTCCCTTGCAACCATATTGTAGGAAAATAGGTTCTTTTCATCTTCAATACCCTTTTCCATCTCATCTTCAGTCGATATTGCTACATTCTTCTTTGTGATCATCTAGTACTCAATTCCAAGACATAGAAAATGTGTTATCATCTTGTTCTACCAACTGTCAAAGTTTTCAGGACCAAACTTCAGACTATCCTTCATGTAGTAAGTCATCTTCAGGATCACCTCAAGTTGTTAAACTTTCTCTCTAAGGACTAGTAGCTTTGATACCAATTGTTAGGAATAATAGTCCATAAGACAATTGAGAGGGGGGGTGAATCAGTTGTGCAATAGATTATTAAAACTTTAAACTTTATGAACCATAACATCAAAAGTAAATAACATAGTAATTGCCAACACCATAACACAATGTTCTTTGTTGAGGAAACCCTGTTAAAGGTAAAACCCCGGTGGGAATTAACACCCACAAAATAATGTACTAAGAGTATAGTATCCCTGTTAAAAGATATTAGCCCTGTTAGGAGCTTTTTATTACATTACAGTACACAGTCCCTATTAGGAGATAAACCCTATTAGGAGTCAATGAAAGTAGTAGGCTCAGTGCCAAGGATCACTGCCCAAAG
Source organism: Thuja plicata (assembly GCA_018584345.1). NCBI lineage: Eukaryota > Viridiplantae > Streptophyta > Pinopsida > Cupressales > Cupressaceae > Thuja > Thuja plicata. The sequence goes on along the minus strand of MU227475.1, from coordinate 4,247,571 downwards.
AAGGTTAAATCCACCCTCAAGGATACACAATCCACATCAAGTGTATATAGAAAATACATAATCCAGTGACCCGTCTGATAGCAACTATCTTTTCTTGGTTAGTTCCAATGAAGTACCAACTCTGCTCTCTATCTAGCAGTCATGCTTCACAGCTTCACAAATCTCTTCTCTTTTCTTTCTCTACCACACTTTTCACAAATGAAAAGATCACTCATATATACCCTCTTACAATAACCCATTACGTTGGCCAGTTAAGATTTCCTAATACACAATTAACTAGGTCGACCAATTAAGGCTTCCCATCATAAAAATAATTACATAAGCCCTTGCTAAGATACACATGGTACCTATAAAAAGAATACAATATTTAAAATTCATTACAAATACTTCTAGATCCACAATCCATGCTCATAATTAATATCCACATGTTACAAGTTTGAAGTTGGCCAGGAAATAATTCTTCTCCAGAATACACACCACAACTGACATCATCAGTACCCAAATAGAAATCAAACTCAACCCATTTCACCATCATATGTCAGCTCTCCAACAGTAATCTCGCAAGTTCTGAAACATCTTCCTCAACAAGATATGCCCGAAACACAAAGACCTTCTCCGTCTAGAATCACAGTCACAGTCCAGAACAATAGTCTTTACTAAAACAACTGTAACATCCATGATATGAAACATAAAGTCAAGCGGCCTTAGATGTAAGGTCAAAACTCAGTCTTCTACTTAAATCCAACTTTGCTCATTCTAGTTCATCCGTAAAGTTTCAGTACATGCCTTCCAGTCAAGTAACTAGTCTATCTTCTTTCACAGAAATATATGTTGAAATCTGTGACAAAACATGAGTATCAACAATGTGATTAGTACCAAAAACTAATATCATCCAACAAATAGGCCTATTAGCCCTATTAGACCTAGATTGTAGGAACCCTATGTATGGATGACTTAGGGAACTAAAACTTTCAAAATATCTTGTAAAAGGATAAAGGGTATCTGGATATGGTCTTAGATTTTCAAGTTCTTTGGAAATTGTTTACAAGAAATAGGAAAAGGTCATTGTGAAAGGCTACAAGGAAAACAAGCCCTATTAGGCCTCTTTGAGACTAAAGTTGGAACTCGATTGCAAAGAATTAAGGGATCCTCAAAGATGGAGTCAAATGGGATTAGATGGACTATCTACATGATGATGGACACCCTTGCAATGATTCATGGATGTTAGAGTGGAGTGACACTTGGATCCTTCTGAGTGTAGGAGAGGAAGTGAAGTAACTACTAGGGTGTTAGTCTTTCAAAGGTGAAACACAAGTGTGAGACTCTCAGAGAAGAGTGGGATTAGGACTTAGTTAAACATATAAGCCTAATAAGGACCTAGAGGAGATTAGGATCCTTGAATAAGACAAAGAAGATCTTCTTAGTTGATTGCGCAAGCAAGCCCTTGGAACACTTACATCATATTGGTATCAGAGCTTGATTAAAGATTAGGCTTGTGGTGGATGTTTTAGCCTACTGAATCAGTTGGAGAGAACACACCTGGAAGTTCATTGAAAGACAAAGCCATGGTGACTAACACTGAGTTAGCCGAAAAGGTGGATGAGAAAGAAGAAGACAACAAGTTTTTAAGAGAAAGGTTGTCTCAAAAGGAGCAACTCTTGGGAGAAGTCCAAGAAAAAGATGAGAAGATGAAAGATAAGATAGATCAAAAAGAAGAAGAAGCAAGGGAAAATGGAGTAGATGTAGAAGAGAAAGTTCCAACCCCTAACCCTGTTAGTGATCAAGAACCCTTATTAAAGGTATTGAAGGCCTTAAGTGGCAAAGCTTTAGAGGGTGTACCACTTTTTAGTGGACAAATGGATCCAGATTTAGTTGTGGATTGGATTAACAGTATAGAGAACCATTTCAAATGTGATGGTATCACAGAGGCCCAAAAAGTGAGTCCAGCCAAGTCAAGGTTGAGAGGATAATCTCTCACATGGTGGAAGCTTGTTCAAATTGAGAGGGAGAAAGAAGGAAAGAGTCATATAGTCTCATGGAAGGGAATGGTGACTAAAGCCAAGGAAACTTACTTACCTAATGATTATGAGGTTCAGCTACATAGGAGAAGACACAATCATAGAAAAAAGAAATTGGATGTCCAATCATACACCGAAGAGTTCCAAAATTTGTGCTTAAGGTCACAAGTGGTGGAAGATGAAAGCATTAAGCTAGCTAGATACTTGAATGGACTCAAGTAGTCTATCCAAGAAGACATGAGTCTTGTGAACTTCAAAACCATTTTCCAATGTTATCAAATGGCCTTGAAGATAGAGGAGAAAGGAAAAAGAAAGCAAGATCAAACCTCCAAAGGAAGAGGTAGAAGAATGGATAATAGAGGAACAAGAGGTTGCTATGGTGGAAGAAGTTCAGAGTCAAAGACACAAGGAGAATTAAACTACACTGAATACAAGGGGGGAAGTTCTAATAGAGGTGGAAGAGGAAGGAACTCAAGTTTCATAGGTAGGAGTGGTGCACAAGGAAGAGGAAATTACCTTGTCAATATGAAATGTTACCATTGCAACCAAATGGGACACCCTACCTATAGATGTCTAGAGAAGGGTAGTACTTCTCAAGGAAGTAACAAGAGAACTAATTTAGTTCATGAAGAGACAAATGCAGTAGAGACACACTCTAAGGTACCACTGAATTTTGAAGAAGGTGAGAACCTCATGATGAGGAGAATATTGGTCAAGGAACCAGTCAAGGAGGAGCCAAGCCAAAGGAGGTCTCTATTCAAAATAAAATGTAAGGTGATGGGAAAAGTATGTAGATTCATTGTAGACTCAGGGTCTACTGACAACATTATGTCAGAGGAAGCAGTCAACAAGTTAGGCATTACAAGCATACCTCATACCCATTCTTACAAGGTCACATGGCTCAATAAGGAACAACATGTCTTAGTCAACATGCAAGCATGGGTAGTGTTCTCTATAGGGAGATATAAGGAAAAGGTTCTATGTGATGTATTACACATGGATGCATGCCACTTTCTCCTAGACAGGCCATGGAAATTTGACTGCAAAGCTATCCATGATGGAGTGAAGAACTCCTATACATTCAAGAAAGATTAAGTAACTTTCAAGATCCAATCATTGTTAGAAGATGCAGATGTGAAGACAATAAATCCTAATGTGCTTATGGTGGGTCATAAATAATTCATAGAAGCCATGGAAGAAGGAGAAGGAGTTGGATATGCATTGGTGCTAAGACCAAGAGAAAAGAATGAAGAAAAAGGAGATGAGAATTCAAAGATACCTAAGGAGATAAAAAGTATGTTGCAGACTTATGAAGGCATAGTAAGTGATGGAAAGCCATCAACATTACCCCCTACAAGAGCCATAAGTCATAGGATACACTTCATACCCAGAGATACCCTGCCTAATAAGGCAGCCTACAAGATGACACCTCAAAAAAATGAGGAAATTGCTAGGCAAATAGAAGAACTCCTTAACCAAGGCCTTATCAAGAAAAGCATTAGCACTTGTGCAGCACCTACTATCCTAGAACCAAATAAATAAGAAAAATGGAGACTTTGTACTAATTAAAGAGCCATAAATAGGATAACCATTAGGTATAGGTTTCCCATACCGTGGATTGAAGACCTAATGGATTGTCTAGGTGAAGCTAAGTATTTTAGTAAGATAAACTTGAAGAGTGGCTATCACCAAATTAGGATACATGAGGGAGATGAATGGAAGACAGCCTTCAAAACCAATGAAGGTTTTTATGAATGGCTTGTCATGCCATTTGGACTGTCTAATGCCCCCTCTACATTCATGAGGCTCATGAATGAAGTCCTCAAAGACTACATTGGAAAATTTGTAGTAGTATATCTTGATCATATACTAATTTATAGTAGGACAAGAGAGGAGCATCTTCAACACTTTGAGACTATCTTCAAGAAGATGGATGAAGAGAATTTGATGATTAACTTGGAGAAATGTGAGTTCATCAAAACAGAGCTAGTGTACCTTGGGTTTGTTCTCTCTCATGGCAATCTGAAAGTGGACAAGAGTAAAGTGGAAGCCATCATTAATTGGCCTACTCCAAGGTCAGCAACAAAGGCAAGAAGTTTTCATGGCCTTGCCTAGTATTATAGGAAGTTTATAAGGTAGTTCAGTGTTATTTGTGCTCCCATGTTGGACACAATCAAAGGAGGAATGAAGACCAACTTCATATGGAATGGACAAGCCACTAAGAGCTTTGAGTTATTGAAAGAAAAGACTTCTACCCAACCTGTCTTAGTCTTGCCAAGCTTTGAGAAGCTTTTCACTATTGAGTGTGATGCAAGAAACATAGCTAGTGGGGCTGTCCTAAGCCAAGAGGGTAGACTAGTAGCATTTAATTCAGAGAAGTTGAGTGAAGAAAAGAAGAAGTATTCTTCTTATGATCTTGAGTTTTATGCATTGGTTCAAGCTTTGAGAAAGTGGAGGCACTATTTTCTTCCCAAGGAGTTCATTAGTTCAGACAATCAAGCTTTAAGTTTTCTGAATTCTCAAGAGAAGTTGAGCCACAAGCACATGAAATGGGTGGAATAATTACAAGCTTATACCTTTAATATCAAACACAAGAAAGGTTTCCTCAATAAGGTGGTAGATGCATTGTCTAGAAGAGCTCTTACCATCTAAGAGATTCAGTTGAAGAGCATGGGAATAGATCATTTCAAAGATCTATATGCTGATGATGAGGATTTTGCAGACATTTATAAGGTATGTGCTGAATACAAGAACCATTTTCATAGTAAGTATGTTGAATAAACTTTGCAAATTAATCTTTTGTTCAAGGGAAATCAGTTATGTGTCCCTAGAGGCTCTATTAGGGAGAATATGATTCAGGAAAAGCACAATGGTGCATTGAGTGGTCACTTTGGGATCACTAATACCCAAGAGCTTGCTCAAAGGTTCTACTATTGGATGAGAATGAACCTTGATGTTAAGAGGTATGTGGAGAATTGCATTTTAGGTAAAAGAGCCAAGGGTACTTCTTCAAATGCTGGTCTTTACCAACCACTACCTATTCCCACTAGGCCTTGGGATTGTTTGAGCATGGATTTTGTAGTTGGGTTACCCAAGACAAGACAAGGCATGGATAGTGTTTATGTAGTTGTGGATAGGTCTAGTAAGATGGCTCACTTTGTGCCATGCAATACAACTCATGATGCCAGCCAAATAGCCTCTCTCTTCTTCAAAGAGGTAGTAAGAATCCATGGGCTACCTAAGAGCATTGTGTCTGATAGAGACACCAAATTTATGAGTCATTTTTAGAAGACTCTTTGGCAAAGATTAGGCACTAATTTATCCTTTGGGTCTTCCTACCATCCCCAAACTGATGGTTAGACTGAAGTGGTAAATAGAAGCCTTTGAAATCTACTAAGGTTCTTGACAAAGGAGTATAGACAGTAATGGGATCAATTGATTGGACAAGCTAATTATGCCTACAATGACACCATCAATAGATCAACATGGAAGAGCCCCTTTGAGATAGTATATGGATTGCATCCTAGAGGAATCTATGAGTTGAGAGACTTGAAGGATGGGGTGAAGGCAAGTGGATATGCGATGATTTTTCTTGTGCAATGCAGGAGATATATGAGACAGTGAGGAAGACTTTGACTGAGAACACCTTGAAACACAAAACCAAGGTTGATGAGAGTAGAAGAATAGTTCAGTTTAATGTGGGTGACTTGGTCATGGTACATATTAAAAAATCAAGACTTCAAAAGGGAGTCCCTCACAAGTTGCAGATGAGAAGGATAGGTCCCTATCCTATCTTAGCTAAGTATGGTGATAATGCATTCAAAGTTGAGCTCCCGGAAGATAGTGGACTGTCACCTATTTTTAACATTGCAGACTTAGTCCATTACAAAGGACCACAACAAGACATGGATCAAAGTCTCCAAGAAGTTATCACAGATGTGGAAGACCTCCAATTACCCTCTACTATAGTAACAAGATCTGATAGTGTACTGGATACTAGAGTCTACAAACAGACTAGAACCAAATCCTACAAGGAACATTTAATAAAGATGCATGACCAAACAGATGTTGATGTAGTATGGGTCAAAGAATCAGAGTTCAAGAAGATGGGGATTAATCCAAGCATCCTCAATCCAAGGGTGGATTGATTTTTTTGTTTAGGGAAGGATGGTGCAGGAGCACACCTAGGCTAACCTCCATATTTTAATCATTTTTTTCTTGAACTTGACATTGGCCAAGTCAAGATAGTTAGGTTGTTTTTAGACCTTAGAAGGTCTTTTCAATGTGGGATAAGTGAGTTAGTCATTACGACTAAGGTCACAACAATAGACATTATTAGTAGTTTTTCATTTTATTAGGCTTAGTTTCTCAATGATGGATTTGAGTCATGAATGTGTCCTAAACACATAAATGAGGACATAGAGATGCCTTAAGGTCTTTAATGATCTTGGATCATGAAAATTAAGAGGTTAGAGGTTCTAGAAATGAGGAAAGTGGCATAAAAGGAAAGATGCCAAAAGTTGTTAAATTGTTGTCAGGACAACATTTGCAATTATTGCAAATGTTGCATGCAACACTGTTACCTTGGATCCCCCTAAAAACTAGGAATGGGGGATTGACTAAAAAGGCCTAGAATTATGGAAGAAGGCATCTAATGCATAGAGGGACTTGAATCTCAAGAGTTAGTCTTTGATTGTAACAAGTTTTGAAGTGTAATACAGTCTGCAATTCTATGTTTTTCAAAAATCCTGAATATTTCCTTGTGACAGTGATACCTTATGGATTGAAATATTCAAAATAATGAATGTTTTGTGTTTTTAGGATAGTTTGGAGTTTTTTTCATTCATTATTCAAGTTTATTCGTGGTCATTTAAGGTCTTGTATAAATTATTTTGTGTTTAGAGACTCTACTGGTCCTGTCTTGACCAGTTAGTCTAGTTGTGGTTCCCCCATGAAACCTAGCCATGCGAAAACCCTAAGGATGGATGGATATGTTAGGGGAGTCAGTAGTGTACATATGTTTAGGATTAGGAGTCTTAGGAAGATGGAAAAATATTTTTACTACTAAGCCCTAGGCGAGCTGACAGTGCCCGATTAGTGGTTTAGGATAGAAGAATTGACATGTTTCATAAAGGAGAAGAAAGTATTGTACGAACTAAGTATACTTCTAGTTAGGTTTTAGTCATACCTTGACATTTTGTGATGGTTGAGTTCATGCCAATCACTGAGAACAAGTTTTAAGCAAGTTTTCAACTAAGTTGCAGACAGTCCTAGAAATTAGGCCTATTAGCCCTATTGGACCTAGATTGTAGGAACCCTATGTACGGATGACTTAGGGAGCTAAAAATTTAAAAATCTCTTGTAAAAGGATAAAGGGTATCTAGATATGGTTTTATATTTACAAGTTCTTTGGAAATGTTTTACAATAAATAGGAAAAGGTCACTGTGAAAGGCTACAAGGAAAACAAGCCCTATTAGGCCTCTTTGAGACTAAAGTTGGAACTCGATTGCAAAGATTTAAGGGATCCTCCAAAATGGAGTCAAATGAGATTAGATGGATTGTCTAAATGATGATGGAAACCCTTAAAATTATTCATGGATGTTAGAGTGGAGTGACACTTGGATCCTTCTGAATGTAGGAGAGGAAGTGAAGTAACTACTAGGGTGTTAGTCTTTCAAAGGTGAATGAATCTTGGAGAAGAGTGGGATTAGGACTTAGTTAATCATCTAAGCCTAATAAGGACCTAGAGGAGATTAGGATCCTTGAAGAAGACAAAGAAGATCTTCTTAGTTGATTGTGCAAGCAAGCCCTTGGAACACTTACATCACTATCAAAACTATACCAAAAACCAAATAAATTACATATTATTGAAGATGACTCTCTTGTCTAGTGTTTTATATAATTTTAATTTTTTTTTGAATTGATTTATAATTTTTTTATATTTTCTGAATCAACAACTGCTTGACTATCAAAATACCTACTTTCAATATTTTTTAATTAAAATAGACTATGGCTAATTAAAATACTATAAAATATATATGAGGATATTCTTGACTCTGATCTCTACAAAAGGGTATTTTTGTATTTTTTAAAAAATATCATTAAAAAGACTAGGAGTTATTGAAACATCACTTTTTCTGAAATAATTTTATTTCTATGTTAATTGGACTCAAAAAGTGGTATAAAACATACATTTAATAGACATTTCCAATTGGAAAAGTTAAAGAAATTATCTAACTTAGCTAGAATGAAACTAGCTAGACTATATGTTTGACCAAAATTAATTTTTAGTTAGAAATACTAAAATTCAGCTATGCTGATAAGTTAGCCTAAAAGGTGACATATTATTGTGCTTTTACCCATATATAT
>MU227475.1:4220941-4234250 GCA_018584345.1 Thuja plicata | reverse complement strand
ATATATATATATATAGTGCATAAAATGGCCTTGCTGACCAAATGAAATGCTTTTCAATTTTTATGCCTTTGTTTTCCAAATATCAAAAAAATGCCTTAAAGCAATGCTCAACAAAATGTATTTCATGCTTTATCATCACTAATGTAAAAGTGATATTATTCCTTAATGACCCATGCTTGATATGTACTTTCAACACCATCCAAATATAATTGTGCATGTTAATAACACACACATGCGATAATAGTGACCTTCTCTATATAATAGTATTTTGCTTGAAGTTGTTTTTGAGAAACAAAAGAGTAATTCTCTGCAAAGTCAACAACTGATAAAAATTTTCCAAGTGGGAAAGTTTCTCTTAGTGTTTAGAATTGTTCTGCTTGCCACTTAGAAAAAAAAACATGACATATATATAGTTGAATCAATTTTTAAAAAATCTCCATAAATGCTCCGACAGGTATCTCCTCCTCTACATATTCAAACCTTGTTGATTCTTTCCCATCTTTTGTTTTAGACTTTATGTACATGTAACTCTTACATTTTACCAGTCTCGTCATATCGGTATCTACAAATCTCAAAGTAAATTTAGCAAAATGCTCACATATTTCACAAGTTCCTCTTATGCAATCTATTTTACGTATTGTACGTTCAATTTATTTTTCACATAAGATTGATGTTATGAATTGGCTTGGTCATTTAGAAAAAGCATTTTCAGAGCCATCACTTTCTTCTATCATCTTTCAAAACCCTTGATAGTAGAGATTAAATTCAATATAATATTTACAACAACACGTTTCAAAAGATTTATTTATCTTCACATAATATCATTTTAATCTTTCAAACATTGTTAGTCCACTCTTTATGTAGGGATTTGAATTAAAAAATGATAAATAAATTATATTTTGTGTGGTGTCCAACCAATGTTTAGTGTGTCGCAAATATTCCTTAGGCCCATTCCTATGCTTGATAACATCTCCAAAATTTGATGAAGGACGAGTATGATCAATCCAAAAGTTCTTAATCAAGTTCCTAATTGTTTCATCAGTCCTATCAAAGTGAGAAGATCTACACATTAGCTCCCAATTACATTCCAATGAAGTATCAGCCAAATTGATTCTCCTTTTAAATAAATGTGATATTGTCTTCCTACTGTACCTGATATAAGATAAAAGTGAAGAGATATGTCTTTATTGGGACATTTTTTTATTTAAAACAGATGTCAATATAAATTTTCTTGAAATTGACTTATCTATAGATCTATTTATTTTCCCAATGGAGTGCAAATCTTCCTTAAAAATTTCTACAATATATTTTTTTATGCTAGACAATTTTGTCTTTTTCAAATTTGCATCCACACCCACAAATTTTAATGTATCTTTTAACTCATCTTTGAGAGAGAGAGAGAGAGAGAGAGAGAGAGAGAGAGAGAGAGAGAGAGAGAGAGGGATTANCACAAATTTTAATGTATCTTTTAACTCATCTTTGAGAGAGAGAGAGAGAGAGAGAGAGAGAGAGAGAGAGAGAGAGAGAGAGAGAGGTATTAATTAGTGTCAACTAATCTTAATTCATCTTAATACATGTTATTCCTCCTATTAAGTAATGTTTTAATAGGTCTTAATTGGTATTAATAGGTCTTAACTTGTCTTAATTGGTCTTAATTTGTCTTAATTGGTCTTAATTGGTCATGTTTGGTCTTAATAGGTCCTATTAGTCCTATTAACTCTTAAGGGGTCCTATTACGTCTTATTGTCCTATTAGGTCATACTTGGTCTTAATTAGTCTTAATTTGTCTCAATAGGTCCTCATAGGTATTAATTGATCAAGTAATAGGTTCTAATTGGTCTTATTAGTCACGTGTGAGGTCTTAATTGGTATTAATATGTCATATTAGTCCCATTAACTCTTAAGGGGTCATAATAGGTCTTAGGGGTCCTATTAGGTATTATTAGGTCTTAATTGGTCCTAGCAGGTCTTAATAGGTCATAATACAGATTAATTGTTGTTAATTGGTCCAAATTAGTCTTAATACATCTTATTACTCCTATTAAGTAGATTAAGGGGTCCTATTAGGTCGTAAGGGGCCTATTAGGTCTTTTTAGTAGTTATTAAGTCTTATTAATCTAGTTAGGTCATAATAGGTCCTATTAGGTATTATAAGACATTTTAGGTCTTAATAGGTCCTATTAGGTCTCAAGGGGTCTTAAGTGGTCCTATTAGGTGTTAAGGGTCTTAATTGGTCCTAATTGATCTTTAAAGTCCTATTAGGTCTTATTAGTCCTCTTAGGTCTTATTAACTTCCTATTAGGTCTTATTAGGTCTTATTGATCATATTAGGTAGATTATTAGTCACATGTTAGGTCTTAATTAGTCGTAATGGGTCCTATTAGGTGTTAAGTGGTCCTACTAGGTCTTAGAGGTCCTATTAGGTCTTATTAGGTCTTATTAAGTATTAATTGATCAAGTAATAGGTCCTAATTGTTCTTTTTAGTCACATGTCAGGTCTTAATTGATCAAGTAATAGGTCCTAATTGGTCTTAATAGTCACATGTTAGCTCTTAATTAGTCTTAATAGGTCCCATTAGTCCTATTAACTCTTAAGTGGTGGACTATTAGGTCTTAGGGGTCCTATCAGGTCTTATTAGGTCTTAATTGGTTTGTATTCACTAATACATTTGGTACCAAATTGCAACGACAGTGCCATTGAAGTTTTTTCGTCACAACCTTGTCGTTGTCGCAATTGTGACGATAGACCGTCGCAATTGCAACGACAACAAGGTTGTGACGGAAAAACTGCAATGGCACTGTCGTTGCAATTTGGTACCAAATGTATTAGTGATTTGTCTTAATAGGTCCTAATAGGTCTGAATTGGTGTTAATTAATCTTAATACATCCTATTACTCCTATTAAGTAGATTAAAGGATCCTATTAGGTCGTAAGGGTCCTATTAGGTCTTATTAGGTTTTATTAATCATGTTAGGTCCTAATAGGTCCTACTAGACCTCTTATTAGTCTTATTAGGTCTTGTTAGGTCAAGTAAGGGGTTCTATTAGGTCTTAAGGGGTCTTAAGTGGTCCTATTGGGTGTTAAGGGTCTTATTAGTTCTTATTAATCATGTTAAGTTGTAATAGGTCCTATTAGGTTGTATTACTTTAATGTTAGGTCTTAAGGGGTCCTATTAGGTCTTATTAGTCATGTTAGGTCTTAATTGGTCATATTTAGTATTACAATATCATGCATACATATTTCATTGAGATAAGTCATAACCATCCACTTAAGAAATAAATAGAGAGAGGGATAAAAGTACAAAGAGACATACCTTGTTTCTTATGATAATATCTTGCCAGTGATTCTTCACATAGTCTTTGCTTGGTCTCAGGTGAATAATTTTGTGCAGTCTTATTACCCTTTTGTTTTTATTTCTCATCACTTTCCTTCCCAAAATTGCTACACTAAAATTTGACAAAATTCAAAAAATACACTTCCAAATATCTTCCTTCTCTAAAATGTAAAATATTCTCCAAATTTCAAATTTACAAAATAAGGGAAAGAAATGTTTATTTATATGAGATCATTACTAGCCTAAAAAAATACTAAATTGGTCAACCAAGGTTTCTATCAAAAGTCAATTATTACTTTCGGTTAAAAGAACTTGATTTAAAACTTTAACCACATAGAAAATACTCAAGTACTTTTGATCAAAACCTATTATTTTTTATCGAAAAGACTTTCTATTGAAACTTCTAGATTGGGCCCATTTTGCATAGGCCAACAAATATTTGAAGATTTCATGGCTTTGGGGAATAATTATAGTAATCAAATGGAATAGTAAGGACACACCTTTTTGCATGGCACAAGTACTCAAAATGAGCTTTCAAATGGTTATAAATTTGATAAAATTTGAGTTTATTATGTACATGTTTTTTGACATCAATCAAATGTAGTTTTCTTACCAAATGTAAACCTCTGTGTTCGACGTTCAATGAAAAATAGTTTTAAAAAAAAGAAAAATAAATCTGAAAATAACAATGACCCTCATATTGAAGCATTTTTTCCATAAAAAAAATTTAAAATTTGACAAATACATGAAAAGTTAGAACTTCTGGAACAACCTATGTCAAAATTATAGTTTAGTCAACTTCAAATGTTAATAAAATATGAAATACTAGTGATAAAGTTATGAAACCAATTCCAGGATCTAGATATGGATGTTACAAAACAAAATTTGAAAAAACCACATTAATATCTATTTTACAAAAAAAAAAATTATACTTATGAAAAGAATGTCACTCTTTGAAAATGATGTTTTCAGCAACATATCAATTTTTGTTAGAGAAAGAAACGCCGATTAAAATAAATTCCAAAAAAAATTTAAAAAATATATTTAGAATCTAGATAGAAAATCCTAAAAGACTTTAATACACTTCATCTTCTGATTTGTAATCATGGTTTAACTAAAATATGCATCTGAAAGTGATTTTTTTTTTTTAAATGTAGAGTTCAGTGTTTGTTCAAGAGAGAATGTGTAACCCACTATTGTGGGTCCACCCATATTCATTTATAAAATTCTCCCAATGATTTTTTTCTTGTTCCCAACAAAGAGTGGCATCCCCAAAAATCTCCCAGAAAAGTTTCCTACTTTTACATAAAAAATCCTTTCTATATCTCTCTAAAGTATTGGTTGGGTGATGAGGAAGTGTATAGAAGAAAATGGTGAGAAATGTTAAGATGTAGATCATGTTAGTAATANGGGGGGGGTGAATTAGTGGCTTCAAAAACTTATCCTTAAACTTCACCACCAATCAATAAATCTTAGATTATTAAGTCCCTACAAGATGCATGCCATGAAATACTAATAATGATTTAACTGTCTGTTGGTTTTCCTTTTCTGACCTTATTCTCCTTGATTACCAATAAGCAGTAAAAACTATTTACCAACACTCAATAAATATGCAAAGTATATCGATCAATCCAAAAATGCATATGTGAAATGTAAAATAGTAAAGTAATAAACTATACACACATAACACATGGATTTTAACGTGGAAACCTTGTCAAGGGAAAAAACCACTGGGACCGGTACCCCAAATGTTCACTCTTCTAAAGTGAGCCCTGTTAGGATCCAACCCTGTTAAAGGTTAGAAACACACCGTTAGGTGTGACCTTATTAGAGGATTTTCTGTATAGAGGTTGTCACTTAGTATCAGCATCTATTTTCTACCATCCTTGAATCAACCTCCTTCTTAGACTGTCAATAGGCTTTAGGAAAATCTTGCTACCATCCTTGAATCATCCTTCTTCTTAGACTGTCAATAGGTATCTATAAAGTTTGATGCTACTTTCATGAATCAACCTTTTTGGTACTCCTTGGGATGTACCTCAATATATAGAAGACTGTTAAGCCTTGCTCTATTAAGAGACTTGATGCTTAAATGGTTAAACTGAAACACAATGACTTGTTTCTAATGCAACTTGAATTGTATATTTTTAGATCTATTTAATTACATTATCTCTCTAATCAATGTATCAATTCAATTCTTTGTGCTTCACACTTTATGCTCTGTGATGTTGTGCTTCACTGTTCATCGGTGTCTGCAGAATTCTTTAGCTCTCCTTCAGCTTGATTCATCAACACTACATGAAGTTGTTCTTCATCAGTTTCTTTTTAGAATCCTCTTTCTATTCACTCCCTTAACCCCATTCGTAAATGAATTAGGCTTGTCTCTTATATCGACATGATATTCACCATTTCTTGATTCTTGATTCTTGATTCCTAGCGTGAAAAACAATCCATCTAATCTGATTTAAAGCATAACTCCTGATTTATCTCATAGTTATCTTTATGCCAACTATAAAAATCTTCTTTAAATCAATCACTTAACTATGGTTGAGTAAAAAAATGAAAACAACCAGTTAAGTCTATCTTTAGCTCTTTCTAGCTAGATATTTTGTCATTTTCTAAATTCTCTATTTTGTCGATCAACTCTGTAGTTAGTCATTGGTGGCAACTGCCAATTCCATCGGTGTGGCTCTAGTCAGATTTGGGATCTCCATCTGTCGGGCATCATTGGATTTTACTCATCGGGCAACTCTATTTTTAGCTCATCGGGCATCCTGTGATTTTGCTTCATCGGGCAACACTGTCTTCTGCTCATCGGGTATGACTGTGACTTGGGTTCTTTGCTTTTACCGATGGTGTGCACTCCATTGGTGTTATTTGTCAGTTAGTGAATACTTGACTTTTATGCATTGCTAAAAGAATAATCTTTGTTCCATTGATTCTCTGAAGTCTTTGGCATTATATACATGACCGTACAGATGATATCAAGTTGACATAAATGACAATATAAACCATTAACTAATTTGATGTCTTAAATTATCTTCAACTTAACATTATCAAACATTCAATTAGTTACATGTCATCAATCTCTCCCTTTGGCATTGATGGAAAGAAACTTATATTATCACACTATAATATTTCTAATACAATATGAAGTACAATTGTTGAGATTCATCAAACTACCAAACAATTTGTTTTGATAACCAATAAAAATATCTGACCACCGGTAAGCTCTATGTTAGCTTAGATTTGATTCTTGCAGTTCTTTGTGTTTCTTGTTTTGATGTGTTGTGTCCTTTCCTTGTGTCAATATCTCTCTTTTGACTGTTCTTCTTCTTTTATGTATCTGTCTCTTGTTAGAAAATCTCCCTTTATATTAACTCCTTTATACAAACTCTCTCCCTATGGATATGATCTCTCCCTGTTGGAGTAATCTGATAATGGATAATCTTTCTTCTTTTTCTGAAGACTATGATAATATGGATACTTTCTCTCCCTTTGACAATAATTCCAAACAAATATTTTACACATATTCGACATTCATGTCAAATAATCTTTTCTTCTATCCATAATATATTCTTTTAATTTCCCTTATCCATCAGCAATACATTAATATGTCTGGTGCTCGGTTCTGATATATACCGGTTTGTATATAGATGTAGCTTTGAAGTTCATCTTTTTGCTCACATCAACATGAATGATATTCTAATAATATATAGGCTGATGTAGCCTTCAGTCTTTTACTGACTGGTAGACAAGGGTTTGACCCCTAGTCTCTTTCTCAAGTACTCAAACGTATCATTGGGCAGTGGCTTGGTGAAGATATCGACCAATTGTTCTTTTGATTGCACATACTCAAGTATCACCTCTTTTTCTTGAATTTGTTCTCTTAAATAATGATACTTGATTGCAATGTGTTTATTCTTGTAATTCATGACTGGATTATTGGAAATGTTTATTACACTGGTGTTATTACAATAGGTAATCACTGGTTCTAAGATCTTAATATGCATACCTTCCAGCAACTATTTGATCCATGCAATATTTGAGCAGTTTGCAGAAGCAACAACATATTATGCTTCTGCAATAGACTGAGAGATGCATTCTTACTTCTTTCTAATCCATGTGACAAGTATGTCACCCATAAACAATGCTCCTCTAGTTGTGCTCTTTCGGTCATCAAGATTTCTAGCCCAATCAACATCGCTAAACACCTTAAGTTCAAATTTGCCTTCTCTTCTATACCATAAGCCAAATTCCTTGGTATTCTTTAGATATATTAAAATTCTTTTTACAGGAGTCATATGTGATTCCCTGGGGTTAGTAGAAAATCTAGCAAAAATTCCTACTGCATGTGCAATATCTGGTCTAGTGTGTATAACATACATGAGTTTTCCAATCATTGATCTGTACAAAATCTGATTTACCACTATTGTCTTCTCTTCCTTTGTTAACTTACATCCAATAGTCATCAGTGTTCCAACTGGTTTGAAATCTTCCATCTTGAATATTTTCATGACCTCTTTGATTTATTTGGACTTTGTAATGAAAATATTTACCTTCACTTTGTTGAATGATCTGTGGACCAAGAAAGAACTTGATCTCTCCAAACATAGACATCTCAAATTCTTTTATCATCTCATCAATAAATGATTTGCATGGCATACCATTGCCTCCAAATATGATGTCATCTGGAGACACCTAAAATTTACCAGGTGTATCTCAAACATTTCAAATTATAAATCTCATCCAAATGCTTCAAAATATTATCTCAATGCAAATCAAATGGACATTTAATCAATGCAAATCAAAGAAAAAAATTTCAAATCAAATTAAAAGATTAAATAATCATGAAATCAATTAATTAAAATCAGGCCTAAAGGGATTAATCAAATTATGCAATTGATTTTTCAATTGTATAGTTCAAATCAAAAAGATTAAATCCAACCCAATCACCCTTCCATGGCTAATTTAATTAAAAGATGGAGTTATTTAATTCCTAAAATATCTCTGAGACAACCAACCAACTTTTCTTCCATTTGCAAGCAACTCAAAGCTTTTTGATTTAACCAAGCTTTTTGCTTAACCAAACTTTAATCATGATTAACTCACTCTACCCCTACCCTTGGGAAAATGCTATAAATATAGGCCATTTCCTTTGTGTTTGGGATCCAAGAATTCAAGAGCAAAAGGCATCCTTATTATAGACATATTGAGAGTATATTGAGAAGCATTTTGAGATATTTGAGAGAGTTTTTAGCATTTGTATTTCATTTATCATATCATGTTTTAGAGCATATGCTATTTTCTCTTATGATCTTGGAGCATTTTTAAGCATTTTGAGCATTCTAGCTAGATTTGAGGATTTAAATTTCATACATATCTCATTCTAAGATTGTCCTTGAGAGAGATTAAGCCTGAGAGCTCTCTTAAAAAAGCTTGGATAGAGAACCATGAGATGATATAGTTTTCTAGTTCCAATTCTTAGATTAACTTGTTTATCTTTCCATAGAATTGTTGCTTTCATTCTTAATTTCATGAAGGTGTATTTTCATGCACACATAATGGCACCCACCATGGGGCTCTAAGCCTCTATATTGATGTTTTTTATCATTTTATTTGCTCTATTTTCTTGGTTTTTGGTATTTTTCTTGCATAAAATAGGAGAAGAGCCGCATATACGATGCAAAGAGCCGCCTACAAACACCAAAATGCCGCTTGAAAGGCTTGATTCATCTCCGTCTTTCTTTCTTCTGCCATGTGAGAGATATATTGGAGCAATTTTTAGATAAATTGTACCACCTATTAGATACATTGTGCCACCTGTGAACTTTCAACAGCCACTTATCAGCAATTTCTGACCACTTTTTATACTTTCTGTGACACTTGTTATGTTTATTTTACCGCCTGTGAAATTTTAAAATCTGCGTAGTAAGAGTTAAAAGCCACTTTTAAAGTTTAAAGTGACACTTAATAATAGTTGATATCTTCTCTTTAGCTGTTAAATGTTGCGTAGCAACTTTTGCTTTAAATTAGTTTTTGGTTGATTCTGTCACTTTTATAATTCTCTGTGTTTTCTTGTTCTGCAGATGAAAAATCATGCCAAGGTGCAGAAACTAGAGAAGAGAATCTCAAGGCCTAGTAAAGAGATAAGAGCTAAAACCAAAAATGATAAAGAGGTTCATAATTCAAATTTGTTAGAGAGCTTGTTTGAGGAAGAACATTTATATGATCATTATATTAAGGTGTTCTTTGCTTATAAGGAAAAATTTCCTACTCTTTGAATAATTTGCATCCTTTCTTTCTTTAAAAGCTTTAATCCATAAATCATTCATTTAAAAGAGATTTTAGGAGGTTTTTTGGTGTCTTTAAGGTTTTGCAAGTTTTCTTCACTTTACTGTGCTTTGTGTTGACTAACTTTGTTGGAGGAGATGGAGTAGGAACGATCGCCACTAGGTGAGTAAAAACAAGTAAAAATACTCAAAAATGCGCCTATCCTTTTGCTAGCTTCAAAATCAGGTATTTCTCTCATCAAGCTTGCATTTGATTAAATTATGGATTTCTTTTAATCTAGAATAATTAGAAAATCCTTTATTTCATCCAAATTGAATAAGGATTAGGCATATGCTCTTCACTTTTCGAAGTGAATAAAAAAAGCCAAACATGCAAATCTAATTTGGTAGAAGGACAAGGATAGGCAAATTGAACCACACATTTCTATTCTAAAAACTTCCTTGTTAAGAGGTTGAAAATGAAAAAAATTGTTTAAAGTGTTTAGAACAAAAGAAAGACAATAGGGATATGCTCTTCACTCTTTGAGTGAATCAAATTCTCAAACTTGTTGGACCAAGTTCAATTCCTACTTTTATGAACATGCTAGCTAATTAGAGATTTAAAGGGCCTGCCTCTTGAGAATTGCCTTACAAGGACGGTGAGAGGGAACGACCCAAAGTGGGAGATACTTGCTTTTACCACAATATCATCTGACCCACTATAAATAATGCACTTCTCCCTAATTGGAAAGTGACTAAAAATTGTTCAAGCCATCCTCACTTTCTCTAGTAGTCCTTCAGGATTGCACAAAATCATACTTTTATACGAGTGGGAAGCCCTCAAAGGGGTAAAGGATCTTGACAAGGTTTAGACTGGAATGGATTGAAACCCGATAAAATAGTAGACCTACCCTTTTAGAGCCATGTTTAAAAGCCAAATTTGTTATGGCTAGGGTAGACTGCTTGGAAGATATTCTTTTGCAAACCAGTTAAAACATCCGAGAACATACACTTTTAGTGTGGTTTTTAGGGATATGATGCAAATCTTACATGTGTGCTAAGTTTGTATTTCATTTTCATGCAAGAATACTATTTGATAAATCTGATCAAAGACGTTAAAATTTTAAACCCTAAAAACACCTTTCAAATTGACAAAATCCATTCTGATAAAAAAAATGCCACGTACAATCATTGAAGAACTGCTTACAAACAAAGTTGGGCGGCTTACCAAACTTAAAATTCCGTGTGCAAACATTGAACGACCGTGTGTTCACTGGAAAGAGCTGTGTTACAATATTTCAAAACTGCCTAACAACAGAGAAACACCGCCTGCCAACTATAGAGTGTCGCATTGAGATTTTCCAGTAACCGTGTATTATCAATAAAAGGCCGCCTACACAAAGGTAAGAGCCACCTGAAAATTTTAAAAGGAAAACAATGGGTACCTGCCAAAAGTTTAAAAACAAGAAAATTTGATTTTTGGATACCCTTTTGGATGTTTTATCACCGAGAAAACCTGTCTTGATCAGAATCTGCCATTTTTGGGCATTTTGCAAATTTGTGCACAGATTGGTCATTGAACAAGTTTGGAAACCTAAGATCCTTATTTTGACATATGTTAATGCCATTTTTCACTAGATCCCATTACATAAAAGATACCCTACAATCAGACGGGTCTTATTTGAGACAAGAGTGTCCCTTCTCGGGTGATCCTTTTTTTGCAAAACCTGTACACAAAACTATCCAAGAAATAGAACTAAGGATGTCTTTTCCATTCGGTCATATAGATCCTGATCAAATTAATCACGTGAACAAGGATTTAACCAAACAAAGAAATTTTGATCCTAACGACAAAGGATCCAACACCATTTTCAACATAGAGACAAACCTAGACCCTAACAATCAAGGGATGAATAACACCAACAATGGGGGCAATATGGACCCAAATGTGGAAGAGCTAACTGATGAAAAGGTTACCGAGGCTATGCAAAGCCCTTTCTTCATGAAACTTGTGGACAAAGTATTGGAAAAGGATAAAGAGAAATACTTGCTAGACCTAGCACAAACGGGTCTCAAGCTACCACACGATTATGATTTTTCCAAACTCGAGAAAGAAGAAGCTGAGGCTAACCCCATTAATATCATGAACAAACAATTCCAACTTTTTCAACTACAATTGGACACTTTGAAACAAGGTTGGGCTCCTAAAACTTTTTCTATTGAAGCCTTGTGTCCTTTTCCTTTTGACAAGTCCTTAGTCATGATACCATTTCCAACAAATGTTGTTTATCTGAAATATGATAAATATGAAAGAACAATTGATACCCAAGATCATTGTTCCCTAAGTCTAGAGTTCATGCATGACACAACTTACCTCATGAGGTTATTCCCTAGAAGTTTTGGAGGCATGGTAATGGAGTGGTTCTCAAAATTACCCTCCAGTATTAGGACCTTTGAGGAATTGGCCTCTAAATTTGTAACCCACTATTCTTATAACATCAAACACGAGGTTACAATTCTAAATCTATGCAATACCAAAAAAAGAGATGGAGAGGGGTTCCTACTTTTCCTACAATGATGGAGGGAAGTATTTTCTAGATACCCTCAAAGTGTACCCAAAAAGGAAAAGATGGATATCTTTGTGAACAGCCTAAATCATGAAATGAACTATCGATTAAGGCTACAATGTCCTAGATCATTCCAATACTTAATTGAGAATAGGGTAAAAATAGAAGAGGTATTGGTGAAAAGTGGAGAAATTAAACTCTACAAAGACAACAACAATAACAACAACAACAACAACAACACCAGATGATATTGGACAAGGAATAACAAAAACAATAAAGGAATGGTTAATGATGGAGTGGTGGAGGCTAATACTTTAAAAGCTATCACTTTCAACCTCACTCAAAACTTAGCTCAAGCCAATAACGTGAAACAAGCACCCAAAGTGCCCTTCAACAACAACACTAACAACAATTTTGGGAACAATCAAGGGGCTTCCAAGCCTAAACCATTCTTTGCACCTACACCCAAGAGGACATTCACTAATTTGGGTGAACCATTGGAAAATGCATTAAGGACACTTATTGTGAATAAGCTTATCGATCTACCAAAGGCTCAACTCTACGAACCACATGTCAAGACAAACTGGTGGAATGAGAACAACCATTGTGACTATCATCAAAATAGGGGACATAAGACCAATGATTGCCTACATCTCAAACATGTGGTACAATATCTCATAGACAATGGTGTGATAAAGGTGGAGGGACCTCAAAATAATGAAGATCACACAGCCTTTAAGACTCCTTTTTATAAGCATGAAAAGGGAGAATCGTCTAATTCCAACAATGGAGGAAACAATGCAAATAATGTAAGAAGCGGTCATAATGTCAACTTTGCCCATACTTATGACAATACCATCAATGTTGTTGTGGTGAAAGACCAACCTATTCACAAATCTGCTAATTCCATCACAAGGGGACAAGCCTCAAAGGTTACCTTACCAAGAGTTACTCCTATTACTATTGGTCCCAAGGCACCAACTATTGTGGCTAAACACACACCACCTGCCACAAAGCCTTATAGTTTGGTGGATCAATTGCAAAAGACTCCCGCCCAAATATCAATTTTGGAATTGCTAAAACTATCTCCTAATCACAAAGAGATTTTGGAAAAGGCCTTATGTGAGACCACAGT
>MU227475.1:4128961-4191804 GCA_018584345.1 Thuja plicata | reverse complement strand
ACTTTTGGCTCCAATATTGGCAAGACAATCAGCTACTTGATTAGTCTCCCGATAATTGTGAGATATATGGAACACTTCAAAGGATTTAACTATAGATTTAATTTTGAGGATAATATGCTCTATAGTCTAAGAGGGTGGATTCATATCTTTTATATTGTTAATTATATTTAAAGAGTCACCTTCAAGCCATACTCTTTTGAAACCTATTTCTTCCACCAGCAGGATAGTGTTAAGGGCCGCCAAAGCCTCTCCTCTATGATTAGATTGAAAACCCAAGGGAATTGATATTGCACCAAGAAAGTTACCAGAGCTATCTCTGATGATGCCCCGTCCCCCAGAGACACCTATTTTTCCTTTAGAGGCACCATCAAAATTGGCTTTCACCCAGCCAGTTGGAGGAGCTGTCTAGACAGATAATTCTCTTTGAGAGTAATCTTGATTTTTGAGGAGAGGGAAGTTCCAAGTTGACCAGTTGACCTTCGGGATGAGAGAGCTATACTTGCTATTGCTATTTTTTATAGTAGAGCTGAAATTTTCCTTTAAAGATCTAGACATTATATTGAATATAATTTCAGGTTTAGAGCTTTTCTCTCTGAAGATTCAGTTATTTCTTTCCTTCCAGATACTCCAGCAAAGATGAGGTGGGATAAGGTTCAAAAATTGTCTAGCCATTTCATTATCAAAAGGGCATCTCCATTGAGTAACAAAGTCCTACCAGGAATTAGGAAAGAACCAAGCTAGATTCCAATTTTGAAAAACCAAAGACCAAACTTTCCTAGTAAAACTACAATGGATCATAAGGTGATCACAGGATTCAACTTGATCAAAACAAAGACTACATCTATTAACATGAGAGAAACCTCTTTTAACCAAATTATCAATAGTAAGGGGCTTATTCTGGATAAGAATCCAAAAGAAAAAGTTAATCTTTGGAGTAAGGAGTTTCTACCAGATAGAAGCACATTGGGGTTTAATTTCCTTGGAGAAAATGAGGGAGCAGGCAGAGGCCACCGTGAATTCACCATGAGTAGAAAGGTTCCAAACAATCTTATCTAGAAGATTACCTTCACTGATCCAGGACTGCAAATCTATCATAAGGGGTAATAAACTTCTATCAATGCTAGAGAGATCCTTCCAGGAATTGTTATTCCTATAGTCAGAGACTTTATATCCAAAAGTGTTTTTATCTTGGGCAATAAAGTCCTTCCACTATTGTCTTTCTGACAGAGGAAATTCATAAATCCAGGGATCATCCCAGAATTCAATAGTGGACCCATCTCCCAATTTCCATCGTATTCCTTTTCTCAAAAGATCAATGGAAGAGCATAAGCTATTCCAGATGTAAGAACCTTTGAATCTATCTTCATTGTTTAGGAGGTCCTTCAAGCTATCAGAGTTGGTGAGGTATTTGTTTTTAATTATACTATTCCATTGTTTAGCATCACCAAATATTCTCTAAACCTGCTTAGCCAGAAGAGCCTTATTAATTATCTTAATAGGTCTAATCCCCAGTCCTCCTTTATTTTTAGGCTTGCAAACTTTTCCCCAGGCAATCAGGCTAAGCCTTTTTTTATCTTCTACTCCAGTCCATAAGAAGCATTTTTGGATAGTTTCAAGCACCATTGCATACTTATGGGGGATCTTAAAAAGACTTAAGGCATACACAGGAAATTTTTTTAAGGTGGATTTCAAAAGCTGAAGTTTACCTGCACTGCTAAGGAGAGCACCTTTCCAACCAGCCAGCTTCCTGTTGACTCTATCAACAATTTGATTCAAGAACATATCTGGAGGTTTTGAGCAGAGAGGGAGCCCTAAGTAAGAAGAGGGAAGAGAACCAATGCTGCAACCAAGAATTTTAGCCATCTTATATTATCTCTCAAGAGGAGTATTGATAAAAAAGATGGAGCTCTTATCCCAATTGATGAACTGGCCAGTTGCCGAGGTATAAATAGATAAAGCTTTTTTAAGATTCCTTGCTTATTTCAGAGTAGCTTCACCCATAATAAGAGTATCATCTACAAACTGTTAATGGGAACAGGATATTCTGGCCAAGGAGGGACAAAGACCAGATATTAGGCCAGAATTAACAAGTTTAGATATATATCTTCCCAACCCTTTAGCCAATATAGCAAACATAATAGGAGAGATAGGGTCCCCCTACCTTAGTCCCCTAGAAGGTTTGAAAAAATTTGAAGAGCCACCATTCACAATCACAGAGGAGGACACAGTAGAGACCAACTGATTAACCATTTTGATAACCCCTGCATCAAAACCAAAGCTACTTAAAACTTTTTGGAGGAACAGCCAGTCAACCCTATCATAGGCTTTAGATAAATCCAATTTCATGACAAAGCCCTATTTCTTGGCAGTTTCAAGGGAATGAATATTCTCATGAAAAACCACAATGGAATCTAGGATTTGACACCCAGGAACAAATCCATTTTGCTGAGGGGATATTATTGAAGGCAGAAGAGCAAGCAATCTAGTTGTCATAACTTTTTCTATTATCTTGTATATTCCATTACAAAGACTGATTGGTCTGAAGGATTCCACTGTATTAGCACCATGGAATTTAGGTACAAGAACTAAAAAGGTGGCATTAAGTTCTCTAAGAAGAGATTTAGTTCCAAAAAATTCTTTAACAGCATTGCGAACATCCTGACCAATGATCTCCCAAAACTGCTGAAAGAAGAAAAGGGGAAAACCATCAGGGCCTGGAGATTTGTCGCCTTCAAATGAAAAGACTGCATCTCTAATTTCCTTGTCATCCGAAATAGCCTTTAGTCTAGAATTGGTATTACTGTCTATCAGAGATGGAATAGTAGAGAGAATTTTGTTTTGGTTCTGGGGATCAAGCATATCATCTCTAGTTAGAAGACGAGAGAAGGAATGAAGCATTTCCTTTCTTATCTCTTCTTCCTTGACCAGAAATTGATTGTTGACTTTTAAGGAGGAAATTCTTTTGATAGCTTTGTGTTTCGAAGCAGTCATGTGAAAAAATCTTGTATTTTTATCCCCATCTTTAAGCTAGAGAGCTCTTGATCTTTTCCTCCAGAAGGACTCCTGTTTAGAAATGATGTTATGATATTCAGCCACCAAGACATTCTCCATACATCTATGATCCTCTGAGAGACCCTCTTTTTGAATAATCTCTTGAATAGTCTTGATCTCTTCCTTTTTGATACCTTTTTCCTTGAATATGTCCCCAAAGACTTCCTTATTCCAAATTTTAATATTTTTCTTAACATTACTCAACTTTTTGGCTATCTTATACATAGCAGTGCCTTCCTGATTATAGTTCCACCATTTAGATATGCTGTCTTTTAGGTTAGGGTGGGCTAACCACATCTTCTCAAAGAAAAATGGGATATTCTTTTTTCCATTCAAGATATTAGCATTGAAGATTATAGGGAAATGGTCAGAATCAATCCTAATAGAGGAAGATAAAGAGCAAGAAAAATTAGACAGCCAAACAATAGAGAGGAGGGTTCTGTCAAGTTTCACCTGTATGAGATCAACACTAGTTCTTCTATTCAACCACGTATAGGAAATACCTTCCAGCTCCATATCAAAGAAGGATTGATCATTTATATACTCCATAAGATCCATTTTGCTATCAACTTGAGAAAGAGCACCACCCATTTTATCATCTACTAGCAGGGGAGTATTAAAGTCCCCCATCACCATCTAGCTGATTGCCTAGAAATCATTCCTTATTTCTTTAAGTCTTTTCCAGAATTTGAGCCTTCCACTTTTTGTATTAGGGGCATAAATATTCATGAGGTTCCAAGAACATTCCAATTTTATATGTTTGACACAAATAAGGATAATGTTGTTCTCAACGTGAATCTTCTTACAGTTTACAATAGCATTGTTCCAGAAAATCACAACACCACCAGAGGCACCATTAGAGTCACTGCCAATACTGCTACCATTCTTAAAAGGGTTAATTTTCTCAACTTTCTCTCTAGGCATTTTAGTTTCCTGGATAAGGATAATATCAAGGTTTGAGTCTCTTACCAAATTTCAAAGAACATCCTGTTTATGAGAACTATTTAGCCCTCTAATATTCCAAGATATAATCTTCATTTAATGAGTTGGGGATAAAATCTCAGGGATAGTAGTTTGTTTACCATCCGCAATACTCTATTTTTCTTCTAGCTCTCTCATAGCTTTTTGAGAAGGTCTACCTCTTCCTCCCTAGGGCGATCCTACATCTGCTTTTTTTCTTCTGGTCTGGATTCCCCCTAGAGGAGTCATTTATGCCTTCTTCCCTGATTCTTGAGCTTTAATATTCAGTCCTCCTTTCTTAGAGTTTTTTTTGTCCTTATTATTATTTTTTACCTCAGACCATTGGGATTCCTGCTTTTCTGAAATGGGAGATGAATCATCAAAACTATCTTTTGATTGTCCTCCTCACTGACTTCAGACCAACTCTTTCTACTATTTCCATTAAAAATAGATATAACCTTCTCTTTCACAAAAGGTGAAGATCCCAATTTATTCACAACTGTTAATCCTTGACCATTTATTTCATGGATGCAACCATTCTCATTTTGTTATACTATTGTTGAGACTTGTGGCTCCTTTTCAACACCAACTTCCATAGAAACATTTTGGGGCTGGAGATCGTTCTCCCTATTTTTGGCTAGAGGGATTTGAAGATCAGGTAGTGAATCTTCCACTTTTTTCCTTTGATCTATTTTAATTGGGTCCTCTTGCTCCAGGATCTGAGGTAAATCTTTATCAACTAATAACTGAAGAATGTCTTCCTCTGTCTGATTTGTTAGATTAGCATTTTGATCTTCTGTAGATTTTTTCTCTTCTAAAACATTCAAAGGGATTGGAAGGGAGGGATATTTTTTATCTTTCCAAACAACCCTTGAATCTTTCTTTTTATCTTTAATTGAAGGTTTATGAGGACATTGTTTTGCCAAATGACCAGATTTTTTACAGGTAAAGCAGGCAAATGGGATTGTTTCAAACTCCACAACTTGATTATAGATTCCCAACTTTGATTTAATAAAAATCACTTCCAGGAGATCTATCTTTTGATTAATGTTGACACAGATTCTAGCATAGACTAATCTAGTTTTAGCAGCTTTCATTGGATCTATAGTTAAGAGCTCCCCAAACGAGCGAGCCAAACTCGAAAAGACATCTTCATGCCAGTATTCTAGAGGAAGACCCTGGAATCAAACCCATACAAGGGCTGATTCAAACATATCCATATTAAGCTCCATATTTGTTCCCCACTTTTGAAGAGCCAGCGATGATTTACCAAACATCCAAGGACCCCCACACAGAACTACAGAAAGGTCTTCAGAGCTAGAAAACTCAAAAGTGAAAAAGCCTTTTGGTAGGGCAGCTATGTCGACTTGACCTTTTAACCTCCATTTCCTTTCTGCATAAGCCCTTACTAAATCAATGTTAGGTCTTGGGCCCATAAAATTTCCTATTAACGTATTTTTCATTGAAGCTACTGTATGATCAACCAGTGAATCAGGGAGGGAAATACTAAATATTCCTTTCTCAGGATCTGACGTATTGTCAACAAGGGGAAAAGAAGATTTCCCAGTAGGTTTCACACCAAAAAGAGAGGACCAACATCCATTAGCAGTATTTTTAACTAAAGGTTGACCATCTTTTGCTTCAGAAGACTTACCATCACCTTTCATTATCTTTGGTGCATCTTCCCTGATTTGGAATCTCGATAGAGGAGTGTCCTCCCTTGTCTCTTTTGTGGAGCCCTCCACTGCTACATCTTTTACCTTTTCCCAAATCACTGGCATGGACAATATCTGAACAATTCCAGAGGACTCTTTCCCGGTCATTTCATTGTTCAAAAAGTCTTGTTTACCTCCTTCTCGAGGATGATTGCGATCTGGGTCTTTGTCCCCTTCTGCATCCTTCTCTCCTCCCTTGATAATCATGGTTCCTTCACCTAGTTTTTTCTGTAATCCTCCTCCAGCAGGTTGCACGCCCAAAGGGGAATTTGAATTCCCTCCAGCCACACGCTCTCCTCCTCTCTACTCCATTAGTCACCAATTTTGTCATTAGTAATTAAAGATTACTTGCACTGACTGATTGTGGTGTGTCTGTTATTTTCTTTTACAACAAAAAACAACAACATATCAATGTTACAAACATCTCAAATAACATTTCAAAATATGATGACCCTATGAAGGAATTTGACCAAGAGGTTGTTTTTCCTAAACTCCCTCGTACTAAGATAATTACTAGACCTAAACACAAAAAGAAACATAGTCTATAATTGAAGATTCTTCCTTTTTTTTTCTATCATATAGTTCATGATCCCTCTAATAAATATTAAGCTTTACATTATAAGATTAGGCAGCTCATTGACAGTGAAATTATTTATATATAATGTGGCAATGAGTTATATTTTAATCCTATTTTCTCTAAATAACATTTATGATCCTATTATGGAACTCTATATTATGTAAACAATGTTAGCCTAATCTTTGGGGGCTCGTTGTCTTTCATAGTATTGTGAGTGATATAATAGGTCCCTTTTCATCCTTGTCCCTACACTTGGGGGGCAAGGATGTCGTCTCCTTCTTTTCTGTCTTCCTGGGATCCACTTTCCCTTGGTTAAGTAGTATTTATCTATTATGTGATATCCAATCATACATGAAAATTTTGGTTTGCATTAATGATCTATGTCTTTGATTATAACCTATTTTTTTGTTTGACATTGGGTTTCCATGCTTGATAAATCTCTCACCTTGGAAACTGAATAGTGTGCTATCCCTCATAAGGGTTACTTTCTCACTTCTTGCATAATTTCTCTTTGATATATTATCTCTTGATATAATTTGATATATCCCTTGCTTTCACCCCTAGGGGGCAAGGAATTTTTCTTCTTCCTCTATCTAAGGAGCTACTTTCCTTAGCTTAGTGGCGTGCGTTTATCTTACAAACATTATTTCTTTATAAAGATTTGTGTTTTGACTATTGATACGCTCTTATATGAGAGGTGATTGTCCTAGGTCATCACCTCTTCTTTATTTTCCAAACTATGCTTTTGATAAACTCTTTCTCTTGCTTTGGGTTAGAGTTTGATTCCTTCATCCTAAGATTCCTCTTCCTCTTCATTACAGGGGGCTTGATGATTGAATCTCTGGTCCCTCTTTTCTTGAGAAGATGACATTTTATCCTAAGCACTCCTCTATGGTGAGGGTCTTGTTGATAAGATCTCTTCCCTTTTGAGGATCCTTTTTCCATGAGTGACATATCCATTTCACGATTATCTATGTTCTTAGATGTAAGGGTCAAGACTCTTCGCTAAGGATATGGTATACAATGTTGTTAAGCTGGATATCTCCTTACCTTGTGAAGTAGGTATCCTCTTTTCTCTTCCTTATCTTGCCTAGTGGGTAGTCATGATAAGGAGGGGGGGCATATATAGGGTCTCCCTTGTACTATAGTTTATATTTATTTACATTTTGTGGCATTCTAAATCCTTGGAAGGTAACGCACATAAGTTGCTAAATCCTGAAGAGACACACATTTTTACTTTTATGTTTGCTAAATCCTTGGAAGGTAACGCACACAAGTTGCTAAATCCTGAAGAGATACACACCCTTTTTACTTTATGAAATGCTAAATACTTGAAAGTTAATGCACATAAGTTGCTAAATCCTGAATGGACATGCATTTTATATTCCATAGTGATACAAGAATGTTGATCTATGGATATTTTTCAAAAAGCTGTCAGAAGATGCATTTACAATTACAAGCATAGTTTATGGGTGAACCTGTTGGGGGCTCTCCCTCCTTTGTGATTCATATTAAGGTGGGAATCTTACTAGGTGAGGTAATCACTATCTATTTTCTCTCTTTAACTTTCATGCTAGTAGGATTAAATCGTGAAGCTATGTTATCTATGGTGTTGTTCTTGTCTTTCTTATGTAGTTATGTATGTTTTCTATGATTAATTGCTCTTTATATTCCATATCTTTATGTATGAATTTTGAGTTATAATCCTTTTTCTAAGGACTCATGTCTTTGACTTAGTGATATTCTACTTTGTTGCAATCTACCAGTGTCTTTCTTCTAACTTTACTATGAGCACGTTCAATTTCTGTACTCCCGCTAAAGTGGGGGCTTAATGTATCATATGAAAATGGAAGCATGTCCATGTTAAGAGTGTTTATACATCCTTAGGGGATATATTTTACCTCCATCACATCATTCTCCTATTTCTGCATCATCCCCTCTGATTCTTCCTTTCTATCCACTATTTTCTAACCCGATTTCTGCATTCTAGGTTACAGACCTGTGTTTCTAGGATCTAGGGATAGGTTCGACCTCCTAGGATAGGGTTGACCTTGGCCTTGATCTAGGATAGGGTCAACCTCATCCTTGACCTAGGACAGGGTCAACCTCGACCCTGTCCCAGGGTCCAAATCTGGGGAACATTCTATTTACTCGATATCAGTCTTCACAAAAAGTTTCCTCCCACTTCCGGGTCGGCTGTTTCGGGTTCTGAATCATTGATTCCTAAATTATATTTAATATAGGTCCTCTTCTAGGGGAATGTGTCTAATTGGAATTTAATTCTTCTATGTCGGCCTCCTTAGAAGATTGTGCCCTAATTTCATATAAAAGGAAGCCTTCTCCTCTCATTTTCTCTAAGTCTTCCAAGTGCAAAAATTCTCTAGCCAAGATTTTATTCAAGCATCCATTGTTCTACATGCTTGCAAGCTCTCAATGTGTTCAATTATTCCTCTCTATCATTCAAGTTCTCCATTGAAGATCAAGGATTCAAGCTTTCAAGCCTTTGAAGTGATTTGGTTCAAGCATTCAAGATTCATCATTCAAACCCTAGATCTAGCCATCAGGATGGTGTGATCTTCCTTCAAGATCCTTTGTGCATCCCCAAAAATCTTTCAAGGTGGATTCCAAGCATACAATCATGGAGGTTTATGGTTTCTAAAGTCCATGCTTCCATATTTACATACTTGCTACATTTGAATTACAATTGCATATCTATTGAATATCATAGCTTCATTGTTAGATTCAATTCTACTACTTTCTAGCATTCTTATTTCAATTATTGATTTCAAGGTTAATTCCTAAATCGGGTTTGACTAAGGAAAACCCCTCCCCAACAACAAACAAACATTTTTCTTACAGGTAGAAGTTTGGGACTGTAGATCTAAGGCCAAATCTGGATACCCTTTTCAAATTTCTTTCAGACTGTGTAAACAGGGACACTTTTGGAGTTGAGAAGATTGAGTAGGCAAAAGTGGTACAAGGTCAACCTTTTTCATAAGACGACATCATAATGGAAAATGATTTCTAGGTTTTGTTCATCTCTGTGTTTTGTTTTTGGATCATACTTCAGATTTTCCAGAAACTGAGTACAGACCCCAGAAAATAGCATTCTTTGGTCTGCAATATTTCAAGGTTGGTACTTTATCCTATTCTTTTCAATTACTGTCATTAATCATATTAATAATCAAATTACAAAATTTAAGATCCCCTTTTTTGGTCTCTTTCCAAATATTGGATTCATTTGTGTATTAACCCTTTGGGGTTGATCAAAATTGGATCTCCTATTTGTGTATTTGAGGGTGAAAGAAAGGAGCATCTTATCTTCCCTTAATCACAATCACAATTGAAAAATACAATCAATCAAATTCAAGTAAGTGTGAAGTGGGGTTAATGAAATCAACACAAATAATGATTGACAATTCAAAACCTCTCCTTAAACCACATTTTTCCTCCTTTACATTTTAGTAACATCATTCAACCATTTTATATGTTACACTTGCATTATCTTCAACTTAACATTATCAAACATTCAATCAGTTATATGTCATTAGATCACTCACCAAGATCTAACACACATTGGGAATAAAAATTCAACCCTTGGGTAAAAATATAATCAGCACAACAAAAGGAAGAAGGGTGCTAATGCAAGATCTAAACAAATAGGGGATTTTGTAGTCCTTTAAAGGAAATGTGATATGATAAAGCAAAATATGATAAATCTGATCTATGAAAATAAATGTCAAAAAAGAAGAAGGATGTATGTGTATTGAATCAAGAAGATAAAATATTAAATTCATATCTTAGTTTAACTGTCGCCAGAATGTAAGCTCATGCGGTAACTCCAGAACTAGGAAACTGAAACCTATATCTTTATACTCTGTAATTTTTAGCCAAAAAGTGTAGGGACAAGTTATTTTTTCATCAACAAGTTGAGAAGTCAACTTGTTCCCAAAAACTCCCAATATAATGAGACTTTTTGGGTTCCTCTATCTGCACCTATACTTCCTAAATTTGATCAGGCAAGTAGAGAAACCTATTCCTATACATAGAAAATGGAAAATGGTTATGGAAAGGGGTGTGCCTTGGTCAAATCCATTTTTTATAGAGACTCCCAAGTGTGCTTGCACAAGCCTACTAGGACTCTAATTTTTCCTATTCTTCCCAAGACCCTTAGCTTCCTTCTAAGATCTTCCAAGACCTTCCTTAGTTGATTTAGGACTTTTCCAACACCTCTTTAAGAGATGATATCCTTTGTGTTTCACTTAGGGTTAAGTACCAGCAAATTTCACTTCTCTCCTATACTCCTTCTTGGATGAATCCATGTTCCTTTTGGTAGCCTTTCCTTAACATGTGTTTGCAAAGGGTATAATCCATTCTTGGAATACTTCTTGAGCTTTACTTGATCCCTTTAGGATAGGGTATCAAGAATTTCTCAATCAATTTCAAGACCCTTAGTGAATTTGGTCTTTGAGGCTTAATGCTTCTTCTAGCCCTAATTGACTAGTTTTTCCCACTTCATTGAAAATAATCCCAGACAAACCCACCCCCCCCCCAAAAAAAAAGTGGACGTTCGGATACCCTTTTACATGACATGAGATATTTTTTATTTCTTAGGGTTTTAAGGTCTCTATATAATGGATTCCTAGAATTAAGGGAAAATAGGGCTAATAGGGATATTCTGGTTTAGTTTGGTGATTTCTACTTTGAAATGTATCACAATGGATTGGGAAAGGCCTGATCTTCCTAGGAGGTGTCTATATGACCTCAGTGATTACAAAAACATGCTTGGTTTCATCATTCGAATCATACTGGGCTACATTCAAACATCATTAGTTTACTGGAAAATTGTTTAAACTACTTCTCTGAGCTCCTCCCTCCATATGTACACTATAAAAGGGCTCCCCTACCATATCCCTCATGTCTATGGTGAAATTCATTATGGAGATCTATGGGGGAGCCATTTTACACTAAACTACTTTTTCAACACCAACAAACTACTAAACCATAAAAGAATTTACAAAGCTAATCTAATGAAAAATTAGAACCTTAAAAAAAAAAAAAGATACTATAACTAAACATAATACAAGAATCCAACACAATATTTGGTTATTCAATCCATCTAAGAACACTAAGAAACAAAAGCAAGCAACTATGAACAAAACAGTATACAAAGCAACTTCCTTCACATTCAAAAATATTCTCCACATCAACCAACCTTGGGAAACAGGCCTCCTCATGGAATTTTATGCTTTCCCCAAGCTTTTAGGTGGTTAAAATAACTACCCATCCTAAAACATCAAAGGTAATCAAATCTTTCCAATTTTGTCATGCAACTTTGCAAAGTTTCAAATGTTGTCATGACAACATTTTGACAATTTTTGCATTTTTGCCTTAAATATAATCTAATGACCTCTAACCTATATGAAATTATGTTGAAACATCATAGAGGCAATTTAATTCACATTTCCAAGCTTTCCTAAGGTTTAAATTCTTTTAGACCCAAATTCCCATTTTTTAGGCTTTCTATCACTAAACACTATCAAAGAAAAAATAAACAAGGTTGGATTGATCCTAGTCAAATCCACCTAGGTACAAACTCACAAGACCTTCTAAGGTCTAAGAAAATGCACCTGACCGTGCTAGGGTTAGTAAAATCCAAAACCAAAATTTGAAATTGGAGTTAGCCTAGATGCTCCTGCAGTATTCTCCCCAAACAAAAATATTTCAATCCACCGTTGGATTGAGAAAATTGGAATCAGTTCCCAACTTTTTAGGCTCTATCTATTTGATCCAAGTGGCCTCTTCATCTCATTGGTTATGCCACTTTATCATATTCTCATTGTAAGTCCTCTGTCTAGTATTCCTATAGACCCTTGAATGAAGCACCTTCTCTTCTTTCTTGGATGGTGTAGGGGTTATGTTCAACTCCTGCACTTCTTGTATTAATTCAGTGAGAATTTGATCTAGAGTAGGCCCCTTATAAAGGACCAAATCTGCAACATTGAAGATTGGAGACAAACCAATATCCTCAAGGAGCTCAACCCTATAAGCATTGTTGACATATTTGGCTAGGATAGTAGATGGCCCTAATCTCCTCATTTTAAAATTGTGTGGCACTCCCTTCTATAACCTTGCCTTGTTCAAATGGATCATAACAAGATCCCCCACCTGGAATTGTTCTTCCTTCTTCCTTTCATCCACCTTCTGCTTAATCTTTGAAATTTTCTCTATCAAATTCTCTCTCACTTATTCATGCACCTATTTCATGGAGTGTGCAAAGTCTTCTGCATAGCCACTCCCTTTGGCTTCATCCTTTAACTCTCTGAGTTCAAATATCCCTGTAGGATGTAGTCCATGAAAAATGCAAATGGAATCCTTCTAGTGGTTCTATTGATTATATCATTACAAGCATATTATCTCTATCCTAATAGTTGGTCCCAAGATTGACCATACTCCTTAGTAAGGCACCTCAATAGTTTCCCAGTTTGACCATCTATCTAAGGGTGATATGGAGACCCAAAGGATAAATTGGTTCCAAATTTTTCCATAGTGTCTTCCAAAAGTGACTCATGAATTTTGTGTCTCTATCTGAAACTATTCTTAAGGGTAACCCATGGATTCTCACCACCTCTTTGAAGAAAATACGTGCAATGTGACAAGAATCATGTACAGTCTTACAAGGGACAAAATGTGCCATTTTTTCTTAATCTGTCTACTATGACATATATAACATCAAATCCATGTTTTGTCCTTGGAAATCCTACAACAAAGTCCATGCTCAAGTAATTCCAAGGTTTACTTGGAATGGGGAGAGGTTGAAAAAGGCATGCATTGGAGGATGTGCCCTTGGATTTATGACACACTACACAACACTCCCCATTCTTTCTGATATCTAGACTCATTCCAGACCAAAAACAAAACCTCTGCACCAACTCTTGGGTCTTATTGACTCCAAAGTGTCCACTAAGTGCCCCATTATGCTTCTCTTGAATTAGATTTTCCCTAATTGATCCTCTGGGGAAACATAACTGACTTGATTTAAATAAAAAATCACTCTTCAGTGTATGATCAGAAAAATATCCATGGAAATGTTTCTTATGTTTTTTCCATACCTTGTATATCTCTGCAAAGTCTACATCCTCTACATACAAGTCCTTAAAACTTTCAATGCCTATGCTCTGTAGTTGTACTTTTTGTACTATCAGAAGTCTCCTACTAAGTGCATCAACTACTTTGTTATGCAATTCCTTCCAATGCTTGATGTTGAAGGTGTAAGCCTGCAAGTCCTCCACCCATTTCATGTGTTTGTGACTTAGCTTGTCTTGGGAGTTCAGAAAACTAAGTGCTTGGTTGTCTAAATACACAACAAATTCTTTGGGAAGAAAATAGTCCTTCCATTTCCTTAGTTCTTGTGCTAGAGGATA
This sequence comes from Thuja plicata, assembly GCA_018584345.1. Lineage (NCBI taxonomy): Eukaryota > Viridiplantae > Streptophyta > Pinopsida > Cupressales > Cupressaceae > Thuja > Thuja plicata. The sequence goes on along the minus strand of MU227475.1, from coordinate 4,178,077 downwards.
CATCTCTAATTCATAGGAATAATACTTCCTCTTTTCATCACTAAGCTTCTCACTGTGAAAAGCCACTGGCCTTCCTTTTTGACTTAAGACAACCCCTAAACAAACATTGCTGGCATCACACTCAACTATGAAGAGTCTCTCAAAACTTGGTAGCGTTAAGATAGTTTGAGTGGAAATCTTATTCTTCAACAACTCAAATCCTTGGGTAGCTTTCTCATTCCATTCAAACTTGATTTTTATCACACCTTGTATGGTATCCAACATCAAAGCACATAATGCACTAAACTGCTTAATGAATTTCCTATAGTATTGAGCTAAGCCATGAAAGCTTCTCACCTCTGTTTTAGTTTCTGGGGTAGGCCAGTTGATGATGGATTATACATTTCTTGGATCCATCTTAAGGTTTCCTTGAGACAACACAAAACCAAGATACACTAGCTCCTTCTTTAGTAACTCACACTTATACAGATTGATCATTAGATTTTCTTCATGCAGTCTCTTAAGATGCCTTAAATGTTCTTCTTTAGTCCTACTAAATATTAGGATATCATCCAAATACACTACAACAAACTTACCAATGTAATCATTAAGAACTTTGTTCATTAGCCTCATGAATGAGGATGGGGAATTTGATATCCCAAATGGCATTACAAGCCATTCATATAAACCTTCTATGATTTTGAAGGCATTCTTCCATCCATATCCCTCCTTGACCCTAATTTGATGATAACCACTCTTTAGGTCAATCTTAGTAAATTATATTGCTCCTCCTAAATAGTCTATTAGGTCTTCTATCCTAGGGATAGGGAATCTATACCTAATGGTGATTCTGTTAATGGATCTAGAATTAATGCATAGCCTCTAAGTTCCTCCCTTTTTGGGTGCTAGGATAGTGCGAACAACACATGCACTTATACTCTTTCTAATGAGGCCTTGGTTTAGGAGCTCTTCGATTTTCTTGGCAATTTCCTCATTTGGTTGATGGGTCATCACATAAGCAACTTTATTAGGTAGGGTAGCTCCTGAGATAAAGTCAATTTGGTGGCTAATAGCTCTCTTAGGGGGTAGGCTATCTAGTTTCCCATCACTTACAATGTGTTTTTACTCCTTTATAAACTCTTGAACTTCTATATTAGGCATCTATGTCCTCTTTATTGTCGTCTCTACATATTCTTCCTTTGGCTTCAAAACCAAAGCATATCCTACTCCCTCTCCTTCCTTTAGAGATTCTAAGAACTCCTTTTCACTCACCAATAGAACATTAGGTCCTGTGGGCTTCACTTCTCCTTGTTCCAATAGTGACCATTGAGGTATCTAGCTACCTCCATGTTCCCCCACTTTTGGGTGCTAGGATAGTGGGAACATCATATGGGCTTATACTTTTCCTAATGAGGCCTTGGTTTAGGATTTCTTGGATTTTCTTGGAAATCTCTTCATTTTGTTGAGGGGTCATCTTATAAGAAGCTTTATTGGGAAGGGTGGCTCTGAGAATGAAGTCTATTTGGTTGCTAATATCTCTCTTAGGGGGTAGGGTAGCTATTTTCCCATCACTTACAATGTCTTTGTACTCTTTTAGTAATTCTTGCACTTCTATAGGATTATGTGTCTTCTTTACTATCTTCTCTTCATCTTCTTCATTTGGCTTCAAAATGAGTGCATATACTACTCCCTATCCTTCTTCTAGAGCTTCTAAGATCTCATTTTCACTTACCAAGAGAACCTTAAGGCCTATGGGCTTCACTTCTCCTTCTTCTAATAGTGATTGGATTTTTAAAGTCACACCATCTTTCTTCAAAGAATATGAATTCTTGGCTCCATCATGTATGGCTTGTCTATCAAATTGCCATGGCCTTCCTGGTAAAAGGTGACATACATCCATTAGTAGGATGTCACATAGTACCTTATCCTTGTACCTTCCAATAGATAAGTCCTCCCATGCTTGTTCATTCACAAGGACATGTTGTCCTTTTTTCAACCAAGTAACTGTGTATGGATTACTATGTGGAATCTTCTTCATTTTGAGTTTACTAACTGCCTCCTTTGACACAATATTGTCAGTAGGCCATAATTCTATGATAATCTTGCACACTTTATTCATCATTTTGCATTTAGCTATGAATAGTGATCTTCTCTGGCCTGGTTCTTCTCTCGATGGTTCTTTAATCAGTGTTCTTCTTATCATCAGATTTTCTCCCTCTTCTGACTCTAGGGGTACTTCAGGGTGTTTGTTACCACCACTAGATTCTTCTTGAACAAAATTGACTCTCTTAACACTCCCTAGGGAAGTAGAGCTTTTCTCTGGACACCTATAAGAAATATGTCCTATTTGATTGCAATATGTAGCATTTCATGGTTGAAAAGTAAGAACCTCTTCCTTTTATATTGCTTATTATTCTCCAATTACTATTAGAGCCTCTTCGTATATTCAAGCCTCCTCTATTTGAGCCTCCTCTATTTGAGCCTCCCTCTTGTTTTTCAGTCTACTTAGCCTCTCCTTGAGTCTTTGATTCTAAAATTCTATCACTATATCCACTTCTTTGGCCTCTACCATCTCTTCCTCTTCCTCTACCTCTGGTATTTCTTGTGTCTTGTTTCTTCTTCAATTTTTATTCCACCTTAATTACAAGTTAGTGGCATATTTAAATTGTGGTAGGATTCAGGAGACTCAATTCATCTTGAATAGTCCATCTTAGACCATTGAGGTATCTAGCTACCTTTCACACTTTAATATTTTTCCACTCTTGATCTCATACACAACCTCTGAAACTCCTCAGTGTAAGAGTTGACATGCAATTCCTTTTTGTCTTAAACTTTGCCTTTTCTTATGCAACTGAATTTCATAATCTTCTGGCACATATTCGCTACCATAGCTTTCTAAGTGGCTCTGGGTTTACTGTCTTCTTTCTCCCTCTCATCTTTGATGAATTTCAAAAATTGAGCACAAAACCTCTTAGTCTTTCCTTTCCCATGTTTATCTTTTGGGATTCTATTATCTCATCATACTCAAAGTGGTTTTCAAGTCCTTCAATCCAATCTAGGACTACCTCTAGTTCCATTCTCCTGCCAAAGATTGGGATTCCTTGTAGACCTTATGGCGAGACATATTGTCAATTAGTGTCAAAACACTTAGTCATTCAGTGTTACCCGAGTATACACTCTTACCTAAGTATATAGTGTCTCCCAAGTGTTTACCATCGCCCGAGTGTTCAGCATCACCTGAGTGTTTAGTATCACCCAAGTGACAATTTATCACCCGACTCATGTTTTGGACCCGAGTGACAGTTTGAAGCCGACTTTGCATATATTGTTAAATATAATTTTGTTTATTTCAAGCCGACTCACAAAGTTATTTGTTGGATAAATATATATATATGTAAGATAGTTTTTTTTAGCCAATAATGTATGAGAAGAAGATGAATATGATTATGCGAATGACATTTTAAGTTAGCTGCATAAGTGTTTAGAACAATAGAGTCTTATCTATCACATTCAGGTGATCAGTTATATTCAAAGGATCTTATTCAGAAATCATAGTTGCACAGAGAAGATCATCAACTAGTTCATTCTCACAGGTGGACCTAATAGTCCTTTCTTTAAATCTCTTAACCAAGTTGCATTACTTATCATATTATACAAAATCCTTTAACAAGGTGGACCTAACAATCCTTTATATGCTCCTAATAGGGAAGACCATTAGAAGTGTTCATTGTAAGCTTTAACATGCTAAATTTATACTACATTACTAAATCTTGTGGGTATCATCCCCACCCAATTTTTACTTTCTTTTGGAAGGTTTCTGGGTAACCAAATATTTTGTTATGTGTTCTGTATGGTTCTTTATTTTCAAGTTATATGCATACTAACAAATAAGCTAATCTAATTGTGGATTAAAATGATTAGGTTTTATTGGTTCCTGATTCACCCCCCCTCTTAATCATTGGGCACATCATATAATTCCAACAATTGGTATTAGAGCAGTGCTTCACTTATCAGAAGTTTAACAGCTTGAGAAAAGATCAAAGGATATGGAAACATACATACTAGATAAAGCCATTGAGAATGAAAAGATAGATCTTAAAGTGGCCATGGATCAGATCATAAAACTTAAGGGGCATCTCTCTCTTTCCCTAAAGAGAAGAAAATAATTAGCAGTACAGATGAATGACAGGAACTATATAGAAGAAAGAATTGAATAATTTTTCAAAGATAGAACCTCAAAAGAAGCTAATGCAATCATTGAAGACTTTCTTGCCAATAATATCAATCTACATGAAGAGATCAGAAAGTTGAAAAGAGAATAGGAAGTTCACTGAATCAGAATGTGTGAAGTAATGGAACTAAAGAACAACACATAAGATGACATAAATATAACACAAGAATATAAAATAATTCTGAGTACAAGATTAGAAGAAAAAGAAAAAGAAATCCAACACTTATCACTTCAGCAAGCTGATTTGGTAAGTCAAATCAACAATGCAACACAAGAATTGTCAATCTAAGGACATAAAATGAAAGACTGCTGAATGATCTCAATACTGAAAAGAAAACAAATGAAAGTATGGTGAATTCACAAACTAGCATGGATTAGGAAAGAGAAATCAGACATCATGGACATACTAGATTAGGATATACTAGACAAGGTGAATCCTCACAACAAGGAGCTCAAAGTAACAACAAACCTAAATGCAATCATTGTGGTAAGACATGGCATACATCAAATAAATTTTGGAGCAATGGAAAGTAAAAATTTAATGGAAAATGCTACCATTGCAAAAAACATGGACATAGAGAAACTAAATGTAAAGAGAAACCTAAGTTTGAAGGGAAATGCTACAAATGCAGCAAACAAGGTCATAAATCTTTTGAGTGCAGAACTAAGAATTAGAATCCTGTTGAACAATTAGCCAAGGCAATTTTAGGTTGGGATTACAACACTTGGTACAAATGTTGTCACTGTGGTGAATATGGACACATTGGTGAAAATTGTATGAAGACTCACTTCAAAAAAAGAGACCCTAATAAGAGATGCTATGTGTGTAAGAAAATCGGTCATCTGAGCAAGAACTGTATGAACAGAGAAAAAATTGATACTAGTTTTGAGAATGGTAACGCCAAAGTCTCAGAAATCAAGACTCAGATGGGAAAGAAATGGGTAAGGAAATCCTCAGATAATTCAGATCAAATCAATGAAGGATCTAATGACAATCTACATAGTGAGATGGGTAGATCTATATTTACAGAATGGGAAAGTAAGGAAATAACTGGAACTGTGCAATACAAGCCATCCTACATTAGTTCTAGGTAAGAAATATAGTCCATATCCACATATTGATGCATGAAGACATATTTTAGTTCAACCCGAGTCAGAATGTTATTTACACCCAAGTCACTCTAGCTCACCCAAGTTGAGTGGGGTAGTACTAATAACTAGAAAGTTAGTTTCACCCAAGCTTCTGAGTTAATCTTGGAGAAACACACGAGTCATGCTAGCTACTATGTACATAGTATTTAATGAAATACTCTAATAGTTTAAAATATTTTATAAATGAAGGATTGTGAAGAGTATTGTTTACAAAGCTTTCAGTTTACAAGTCAATTCAGAGCCCTTAGAAACTCAGTGTGAATTCATGATTGAAAGTGGAGTTTGATTATTTTTTTTGAGCAATATGGCATCCACTTCCAACAAAAAGGTCATTAAAGGTTTGGAAATGACTGTAAGGAATACAATTTGTGATCCTCCTGTGTTCAAGCTTCATCTGGTAGTTGCATAGGAAATAGATCTTATGGGGGCTCATTACCTAATCCCTCCAAGAGTGTTACTGGTTAATGACATTCACATCTTCTATCACTGCAACATATAGGAGCTTGCAACCAGTGAGATAAATTAAACATATGAGAATTTATGTACCAATGGGAAATTGAAGCCCCAGCATAAGCACCTCAAAACCAACGGTTTGACACATATCATGCATATGCCCAAGGAATTCTAGACAAAATGGATGAGATATATTCTTAATCATGTTCAGGACATGCAAGTATGGTTGGATCATCTAGTAAAGATCACTAAGCAGATAATTCACCATGTCTATGGGTTCCCTATGCTAGACAAGCTAAAATCTACCAAAACCCAAAATAGGGATGAACTAGCTAAGTTAACTCTTGCTGAGTGGGATGACAGAGGCATGAGAATCAATGGAGTAACATATATGGAGATGAAACTTGGCATTCATGTGATAGATCACAAGATATACAGCTCAAGAAGATCCAATAGTGTTGCATGTGAAGTTGTTGACCTAGCTTACAAATTAGTCAAGAATAATCTAGTATTTGACCTAGCACAGTTGCAAATCACTCAGTTGAGAAAGAATATGGAGAGAATCCGAGTATCAAAAACCAATTCATGTAAGTTTGGTTCTCTTCAAATCTGCATACTATTTTATGTTGAGAAGTTCTTTCCCTCTAAAGGAACAATAGCATGGAAAAAGGATAGACCAATCATCTATCAAATGAATTAATTCATAGCTGAGATGGGACATATTTTTGATAGCATTATGAATGGATACTTTGAAATTTTCAAAGAGAAGATGAAGAGTAGATATAGAATTCCCAAACAACTAGTTGAGAAGTACAAAGAAGAAATCTATTTTCTAGTTGATTGTGATAAAGTGTATATACAAGTAGTAAAGCATAGGGTTGCATGGGTACAACCCCTACCATATGAAATTAATAATGAAGAAACTAAAGATATCATAGAGCCTCTTGTGAATGAACATGTCAATCAAAAAGCACCTTACTTTGGAACCTATGAGGAGGCAAAGAGCGAGATATCTTTGGAAATTGAGGTTCCCATGATATTGAAGAGAGGAAGAAAGAGACTTGATACATTAAATAAGAAGTATAGAAAGACCTCCAACTCTCCTACAATCTCTGAGAGAAAAGAGGACATAGTTAAAAAGAGGATTTAGAGGAAATTAAATTTGACAAGGAAGAAACTAATGTTAATCCTCCATAGAAGAATAGGAAGACAACACCTAGACAGAAAAAGGAAAAAAGGCACTACTCCTGTTGTCACCCTGAGAAGATCAAGGAGAAAAATTATACTAATCCTGTTGTCACCCTGAGAAGATCAAGGAGAAAAATTATACTAAGTGATGAAGAGGATGATGATGAAGAATATATTGTGGTATTCACTAAACCCACACCCACACTTGATCAGAAGATCAAAGACCTTAAAGAAGGAAGAGCCATGAGTTCTTTGAAGTACTGAAGTATGCTTCTAGGATAGAAGAAGAAAAGAAGAAAATTGATCAAGCAGTGGTGGAGAAGATAGCAAAGTGGAAATATGACCCTTTCGAGTTGAAGAGTTATATGAATGAAGACTTATTTAAGGTAGTATCTATTCCCTGGAAGAATGCTATACAAATTGAAAGAGATATAAGGGAAGAGACATTTAAGCAGGTTATGCCTGCAATGAAAGGCAAAGATGTTAAAGAGGCCTTGAGAAAATATGAGAATAATCACACCCCTAGATTCAGCGCATTCCAAATATTGAACAAAAATATAGAAGAAGTAGCTCAGTGTGCCACATTAGTGTCGAAATCAATGTTTGAGATAGTAGAAAGCAATGTGAAGGAAGAAGTACTGAGTACAGACCCTCCAAAATAAGGAAATGATGATACTCTACTCGAGGTATAGACTATTGAAGAGTCCAATGCAGAGAAGATTGTAGTTGAGGTAATGACATCACTACCCCAATCTCCCATACACAATATAGTAACTCTGAGAAAAGACAAGGTTACATAATCTACATCTGAACATACAAAGACCGAGCAACATGATCCTCTTACTACTGAGACATGCACACCCAAGTCATAGATAGGCAAGGTAGAAATTTCTACTATTGATTCATCCATAAATGTTGATCCAACAAATATTACTCTAAAGGTCAATGACCTAATTGGATTGAATATTGAAGAAAAGGATGAGGTAGATAAAGGTAAGGAAAATGTTCCTTCACCGAGTTCTAAGTCAAAGGTAGTAATAACTAATGAGATAGATCTTGATAAAGAGATTGTGATTCCTAATTAGGATCTAACCAGCCTATATGTAGAATAAATAGATATTTTGGGAGAACTATGGAATAAAAGGGCCTCACAATAGAAACTCAGAAAGGAAAGAAAAAGGAACAAAGTACTTGAAGATGTTAAAGGCATATTGGTAGATTCTTTGCAGATTGAATTCAATGAGAGTGACTCAATTATGGACCAACTTGTTGACATTGTCCACAAGTTCAACACAGATATGAATTCTCAAGAGAAGTTACTTGAGAAGGCAGAGAAGAAATTTGAGAATAAGGTTCTAGAGAACATTACAAAGAAGATTGCAATTGACCAGGTGCAGCTTACATAGATTATCAACACTCTAGAAACCACTGTGAAAAATGTGGTATCATTATCTCTAAAGTTGAGTGTCTCCTCTAACTATACTATGGAAATAAAGAACAAATTAGCAAGGATCAATGCAGACATGAAGGAAAGTGCAAGGCAGTTAGCACTTCATTCGAGTATGAGTTCTGCTCACTTCATGAAAATAAAATATCTTATTGATTCGCTGGATAAAATGTTGAGAGAAGAAGCAAGAATTAGAGAATCTCTTACAACCATTCAGAGCCAACTTCTACCACACATGGATGGAATGCAGAAATACTATAACACATGCTAAAGCTCTCATTCATGAAAAAAAATTCTCAGTTGTCATGCTGATGATAGAGCTATTTACAAAACTACAAGCTGAATTGCACATCTTGAAGGTGCTACAGGACAATTGGGACAACACTCTGTCTCAAATTTTGAAGGTACATAGTGATTTTCTATCCTACTTTGGGATAACCCTATAGATGATTTTTTTTTTGGCATTCTTATCAAAAACAAGGGGGAAATATCATTGTATAAGAGTGAAATGTCATTGTAAATATCACATGTACAGTGAATAATGTAGAAGATATATGTTAGAATAACAATTTTGAAAAATACAAAAATAGAGTCAGTTAGACCCGAGCAATAGAGCAAGTGTCAACACCTGAGAAATCACTAAGGGAGAGTTTTGACATATCAGATACAGAGTTTAGTGATAAGTGTTTTCATCACTAATGCCAAAGGGGAAGATTGCAGACCTTATGGCAATACATATTGTCAATTAGTGTTAAAACACTTAGTCATTCAGTGTTACTTGAGTATATAATGTTACCTGAGTATACAGTGTCACCCGAGTGTTCATCATTGCCTGAGTGTTCAACATCACCCAAGTGTTTAGTATCACTTGAGTGATAGATTATCACCTAAGTAGTCCTTTGGACCCGAGTGCAGTTTGAAGCCAACTTTGCATCACAGAGACTCTAAAATAATAGGTAACTTATATTTTTCATTATCCCCAATCAAAAAAAACAAAGGAACATTTATAAATAGTGTCACATTTAAAACATAGCAAGAAATGACATATAGAAGAAGTGAGATACAAATAGAAGAATGTTATGATAGGTTAATTCTTTTATTACCATGCACCAACAGAGGAACACTGGTAATTTAAAGAAATATAAATAAAACATATAGCATGCATCACATCATGGGCTACAGCATGCATCACATCACAAAAATAGGACAACACACAAAATCCACTACATAAGAGGATCTAGTCAAGTGTTTCGACCATCTTATCAACTCGGTCTCTAATGTTTTGGGAAGGTGAGAAACTCACAAGAGGAGAAACATCAAGCATGACAAATCAAACAATAGTGAGTTCCAAAAAAGGACCATGCTGTTAATATAGGTCATTTTTTTATCACTAGGAGTGATAGATTGTTAACCTTACAATGATGAGATTATTGAGAGGGGAGGGGTGAATCAGGAATCTATTGATTTCAATATTTAAACACTTTTCACCAAAGAAGAAACTCAAAAATCTAAAGTAAATGTGCAACCAAAAAACATCTAACTAATAGACACAAGATTTTTTGTATCATGGAAACCCAAACTAGGGAAAAACTATGGTGGGGATGGCAACTATAAATTTTTACTCTTCTAAAGTATGCCCTGTGAAAATATTTACCCTATTAAAGGAATTTACATATACATGAAAAAATGTGAACTTGTTAGAGGATTAACCTAAAGCTCATAACATGAGATTGTCCCTTGTGAGAGGACATTGAACTCTTAACACAGTTTCATCATATAGGATTTCAATACAATAAAGATCTGTTTAGATCTACCTCACTTGATTATTTCCAACACTCTGTTGTAGCTTTTAGGAAACAACATGTAAGAATGATATATTAAATAGCAACCCCCGCTGCTTTATTCGATCCATTTTAGCTCAGAAAAATTCATCAAATACTTCTCTAACACTTGGCTGGACCATACCCTCTCTCTCTTCTTTCTTCTATACCAACACATGATCAACCCAACATATTTGACTTATTTTCAATTTATATGCTTTCTTTCTCTCTTAGGTTTCCACCACCATAGAAAAACCAAAATGTAATACCTTTTCAATATTACCATACACTTGGCTTCGAATCACATATCTCAATGTCCAATTTGAAATTTACTGACCGTACCATTCCATCTTTAGATTCAATTAGAAACTAAAACATTTCATAAAGTATTTTCCTTTTTGATCAATCATCATGCTCAAATCATCTTACCATGCTCACCTTGATTATATAACAATTAAAAAATTGTTCCCAGCTGTCCATGCACATTATCCAATGAATTAAGACCAATAACATTTGACTATAACAATAGTTTAAATCATCGATACCGATCATGTTGTTTACCTCTTAGAGACTTAACGTGTGTGTGTGTGTGTAACCTTGAAATATCTCTCATCTTTTCACCAAACGAATTGTGGTTGTAGGATTAGCATCAATTAGTTTTAATTTAACCTCCATAAAACAACCAAAAATAAACAACCGATCACATAGTCAAAATTGATAGAGTCATCTTACTCTTGTTAATTGATGTCTTAATCAATTTCACTATTCCTGAATAACTTCACCATACTAGACTCACCGATCATCATAACTAGTTAATATTTTACACATGGCATGCAAACCTGTTTCCACATACATCTATAGAACCACACATTAAGATATTATCATTAGCATGATGTATTCTATAATCATCATCAACAACTCACAAAGATTATAGTTGACATCAATGACAATACCATAACTAATCATTTCTCAACCATAATTGTCATAGTAACCACTTCCTTCACTTCATTGCCTATCATCACTTATTTCAACAATATTCCCCTTTGGAATTGATGGAAACACAAAAAATCAACACATATCTCTTTGTCTCTCTACATGTGTGTTCCCAAAAGAATCAGGCTAACTAGCTGATCATGTTCATAGATTATTCAAGTTCAACTCTATCTTCATGTCTAGAAAATATCTCCCCCTGAGATAGAAACTCTATTCATCTAACTAATTGTACCAAATATTAGTACCAATGTACTAGTGTGTTGATGGAAATTACTCCCCCTTTGACAACTATGCCAAAGTGGCCAATCAACATTCTCTCTCTGATTTCTTGTTCAAGATATTCTAACAACTTAACTAATCACACTCAAGGAGTTGGCACTAATACATAAATCCAGGTTAATATACAACAATAAAATTCTAGGATTTATGTAGTATAACATCTTCTCAATTAAGTTTAGATAGGGGGATGACCCCTAAATTACCTCTTAAGTATTCAAACATATTCTTAGTTAGAGTCTTAGTAAAGATATCAACAATTTGTTCCCTAGTTGGAATGTATTCCAACCTTACCTCTTTCACCTGAAATTTTTCTCTAAGAAAATCATACTTTATAGAAATGTGTTTAGTCTTAGAGTCCATCACTAGATTCTTAAAAATATTTATAGGACTAGTATTGTCACAGTGAATAACAATAGGGTAAGTTACCTTTTCTTGTATATCTTTAAGTAGTTTCTTAATCAATACCACCTGAATGAAATTGATGGAACCAACAACATATTCATCTTCATCAATAGATTGTGAAATATAATTTTGCTTCTTACTTGTCCAGGCAACAAGTCTTTTACCAAATAAAAATGCTCCACCACTTCTACTTTTTAAAGTCATCCACATTTCCAGGCCAATCAACATTTGTATAGACACTTAGTAAAAAATATCCTTTGTAACCATACAAGATTTCATATTTTGTTATTCCTCTCAAACATCTAAATATTCTATTTATTGCAGTCAAGTGTGTATCCTTAAGATTTTTTGAAAATCTTGCAACCAAACCAACTTATTGTGTACTATCTGGTCTATTACACAACATACTATAAATTTCTAATTGTAGATTAGCATATAGTATGATCAACTCCATCTAATTCATCATCCTTAGACAATTTACAACCTATAACCATTGGGGTTCCAACTAGTTTTCATTTCTCAAGTCCAAATGTCTTGAATATCTCAAGATTGGTTTATTTAGAATGACTGATGTAGGTACCTTTATCAAGTTGTGAAACTTTCAAGACAATCAAGTACTTGATTTCACCTATCATTGACATTTCAAACTCCTTTCTTATTTGATCAGCAAATGTTATACTTAGGTCATCATTACCTCCAAATATTATTTCATCTACAAAGATTTCAGCAAGTAGTAACTTTTTTTTTGCATCAATCTTTAGATAAACATTGTTGTAATCACTTGTTTTCAAAAATACAATCTTTATAAAATATGAGTGCAGTCTCTCATATCATGATCTAGGTGCTTGCTTCAGTCCATACAATTCCTTTTTTAGTTTTCAAACCAAATATTTTCCATCATTCTTCTCAAAACTATCCCGATGTACAACATAAACCTCCTCTTCTAATATACCATTCAGAAAACATGATTTCACATTTATTTGATAAATTTTGAATTTATTGTAATATGCATAACCAAGTAGTATCCATACTCCTTATAATCTAGCAAAAAGTTCAAAGGTCTCACAATAATCCAATCCTTCCTCTTGAGCATATCCTTTGCATACAATTCTTGCCTTGTTTCTCACCACTTCTCATGTTTCACCTATTTTATTTCTAAATACCCATTTACTTCCAATAACATTCTTATCTTTTGATCGGGGTACTAGAGTCAAATTTTCACTCTTCTCTATATGTTCTATCTCTTCTCTTATTTAATTTTACCAATTCTCATATTTCAATGCATCGTTAGCAGTTCTAGGCTCAAATTTAGAAAATAAGCAGGTGCTGTCTCTAGCTTTCCTTCTGGTAAATACTTCAACATTATTATCTCCAATTATTTTCTCAAAAGAGTGATTTAGCTTAACATACATTGGTAAGGTAGGCTCATTCATTTTTTCCCCAGCTTCATTCAGAACAGGTGTGTCATCATTTTCTTGTTCCTCTTGTATTTTTTCATTTTATTCAACGGGTTCATCTTCCATCATCAGTTGCATATATGTTATCCCATTGTAATCTTCAGGTTTTCTCTTTCTTTTTTCATCATTTTCATTGAAAAAATCATCCATTTTTACATTATCTCTCTCAATGACCTTATCTTTCCTTTTGTCTAAACATTTGTATGCTTTACTCTTAGATGAATAACCCAAAAATATTCCTTCATCACTTTTTCCTTCAAATGTTCCTATGTTTTCATCCTTCTTAATAAAGCATCTACTACCAAATATTTTGAAATAACTTACATTGGGAGTATGTCCGTACCATTGTTCATAGGGTGTATTTTTTGTTCTTTTCTTGATCAAAAATTTGTTTAGAGTGTATATAGAAGTGCTAACAACTTCTCTCCAAAACATCTGTGCAACTCCCTTTTGCATCATCAAAGTCCTAGGACATTCATGCACTGAATTGTTTCCTCTTTCAACTATTCCATTTCATTGTGGTGTTCTAGGAGAAGACATTTGTCTCTTAATCCCTTCATCTTCATAATAGGAAGCAAATTCATGTGATGTGAATTCTCCACCTCTATCTGACCTTAAGCATTTTAAGTTTGTACTGGTTTCCTTTTCCAGTCTTTCTTTCTAAATATTGAACATATGAAAAGCTTTAGATTTATCCTTAAGAAACATATTCCACATTATCCTTGAGTAGTCATTAACGAACCACATAATATACTTATCTCCATAATAACTTTGAGTTCTCATAGAACCACATAAATCCATATGCACCAAATCAAGTATATTATCAGATGTGTAGCCTTTACTATTGAATGTAGAACTAGTGAGCTTCACAAATTGACAATCCTTACAAAAAATATTATTAGGTTTCACAAGATAGGGTAGACCTCCAAAAACCTTCTTTTTACTGAGTTTGATCAGGTTATCAAAATTAACATGAAAAAATCTCTTATGCCATAACCAAGTGTCCTCTACCTTTCTAATCAAATATTTATTAACATATGGATTTAAGTAAAATAAATTACCTCTTGTCAATCCTCTAGTAGCAATCATATTTCCTTTTTTTCTTTATCTTGCATGTTCCTTCATTGAATTCTAGATAAAATCCATTTTGATTTAGTTGAGAGACAATCAACTAGTTGTAGTTTAGTCCTACTTTCCAGTAGACATGATCACAGTTTGTATTGTCATTCAATGCTATTGTGCCTTTACCTTTTACCATATTGGGGAGGTTATTACCAAACTTACTTGATCTTCCATAAAATGATTCAAGCTCAATTAATTCACTCTTATCACCAGTCATGTGATGTGTGCAGCCACAGTCAATAATCCACTTCTCACTCTTATTCATAGTTGATATCAATTTTGTCTCACTACTTTCTATCTTGTCTTCCTTCACAGAAACACATACAATCCCCTTAGGTTCATCATAATCTAGTTCATCACTTGTAACTCCTAACTCAACTAGACGATATACTTTCTTTCCTTTATCCTCATATCTCTTTTTCTTTTCCTTCTTATTGATCTCAAGGGACCTAGATGCACTATTTCCAATTTTGCTACATGCAAAAAATTTCAAGGGTAATTTTCCTTTGTACTTTCCCTTACCTCTAGAGGCAACATTCTGGAAAATAAAGCATCCAATTCCTCTTGTTATTTTTCCTCACATACAATATCATAAATATTACCTTCATAAGAAACTAAAGTAGTTTGACTAGTAGGCTCAGGATCCTTCTAGATTTTATATAGGCATTAAATGCAACATTGGTTTTAGGCATGCTATTATCATAATTTCTCAGCTCAAAAGGAGTCAACTTTCCAACCAAAGAATCAACAGTAACTTGTAAAGTCCCTAAAGATCTTCCATCTTGTATAAAAGACACTCTAATTGCATAATGTGGCATTAAAATTATTAGGATTTTTCTTACCACATCATCTTTAGTGATGGCTCTACCAACTCATATGATTGTATTCACTACCTCCTTGATTATCTGAATATAATACTCAATGTTCTCTCCTTCTATCTTCCTCATGTCATCAAATTTTCCCATTAAGTTGTCTACTTTATCTTTTTCCACATGTGAATCTCCTCCATAGAATTCTCAGCTTCTCCCACATATCATAAGAAGTGTCAAGAACTTGCACACTGATAAATTTTGCATCTGATAAGGTACTTGCTATTACTTCCATAGTTGCAGTGTATTCTTATTTTATCTTCAACTGATTCATGGACAATGTTCTAGTAGGTAGTGTTATGATTGAGTAATACTTAGAGGGGGTGACTCAGTATTAAAACACTTTAAGTTAAACTTAAACCAATTCCAAATAAACCATAAAATTTCTGAAATGAAAAGAACATAGGAAAATAACACACAACTCATAACACCATTATTTGTTGTCAAGGAAACCCTGGCCAAGGGAAATCCCTAGTGGGGATGGTACCCACAAATATGCACTAAAGTATAATATCCATGTTAGGAGACCTAGCCCTGTTAAGAGCTTAGTATTACATACTAAATTTATTTGTTAAAGGAATAACAACACGGTTTAAGGTATACAACACCCTGTTAGGGTTATATCGAGCTTACATCTCTTACAACCAATACTTCTATTACAAAGTGCTCTTGGTAATAAACAAAACAAGTATTTGCAATGCTTAGATAGTTCCCGTTGTAGTTCTCAACAATATCTTTCAACCTTAGATATCACATCTTCCATCAATAATCTCTAACATCCCTTTCACACCTTCTTTTTACAAAATGTTCTTCATATGTGTGTGTGTGTGTGTTACATCATTTAGTCGGCTCTCAGATATAATACGAAACAAAAAAAAAATACTTTTAGAAAAAGTAAATACAATGTCATTGATCTTGTACTACCAAAGTATAGGTAATTAATAATAAAAATCCAACTTAGGATGTTTATATTCTATCTCATACTCCCTTAATCATCACAACTTTTCAATTGCTTTCTTTCACTGTTTCAGTGTTCCACTATCTTCACGTCTTCAAAACACTCTAATTTTCTATGATCAACACAAAACATAAGAAACCTTAATTGAAGGTCATACATATCCCAAAGTGTCTTCATCTAAGCTCACAAGTCATCAATTATCATATATGATCTTCACTGTCCAAAATAATATTGTTATACTATGTACTGTTGTTTCTATTCTTATTCAATTTCAAGACTATCTCTCCAAAACTGTACTTAACTCCAAGCGATCATTATATCAGATGTGTTTCCATAAATAACAACCATAAAATGCCACATAACACTCTAAAAACAACACTTTCCAACAATCTCTCCCTTTGGCATTTTTGAAAATACTTAGCAAAAAATGACTAAGTGTCCCAACTAATTGTTCTTTTTTTTTTTTTCCTTTTATGCTTTTCTCATTTTTGTTCTCTTCTCCCCCTTTGACAATAATGACGAAGGTGTACCCAAAATTTGCAAAAATGTAGAACTCAGTGCTTTCTCACCAGTTTATGAACATCTTGAAAGGAATATTCCAATATTTTCACTTCTGCATTCCATGACTCTATCAACAACTCACTAACATGTATTAGTCCATTCAATGTATAGGATGAAGTCTCTTCTACTTTTAACTTTGTGGGCATATAATTTGTTAATGAATTTATAGTATTCTCCATATTAGATAGATGAACTTCAATAGTTGACAGCTTGGGAGTGATTAGACTCTTCAACAAACCAAATATTGTCATTACTCTCCATTTTTCTATATCTAAGAAATTCAACTTATCAAAAATATTTGATACCTCTCAGTCCATTTCCAATACAGATTGTGAAGAGGTCTTACAATTGTCCATCATTCTATCCAGAGTATCCCTTTCCTTCGGCATAATGTCTTAAATATTTTGAATGTGTCTGATAGGGTTCATATAATATATGTATAACATCCTTCCATGTGTGACACAACTTTTGGCCTTTTATGTAGCTGATCTCAAAATGCCCAAGTCCCATGAAATCGACTGGCATACTTCCTTCAACTTCTTCTCTAGATAACTTTTCTCTATCTTCTCTTCAGAGATCTTCACTAAGGACTCATAGTGACTATCAAAACCATCTAGTGCCATAGTCAGATTCTTTGCATCATCTTTTCCTTGAAAAACAATAGGTACAGGAAGTAGTTTATTCACAGTGTCAACTGATCTATTAATTACCTTAGCCTTTTTGTCTCCTTTCTGCTAATATCTTTCTTTTGCCTTTGTGAATGTGATGAAGGATAGTCTCATTAGTTCATCCCCATCCATACTATCAACATTTGTGCTTACAAACTTGTCCTTACTTGCCAACAATAGAATAGTGGATGTGTCAATTTCATGCTTTACTTCAACTCTTGCATCTTCTCCTTTCGTTGTATCTATCTCTTCTCTCTATTCTGATTCTTCTTTCTACTCTTTCTCTTACTGCTCTTCCTCTTCATTTGCAACCATATTATCATTTTTTCCTTGAAATGGGTCTTTTTCATCAAGTGAAGTGTCAAGGGTCACATGCACACTAGAAACAAAGAAATATGGTTGCATGTTAGTACTCACTTCACTTCTCTCAACATCTACCTCAACTAACTTAGAGCTCTCTCCAATTCCTATAGTGTAGGCATAGTAGGTTCAGGAGGTGAAGTTTTCTCAAGAATACTTCTCATAACTATTTGATCTAATGCCTTTTGATTATCATCTATTACTTCATCATATTTTATGCCCATAATTTTCACTAATCTTTCTTTAGTTCTCAACAAAGGTTTAAGTTCATCAAGTGTTCTCTATCAATAGATACTCAATAGCTTGACTCCTAATCACCTCATCTTCTATATGTGCAAGTTATTTTCTAATATCTATTTTACCATACAATTCCTCAGGTATACTTCCCTCTATCTCGAATAGGTTCTTGAAAACAAGTAAATGATTAATCACTATATCTTCAATCACTAGTTTACGAAATGCCTTGTACTGGTTAGAGTATTTATCCAATGAAACAGGATTCCCTTTCTCAATAGATCTTTTATCTAGCATATTCATATCCGACTTCCATATTTGTCTTACATTGGTTGTCTCTTTTTCAACTTTCTTCTCTTCTCCTTCTATCCTCTCTTTCTTAGGAGGCGAGTCTAGTTTAGTGGGCCTTGTGTATCTCCGAAGTACAAGATTTTTTGTCTCTTCCTATGATGTATTCTATGGTGGTGAGAGTGTAGATACATCTATCATAGTAGCAAGTGGACTAACTACCTGCACAACATTTGGAGGTGGAAGGGATGTAGTAGCAGTGCTTTCCAACCCAAAAGATCTTTCTGTTATCTTCTTCCTCACATCTTTCATTTCTTCTTCAATTATTCTGGCCTTAGCTTCCATTTCATCAACCATTTTATATGTCTTTATCTTCCTTATACCTCTACACTATTCTTCACTAACTTTAGCTGATTTCTCTTCATATGTTTCCCATCTCTCCTTAGATGAATCATATTCAAATGCCAAAACATGTTCTACTTGCATAACTAGAAATTCTAAACTGACTTCATAGCCCATAGGGTAACACCATTTCTTCCTTGGTACAAGTGCCTCAAAAAATATACAATTAGTTTCAACCATGAAACAAATTGTATCCTTGTATCTCTTGACCAAATCTTAAGGAATTATTTCCATTGCCTTTATTTCTCTCTGTGGGATTTTGATCATACCAAATAGTCTGCATCCACCCATGTTTTGTTTTGTCTTTTGTAACTCTGTGATATCTAAATACCAGTGGATATGTTGTCATTTCATTCTCTAGGGTGCATTCCAAGGAACTTATGCTCAATATGGATATACATGTGAACTAGAAGTGAGCCAAATCTAAAAGCCTTAGATATATCCTTCTTGACTAAAGAATGATGTTCTAGAACCTCACATAGTTTGAATATTGTATTTTCCTTTACCATCATATAAGCCATCATAATAACTCCTATTGAGACTAAATTAGGTCTACTGTTGTAGTAAAACTTATACCAAGTATCATTGCAACTAGTCTTACATCCTTCAGGAAAACGTCATTCACTATCATTTATAACCTATCCCTTTTAGATTGTGTTAGGGTATTTATTTGTATTCTTTTCTTCTATAGGGATAACTCCAGTGTTTTGTAGCCCAGTTATGTCATTAATCAACTGACTACAAATCTTTACAGGTTTCTCCCTTATCCAAATTAATTAGCCTTGAACTCTGCTAAGTATTATTTTAAAAAATTCTTCTTCACTGAATTCACACATGTTTTTCATTTTCATAATGCTTAGGTTGTCTAGGTGTTTGAACTCATCCTTCATGTTACCATCTGGTCCAATCGTGTCATTCATTTCTTTGAAAAACTCCATGTCTCCCAATGTCTCATATTTTCAATGTCTGTATTCCCTAATATCTTCTATGTGCAAGACGCTGTATGATGTTTGGGAAAAGGCTCCTTCATGGTCATCCTCACAAGACTTAAAGGGATGTTTCTTGAATTTATATCTAGGTCTATCCATAACATCATAAATTAATGGTGCATCCATAACTTCTACTTGAGTAGATAGTCTAAAGACCTTAAACACACTGAATATTGAACTTTTGCTTTGATCAATTACGCAATGTACCTTCTTGGTAGTATGATACTCTCTTAACTCTACTCTCCTTGGTCACTTCTCTTCAAATGGTGAAGAAATAAGTAACTTAGATGTCTTTTATTCATCGCTAAGTGAGAAAATGCACTTTACCCAATAGACACAACTTTGCATACTATCTAGTTAATCATAAATATTGCGATCATGAAATATGAATCTTGAGATGTCATGATCGTAAATATATATAGGTTTCATGATGTCTGCATACACTATAACCAAGCTCTCATGAGCTTACTCCTTCAAATCAGGGGCTAGATATAATCTAGTGTCTTCATCCAATGCTCCCCCTAAGGCCATGTTCGACCATTTAGGTTGATTTAGCTTTGTTAAAATCAAGAAAAGATTCAATAACATCTACTGTCTGTCCATGAACCAATACCTCATTAGACTCTTTGACTTTCCATACATTACCACTGATGTTATCTTCTTCTTTCTTGAAACAACTGTCAAATTCACTTCTGTAATCTGCAAGACTATTACCAGTATCATTGTTATTTTTCTTAGTATCCATAGGAGGTGGTACTATTCTATGGTCTACTCTATTGTATCAGAAAAAATTCTCTATATTCCCTAGATTGTTACATGTGTAGCATATAGGAGGTGATCTATTCTTATTTACCTGTAACTTACGAAACCTTGTGATGTGCTCAAGGTTATTGCATTTGTAAGATGTGGTTTTATCCAGTGACTCCTTCCTAATGTTATCTTGTCTGTATCTAGATTCATCAAGTTTCCTCCATTCTGGTTTCTTGTGCCCATATGCATAGACATTAAAGAAATAACCAAAAAAAAATTTGAAAGGGGCTTTGCCTCTGCAATCTCTCTTCATGTGTCCAACCTAGTTGCATACAAAACATCTACCTCTAAAAGTTATAATATGTTCTTTAGGTTCTTTGAGAGTATTTTTTTCTCCATCAATCTTCACATCAAAATTTTCTTCTTGATTCAAGGAACATTCATCTTCATTGAAGAAAACACCAGTCATGTATCTTTTAGGTTTCTGTATTTCTCTTTGTTCATTGATCAAGTCACTGCTCATGTGAAGTCTCTCAATATGTTTCTTTGACTCAAAAAATTCACCTTTTATGATTTGATTATATTTCTCTAATTCCAAATACTTGTTCTTGGAGTGATCAAGTTTAGTCTTCATTTGTGCCATCAAAAAATCAGCATCCTTCAAAGCTTCTTCAGTTTTGTTTTATTCATCCTTTTCTTGTCAAATATCTTTAGTCATCATTTCATGATTAATCTTTAAAGTGTCATTCTCTTGTTCACGTTGTTTTATCTGATCTGAATTATCATTGTCTGAATCCTTTTTTATTTGAACCATATGATCTTGTCTCTGACTTCTAGAAATTTAAAGCTGATCTTTTAGTTTCTTAATGAATCCCTCATCTCTTCTCAATTTGAATCTCAAGTCAACATTCTCTACTTTTGATTTGTCAAGGTTTTCAAGTGTTGCTTCAAAGTTTTCTTCCAAGCTTTCAGAATCCATCTTGATCTTCCTTAAGCTATTAAAATTTCTCTCCAAGGGCCAATAGCTCTGATACCAATTGTTAGGATTGAGTAATACTGAGAGGGTGGGTGAATCAGTATTACAACACTTTAAATTAAACTTAAACACTTTCCAAATAAACCATAAGATTGTTGAAATAAAAAGAACATAAGAAAATATGTACACAACACATAACACCATTATTTGTTGTGAAGGAAACCCTGGCCAAGGGAAATCCCCAATGGAGATGGTACCCAAAAGCATGCACTAAATTATAATGTCCTATTAAATCGATCACATTTCCACAATCCATTGAATTTAGAGTTGAATTTCTGGCTTAGATTGTGTATGTTTTTTATAATGTCCTAGTTAGGATACCTATCCCTATTAGGAGGTGAGTATTACATAGTACATTTCCTTGTAAAAGGAATATCAACCCTGTTAAAGGTATACAACACCCTATTAGGGGTACACTAAGATTATAGCTCTTAAAACCAATACTTTTGTTACAAAGTTTTCTCAGTAATAAACAAAACAAGCACATGCAATGCTTAGATAGTTCTAGTTGTAGTTCTCAACAATATTTGTCAACCTCAGATCTTGCATCTTCCTTCAATCATCTCTAACATCTCTTTCACACCTTCTCTTTACAAAATGTTCTTCATATGTGTGTGTGTGTGTGTGTGTGTGTTACATCTTTTAGTTAGGTCTTAGATATAATACAAAATAGAATAGATACTTATACAAAAAGTAAATACAATGTCAGTGATCTTGTAGTACCAAAGTATAGGTAATTCATAGTAACAATCCAACTTATCACTGTTAGGAATATAGGATGAATAGGTAAGTGAATAATCTGGTCTTGTTGATGGACTAAGGAACGCAAGGGCCTTTGTGATTGATTGATTCCTCATTTAAATCAAGCATATATATTATTCAAAGGGTTAGCATCTTGGAGGATCATGACTCTTCATGATGTCCATTAATTACTAACTAATATGATTAGTTTACGTAACATCTCTTAACTGATCATCTCTAGAAAAGTTTGATCTGCATAGGAGGAGTTTCTAGAACAATAAACATAATTAACTATTAAGAGTGATCTATATTAACATTACATACCAGATTATAATTTGATTGTAATGCTAATAGAGAGCATTACATAATTGATATAATTATATTTAATTATAATTCTATCAGACATTAAATCTGATTGAAACTATATTTCAACACTCCCTCTTAGTAAAAGAAGAATTAAGTCAAACTCTCAGTCATGACAATTTAAAACCAACAACTCAATGTTGTCTAGCCATGAACATAATATTTGATACATTCTGGAACACATCATGACATTTTGAAACCAACAACTTAATGTTGTCTAGCCATGATATGGTTATTACACAATAAGTAATATCATAGTGTTGAAGATATCCGGCGCAATCCAGATCATTAACTTGATAAAGTCATTCTTGACACTTGGTTAAATATTAACAAGATCGTCACCTTGAAATAGTACCCTTAACACATAGAAGATTGTCACCTTCTGAAAACATCAAGTTAAATATTGTAATATTTTATTTATTTATTCATGAATAAATTACACATAATAATAGAACTTAGTTCTAATTTTTGCATTTATATTTAATCATACTAAGTTTGCTCCTGAAGTATTCTATCTTCACTCTTGAAAGGGGATTGGTAAATATGTTAGTATTCTATTCTTCAGTGCTAATATACATCAACTTAATGATGTTTGATCTACCATATCACTTATATAATGATATGGAATCTCAATGTGTTTAGATTGGCTATGGAAGACAAGATTCACTAATAATTTGATGCAACTTTGATTATCAGAATGGATAATAGTGGATTTCAAGGGTTCTCCAAATAAGCCAAACAATAATTTCCTTAACCATATAGCTTCTCGTGCTTCCATGGTGGCTGCCATGTATTCTACTTCAGTTGAGCTTTGAGTAAGCGCTGATTGTTTCCTATTGAACCAAGAAACCAAGGCTGAACCAAGACTGAAACAATATCCAATAGTACTTTTATGATTAGTAGGAATTCCAACCCAATCAGAGTATGTATATCTGTGTAGCTGAATCTCAACATTTCCATATTTTATTCCAAGTCCAATAGTTCCTCATAAATATCTTAAGATATGTTTTGCAGCCACTAAATGTATCCTTTCAGGTTCACACATAAAGTAACTTAATACATTAGTTGTATAATAAATAGTAGGACGAGTGTTAAAAAGATACATGAGAGAGACAACTATCTATCTATATACTATAGGATCTACAGGTTGTAAACCTTCTACTTCCATTTTATGTTTGATTAAGTTTGTTTCTATAGGAGTTGATAAAGGTTTACAATCCATCATCCCAAATCTCATTAAGATATTAGTGGTGTACTTTTATTGATTTAGAAAGATGTAGTTTTCCTTTTGACTTACTTCCAACCCTAGAAAATAGTGTAGAAGACCCAAGTCCTTCATATCAAATTCAGCAGTAAGGTCTTGTTTTCATTTAGCAATCAGATGATCTTCACCTGTTATCAAAAGATCATCAACATAAAGAACCACTATGATCATATCACCTTTAGAAATTTTGAAATAAATTTTAGGATCTGCCTCATTCTTGGAGTATCCCAGTTTAGTTAAATAGCTATCTATTATTGCATACCAAGCTCTAGGGGCTTGTTTTAGTCCATAGAGAGCCATTTTAAGTTTGAAAACATAATGTGATCTATCATGTTTAGTTAACCCCTCTGGTTTTTCTATATATACTTCTTCTTCTATTGAACCATTCAGGAAGGCTATCTTGACATCCATATGATTTATTTTCCAACCTTTAGAAGTTTCCATTGCAATGATGGTTCTTACTGAAGTATATCTAGCTATTGGTGCAAATTTTTCTTCGTAGTCAATTCCAGTTTTCTAGGAGAATCCCCTTGCAACAAACCGAGCTTTATGTTTTTCAATGCTGCCATCAGGTGTATGTTTGGTTTTGAAGATCCATTTAGAAGAAACAACTGATTTACCTTTAGGTCTAGGTACTACATCCCAAACATCATTTTTTAGTATGGATTGATAATCTTCAATCATGGCATCTTTTTAGGCTTGACTTGCTAAGGCTTCCTTAGCATCAGTTGGTTCTTGATTTGTAAGCTCTGTTAACAATGTTGCATAACATTTTTGTGTTCTAGTTCTTTTATTTTCTTTGAACATTTCATCTGGTTCCACATTGTTTTCTTCAAACATTTTCCTTTCCCATAGTGGTCTTTTCTTGTTATAGACATCTTCATCATTTAGATTTGGAGGTTCAAGTTCTTCTAAGATATTCTTCCTCTCAATTTTAGTAGAGGTTCTTCTGATTCTAAGTTTTGATTATCTTCAGAATCTCTGCATGTAATGCTTTATTCAAATTTTACATCTTTTCTTATTTCAACTGACCTTTGTCCTGGAATGTATATGCGATATCCTTTGCATTTTTCACTATAGCCAACTAGAATACCTCTTTTTACAGATGCTTCTAGTTTTGTCCTTTTTTCTTTTGGAACATGAATATAAACTAGGCATCAAAATATTTTGAGATGACTTAAGTCTGGTTTGTTTCTAGTGAAAGCTTCTTCAGGAGTTATATCTTTTAGACTAGAGTGTAGACATTTGTTTTGTATATATACTGCAGTATTTGGAGCTTCTACCCAAAATGAGACATGGATATTTTGGTCATGCATCATGGCTTTAGCTGCTTTTATTATCATTTTGTTCTTTCTTTCTCCTACTCCATTCTGTTGAGGATTATATGGCACAGTATACTCCCTCTTAATCCCAGCAGAATTGAAGAATTCTTTAAAGATGTCAGCTGTGTATTCACCCCCATTATCTGATCTTAGTATTTTAATTTTCTTCCCTATTTGATTTTCTACTAAAGCTTTGAATTCTTTGAACTTAGATAGTACTTCAATTGATTCTTTTAGCTTCAAAAAGTATATCCGAGTTTTCTGAGAGAAATCATCAATGAATATTATGTAGTATAGAGATCCTGTTAGGGAGGGTGTTGACATGGGCCCACATAGATCAGAATGAATAAGTTCTAAAATGTCTGTAGACTTGTGTTCATTAGAAGGGAATGAACTTTTAATATTTTTTCCTAGTGCACAACCTTTACAAGTGCCAGAGTATTTTGATTCTATATTAGGTATTCTTGAGGTTATTTTCTTTATGATAGGTAGAGAACTATAACCTAGGTGACATAACCTCTTATGATATAAATCATTGTTATGAGAAATTTCATGGTTTATTGCAACTTTTTGATCGTAGAGTAGTTTACATAAGCTACCATCTCTAGATCCTATTGTTACAACATTTTTTATATTTGAATTTTTAGGCCAAAGAAGAACTTTATCTTCATTAAATTTGACTCTATATCCTTGATCAGCTAGCCCTGAAATGGATATTAGGTTCCTTTAAATTCTTTCTTCAAACAAAACATCTTTTAGATGTAATGTTACCCCGCTTCCTAGTTTGATTGAACATGTCCCAATTCCTTTCACGGGGTAGGTGGAGTTATCGCCAATGGTGAATTCTTTAGAAGAATGTCCTTCAAGATCTTCAAACTGATTCCTAAATCCAGTTATGTATCTAGAAGCTCCACTGTCAATTAGCCAGGTGTTTTTATTTGTATTAAGTTTACTTGATAATTCTAGAAAGAATAGTGAATTATCTTCTTTGGTTTCAGCTATATTTTCTTGTCCTTTATTTCTGGTAGGACATTCTCTATGAGTGTACCCATATTTTTCGCATCTATAACACTGAACCTTCAATTTATCTTTCTTATAAGATTTATTTGAGAAGTTAGCATTATTAGAAAAATTTATGTTTCCTTTCCTCTTTAAGAACTTCTTCTTGTTGAAAGTATTTGTTTGTAGTGCTTGAATCTCGCTTCCCTTATTTGGTCCAATCCCTCTAGATATCAATCGATTTTCCTCTTGTAAACAATCATTTTTGAGTTGGTCAAATTTAGGCAAAGGAGGCCTTCCACTAATACATTGAATAAATGACTCCCATGATAAAGGTAATCCCCTTAGAGAAATTAGGGAAAGATCAACATCATCAACTATATTACCGATGGAGAATAGTTGATCTCTTATTTCAGTGATTCTGAGAAAGTAAGATGTTATTGTTTCTCCCTTATTCATTTTGATATTCATCATTTGTTGTTTTAAAGTTAATATCCTGCTTGCAGTATTTATCTCAAATGTATTTTAAATTGTTTTATAAATCTCATAAGTAGATGTTAACCTCCATATGCTTGGTAATATTGATTCTTTAACTAAGTCAATGATTAGCTTCTTGGCTTTATTGTTTCGTCTTTTCCAGATTACTTTTTATGTCTCATCTTCAAGTATTTTAGGTTCTTCCTCTATGTAGGAATCTAGTTCTAGTTCTTACATCAGAGTGTTGATTTGAATCTTCCAAGATACAAATTTTGAGGCTCCTTCAAGTTTGTCCTCCATCCTAAGTGTGTGAGCCATAGTTTAAGAAACCCATGTATTAAACTTCCTGATGATTTTATATATCCTTTTCATCAATTCTGAGAACTATGATTATATGAATCTCAGCTGTCAATTTAGGTGACTGCATTTTTAATGTGTCTCTATCGTCAACTTATAAACTATTATTTAATAGTTCTCTGCCGTCTATAAACTATGATTTATGTTTCTGCCATCGATTTTATAGATTGCAATTTATTTTTCTGTCGTCAATTTTATAGACTTCAATTTATTTTCCTTGATCTGATTGTGGTGAGGTTAGATGCTAGTATCCATATTTTAATTAGTATAGATTGCCAATGTCTAAGAATGTAGATCTCTGATTTCCTTGGACACATTGCAGATTGTTGATATCCTAGTGCAATATTTCAGATTCTCGATACTCTTGTGCAACCTGCAGATCGCCGATGTCTTGGCTTGCTTAATATTTTATTCACTTTTCCTTAACTTGGCTCTGATAAAATGTTAGGAATATAGGATGAATAGGTAATTTAATAATCTTCTCTTGTTGATGGATTAAGTAATGCAATGGCCTTTGTGATTGATTGATTTCTCATTCCAATTAGGCATATAGATTATTCAAAGGGTTAGCAACATGGAGGATCATGACTCTTCATGATGTCCATTAATTACTAACTAATATGATTAGTTTACTTAACATCTCTTAACCGATCATCTCTAGACAAGATCAATCTGCATAGGAGGAGTTTCTAGAACAATAAACATAATTAACTATTAAGAGTGATCTGTATTAACATTACACTCCAAATTATAATATGACTATAATGCTAATGCAAATCATTACATAACCGATATAATTATATTTAATTGTAATTCTATCAGACATTAAATCTGATTGAAACAATATTTCAAAAATCACGTTTGGATTCTATCTCATACTCCCTCAATCATTGTGACTATTGAACTTCTCTTTTTGAGCGTTCCACTATCTTTGCATGTCTTCAAAACACTCTAACTCTCTGCGATTAACAAAAAGACATAAGAGACCTTAAATGAAGGTCATACATATCCAAAATTTTATTTCTCTAAGTTCACAAGTCATCAACTATCATATACAATCTTCGCTGTCCAAAACAATATTATTATACTCTGTACTTTTGTTTCTATACTTAGTCAATTTCAAGACTATCTCTCCAAAATTTTACTTAAATCCAAGCGATCATTATACCATAAATGTTTCCATAAATGAAAACACTCATGTGTCACATAACAATCAAAAAACATCACTTGCCAATAGGTAGACCATACCTTGTAATTACATGATCCCAATACTGGTCACCAATTCCTTTTAGGTACAAGTTCATCCTTCCACACCATACTATGTAATTATCCTTGTTGAACTTAGGACCTTCCTTTCTCATCATATTGACATGATCTTTGCCTCAAGTTGTTAAACTTCTTCTCAAAGGAATAAATCTCTAATAAAACTTGTTAACCTTACAATGATGAGATTACTGAGAGGGGGGGGGTGAATCAGGAAGCTACTGATTTTAACATTTAAACACTTTTAACCAAAGCAAAAACTCAACAATCAGAAGTAAATGTGAAACCACACAACATACAATACATAGACAAGATTTTTGGTATCATGGAAACTCAAACTAGGGAAAAACCATAGTGGGGATGGAACCCACAAATTTGTACTCTTTTGAAGTACGCCCTGTGAAAGGCTTTACCTTGTTAAAGGAATTTATATATACATGAAAAAATGTAACCTTGTGAGAGGATTTACCTAAATCTCATAAAAAACTTATACATTGTAAGAGGTAGCCTTATGAGAGGACTTTAAACACTTAACATAGTGTCACCATACAGGATTTCAATACAATAAATATCTGTTAAGATCTACCTCACTTGAGGATTTCTTGCACTTTGCCATAGTTTATAGGAAATAAAAGATAAGAATGATTTTTGAAATAGCAACGTCCTCTGCTTGATGAGATACCTTTTAGCTCAGAAACATTCATCACATACTTCTCTAAAACTTAGCTTGAACACACCCTTTGTCTCTTCCTTCTTATGCATCAACACATGATCAACCTAACATATTAGCCTTGTTATTTTCAATTTATTTTCTTTCCTCCTCTCTTATGTTTCCACCACCATAGAAAAACCTAAAATACAATACCTTCTCAATCTAACCCTACACTTGGTTTCATATCAAATATCTCAATGTCCAATTTCAAATTTACTGACCACACAATTCCATCTATGGATTTAATCAAGAAATTAAATCATTTCTTAAAGTATTTCCCTTTTTGATCAATCAAATTTACCAAATAATCTTAGCATGCTCACCTCGATGGTATAACCATTTAACAATTGTTCCCAGCTATCCATGCACATTCTCCAATGAATTAAGACAATAAAATTTGACTGTAACAATAGTTTAAATCACCAATACCGATCAAACCATTTTCCTCTTAGAGACTTAACACCTTTTCAAATATATTTGTGTAACCTTGAAATATCTCACATCTTTTTCTAAATCAATCATGGTTGTAGGATTAGCTTCTATTAGCTTCAAGTAACCTCTAGAAATCAACCAAACATAAAACAATCAGTTAAAAGGTAAAAAATGATAGTCATCTTACTCTTGTTAATTGTTGTCTTAATCAATTTCACTGTTTCTAATCAACTTCGCCAAACTAGACTCACCGGTCATCATAACTGGTTAAGATTTTACATGTGGTATCCAAACATGTTTCCACATAAATTTTTTGAACCACACCTTAAGATATTACCATTAGCTTGATGTATTCTACAATCATCATCAATATCTCACAAAGACAATAGTTGACATCAATGACAATACCATAACTGATTATTGCTCAACCATACTTGTCATATTCACCACTTCCTTCACTTCATTTCCTAGCATTAGTTATCCCAACATAGATAACTATTGTGAAAGAATATTTGCAAAATCATGATAAAGATCAATAGTCTCATACATCTAATCATAATGAAAAGCATAAATATCCTTTTTAGCATCAAGAACATTATCATCAGCCATATATTCTTCATCAAAATTAATTATAATAGAATCCAATATACAAATAGAAATATCATGTTTTCTTAATTTAATCTTTTTTCAAATTAACTTCCTCATTTGGCTTAAACATGGGCTGGTCAAAGGGAATCAAGGCATCAATTGGGTTTGATTTAGGATCAATCAACATCGAGACCTTTTCCTTTTTAAGAGGGAGATTGGAAGGAACTACACTAGGTTGAGAGATGGATGGAGGAGAATGTGTATAAGATATAGGAGTCTGAACAAAAGCATATAAAGGAGGTGTAGGAGGTGTAGGCAGAAGTTCATATCCATGTAAAAGAGATGGAAGACTCTTTTTGCTAAGTTCACAAATATTTTGGACTTTGTAAGATTAATAAGAGTGAAAGATACTATCAGGGTGAGGTTGAGCTAGTTGAGGCATAAAAGATTATGTAGGAGAATCCTAGGGAAGCTGGCAATCCTTTTTCAACAAAAAATATGTTTAAGTTCTATTTGGTGCTCAATGGGTTAGTTGGTAGATCTTGGAGTCTGGTTATTATCAGTTGTTTTGGTACTCAGTTCTTGGTGAAAGGAGTGTTTTGATTCAATGAACAAACTCAGTATTTGTTAGCAGAGCTGATTCATAGAATGAGCGAATGGATTTTTTTTTTACTCGGTACTGAATTGGGGGTCTTAGTTGATGAGTTCACCAACTAGCTTTTATGGATTGGGAAGACATTGGAGATTGCATCCATGATTTGAGGGGGGTCATTGGGATCATGCAGATTGATGAGGCATGGTAATTTGATGCATTGGGTCTTGTGTGGAGCTAAATCTTATTTGGTGCTTTCTTCTATGTATTTATTGTTTGTTTGCAACTGACTGGGTCATTTAATATGAATCATCATGGATTGTATTAGGCTGACTTTCATTTAAATGTTTTTTTTGAAGTTGAATTGTGGCTTTGTTGTATATATGGAGTGTGTAGGTAGCATTTTAAAGGGAAGGAGATGATAGAGGACGAGAGATAAAGTTGATAGAAGATAGTAGTAAGTTGGTAAGAAAGAAACTTGTCAAATTTCTTGGTGGCTTGCGAGTACAAATTTAGATCTGGTTTCTTCCACTTAGCTATAGGGTAGGCTAGTGAAGTTGGCTCCTATGAGATCTTATTGAATTTGTTGATGTATTGGTCATAACCAAGAAGGACTTAAAGCCCAGTATGTTGCATGGATTTTTATAGATAATATAAGTTGATATGAGTTGTTATATATGTTAGTATTGTGTTTCTGCTATTGTTCTTGTTGTTGGGTGCATGTCTTTACATCTCTTTTGAGAAATCTCTGGGACTTACCACATCAAGTGGTATCAGAGAAATGTTGATCTGGTTTAGTCCTTCATGAAGATCGGTTGCATGTTGTGTTCCTAAACTTGTGAGGCATGGTCCAATTGTTTGCTAGGTTGCATATTCAAGTTTTCACTTACAACAACTTGGAGGTTTTCATGAGGTGGTCGGGAGTAGATTTTCTAGAGAGGGTTTTAAGATGCCTTCGAGAAGATTGGACCATAGGATGATTATTGATATCTCTGATGAGGTAGAATCAAATGTAACAGAATGTTTTATATCTAAGATGACAGAGATGAAGAATGAGATGGTAGCTGAAATCATTAGGGATATTACTGGTCTGCAAAGGAATCCTATAACAGAGGATGGCTATGAGGAAGCTGCCAAATATTTTGAAGCTTCTACTAAAGGTGTTGGACATAGTAGAGATGAAAGATCTGACAAGTTGGAAAGATCTATGGCTCGGTTGAATACAAGTCATAAGATGAAAGTTTCTAAATTTTCAGGTATAGTGAACCCTGAAGACCTGATTGATTGGATTGGTGATTTAGAAGACTACTTTGAGATAGAAGATATTGGAGATCCTCTTAGAGTGAGGTTAGCACAAACTAATTTGAGAGGAAATGCTTCCTTATGGTGGAAAGAGTTACAGAGAGAAAGGGAGGAAGAAGGTGAGATGAAAATCACTCGGTGGAGATTAATAGTGACAATGTTGAAGGCTAAGTTCACACCTACTAACTATGAATTGGAGTTGTTTAATTTATTTCAAAATCTAAAGAAGAAAGATCTCAGTGTGAAAGACTATACCATGGAGTTCTACAAGCTCACTATTTGATCTAGACATTGGGAGCTTTCTAAGGAAAAGGTTGCCAGATATGTTAATGGTCTCATATTCAATATCCAGGATGAGATTGGCATGTTGAATATTGGGTTGGTTGAGGATCCTTATCAGTATGCACTAAAGGAAGAAGATAAGTTGAAAAGGAGACATCATGGTAACTCTTGAGGGAAAGAGAAGAAAGAGAAATTGGTAAAGGCTAAAACAAGAGTTGAGGAGGAACCAAAACCTATTGAACCGAGGAGAAGGGTAGGTAGAGGTGTATTCAGAGGTACCTGTTAAAAATACGGTGAAGAAGGAAATTGGTCATTTAAATGTCCTGATGCAGATAAGAAGGTTGGTAGTCACCAAAATATCATGGTTAATGAAGTTGTAGAGAATTAACCTGAGGTGGAAGGTGTGAACCCTTTTCTTAGGAGAACATTTCTTCCCACGAAACAAGCTAATTTTTTTTAGAGGAAGAACTTGTTATGGACTATGTGTAAGTCTAGTAGTAAATGTTGTAAGGTGATTGTTGATGGATGAAGTACTGATAACTTGGTTTCTGAGGAAATGGTTTAGAAGCTTAGTTTAAGGAAGTTGAAACATCCTTGTGCTTATAGGATAAACTGGTTACAAGAAGATCATGCACTCAAGGTAAAGGAGCAATGCATGGTAAGTTTTCACATTGGTTCTTATAAGGATGAAGTATTATGTGACATTGTGGATATGAGTTCTATTCATGTTATACTTGGGAGACCCTCACAATATGATAGAGAGGGTATTTATGAATATAAGAGGAACCTCTTTACTATCCTAAAAAATGGACAAAAGTTTCATTTGATTCATTTGAAGGATGAAGACAATGGAAGGAGGAAATTGAGCATTGGTAAAAAATTAGAAATGAGTGCAGTGGTTGGTGGAGACATTAAGGTGCTGATATATAAAGGAACTTCAAAGAGTTTTATTGGTAAGAGAAAGCATAAGAAGAATTGAGGCATGTGTGTATCGTTTAAGGACTTGAAGTTGATGTATATCAAGAATAAATTTGGGATCTATGTGATGAATCCGGGAAGATGCTCATGGAGCTATTAGAAAATACTTTCACACATGGTATGTTTGATACAAGAGCATCCTAGGGAAGTTTGAAATCTCATGTCAACCAAAAATATGTTTAGGTTATGTTTGGTGCTGGGTAGGTGAGTTGGAAAATCTTGGTGGATTCTGGTTAATCTCGATCATTTTGGTGCTCGATTCTCAGTGGAAGGAGTGTTTTGATTCACTGAACGGACTCATTGTTTTTCAGCATTGATACCGATTCACTAAATGAGCATGGTGTCTTTGTTTGTACTCGGTACCAACTTGGGGGTCTTGCTTGATGAGTTCATAGACTATCTTTTATAGATTGGGTGGGAATTGGAGATTGCATCCATGATTTGACGGGGTTCATTGGGATCATTTAGAGTTCTAAGGCATGCAAATTTGATGCATTAAATCTTGTCTGGACCTAAATCTGATTTGGTGCTTTCTTCTATGTATTTATTGTTTGTTTGCAGTTGACTGGGTCATCTAATATGATTCATCATGGATTTTATTGGGCCGATGGTCATTTAATATTTTATTGTGAAGCTGACTTGTGGCTGTGTTGTATATATGGAGTGTATAGGTAGCATTATAAAGGGGAGGGGATGACAAAGGAAGAGAGAGAAATTTCATAACAGGCAGTAGTAAGTGGGTAATAAATAGAATTATAAAATTGCTTGGTGGCTTGCGAGAACATTTTTAGATCTAGTTTCTTCCACTTAGATATAGGGTAGACTCGTAAAGTTGGATCCTGCAATATCTTGTTGAATTTGTTGATGTATTGGCCATCACTGGGAAGGCATTACAACCCAACATGTTGCATGTAATTTATTTTTAGAGATAATATAAGTTGATATGATTTGTTATATTTTTATTGTTATGTTTCCATTGTTGTTCTTGTTGTTGGCTGTGAGTCTGGAAATCTCTTTTGAGACTTCTCCGGCCTTGACTGCATCAGAAGGAAAAAAGAAATCAAGGTCAACTGTTCCTTATGACATTGAAGGATGATAAAGATGATGGTCAAATGACATGATCTCTCAATTGTGAGTAAATTTAAGACATTGATGAATAAGAGAAGTTATGGTTTTAGTGGAGAAAAGCCAAGGAAGACCAGTTTTAACTTGAAATTGATTGTAAGTTGGTATCACAATAAAGGTAACATCTATAGTTTTCTTACCAACCTTAATAGGAAATTAAACAAAACCATCATAAGGATAAAGAAAACAATTTCAAATTTGTATCATAACATCATACTCATCATAAAGATCATGTTTCAATTTTCTACTAAAAATGTGTTCTTTAATTATCCCACTCACCATGCAAGTAGGATCAATATGGACACCACAAGAACGAAGGATGTTAAAATTTGCAAAAATATAAAGAGGACCATTAGGTGCTTTAATTCTCTTGGTAGAGTCAAAGGTAATGCAAGGGTAAGTTTGAGGTTTAGTGTTGACTTGATCAGTAAGGTTGAAAATATGATTAGCATGATAACATTCAATATTATAGTCAACTCAATCAGAAGAAGATGAAGGTTCAGTAGACTATTGTATTGGTTGAATGGATGGAAAAGGATTGGTGTAAGTTAGGAAGTTTTGATTGGGAGTGCTACTCATTTTTTTCCTTGATCATTGACACCTTCAATAGATATATCATTAGAATCAAAACGGTCTTGGATTAGAATTTTCAAGTGTCCTGGAACACCATTCAGTATCATGCCAAGGTTGACGATGGTATTGAAATAAATATTTGTGGTGAAAATTTTTGGGCAAAGGTTTGGAAGTATTAATTGGTTTGATAAGAGAAAATATTAACACATTATAATTATCTAAATTCAACATCACATTATGGGTATGTGTAGAATAGTGGTATGCCAAAAAGTGGCGATGTGAAAAAGAAGTCCTGATTGATAGATTGATTGAAAAATAGATATAACTTTCAAATGGTATAACATTTTTTAAATCTGAAACATGTGTCACATTATATTCTTCTCCTACTAAATGAAAAAAAAAAAAAGTAAATTTGATAAAGTTTAGACTAAGTTATGGTGGTTAGACACGAAAGTTTTTATATACTAGAAAGTTGGAGAAGAAAAATCATAATTAATTATTTACTTAGAAAAAAATTACAAACAAATATGCGTCACATCCGGACATGAGTCTACTAATTATATCTATAATCTAGTAAAAAAATATTATCATTTGATTGTGTTTAAGGTGGTCAAACATATACCTACTTCTTATCTTTTTAATCCTGACTGATTGTAAAATAGCTATAACTTTCAAACGATATAACTTTTTTGTAATCTAAAAGATGAGTCACATTCTTTTCTTTGCCTAATACAATAAAAAAAACAAAAAATTCAAGTTGATCAAGTTTAGACTAAGTTAAGGTGGTCAGACACGAGGTTTTTTTTTCTGAAAAATTTATAGTAGAAAAAACATAATTAATTATTTAATTGGAAATAAATTACAAAAAAATATGTGTCACATCCAAACATGATTCTAATAGTTATATCTATAATCTTGTAAAAATATATTATCATTTGATAGTATTTAAGGTGGTTAGACATACACCTACTTCTTATCTTTTTCCTGAAATTTCCATAGTATTGCTTGAAATTTGAAATTTTACCATACAGACTATTCTTTTTAAAAAAAGGAGTATTAGCCTATAAACTAAATTCAATTTTCTACATATTATCTTCTTACACATTTTTTATATAAGATTGATAACTTCTTCAAAATTTTATGTCAAATTTCCTAACTTTGATTTTGTGAATTTCCATTGCCACTTAAGGGCCTAGTTTGGCATACCATGATCCTGCACATATCCTTATGCAAATATTTAGAAAGATAATTAAAATGGCAAGCATGTTTAAAGATAAATGACAAAGGAGCCACACATTTGGATTTTTTTTCCACTTGTTCATCAATATTGTTGGATGCATTGTTGATATTAATGAAGTTCTTCAATTTTTAAATATTTAAAATTGTTGGATGCAACATCACTCTTATTAACAAGAATCATTGGAGTGGTTCTCTCAAATTAGCTCACTTTAATTTGATAATTATGATTCACTATACACAATTGAGTAAAATAAGATATTTAAGAAATTAGAATCGTATCTCTAATGTATTTTTGTAAATTAGCAATAAAATACATTGAACATCAATATCAGGCACAAGATAAGAAATCTAAGCCTACAAAATTTTAAATCTAGCATCGAAATTAGTCACTTTTTCTTTAACATCTTGTTTATAATGAAATAAATTAGTCAAATAAATTTTAGGACCAATGTTGTTTTGAAATTGTTTGATGAAAGAATTTGCAATATTTTGAAAATAATCAATAGATTAAAGAGGCAAATAACAATACCATTGCAAGGCTTTGTCTCGAAAGGTTCTAGTAAAAAAATTGACCATAAACCTATGGTCATGAGTTAAATCACTACACAAGGTTTGAAATGTTTTAAGATGAGTCAAAGGATCACCCTTATTGTTATAAGCCTCAATGTAAGAAATTTCCATATTATTTTGGATAATAGGATGGATAATATCTAAACAAAAAAGGACTAGCAGTGTCACAAGTAGGTATGGAATACTTGGATTGAGTCATTGAAGCAATTTGATGTTACAAATAAGATACAATTTTTTCTAGGCTATTAATGGTAGAATCAGTAGAAAGGATGGTAGGAGTATAAATGTGTGAAATTTTTGGAGCATTTCTAGAAATTGTAAGAATGGTTAAATATGAAAAAGGGACACTAGGGTAATTGGGCATGGATGAAGGCAATGGAATACATGGCACACTTGATGGCATAGAAGGAGAAATAGGGTTAGGTATTCTCACATGGGTAGGATTCAAATTTTGATAGGAAGATATAATAATAGGTGGAGCATATATAGGTAGAAACACAAGGAAGTGTGGTAGGATTAGGATTACAAACCTCAAAACTAATAGGAGGTTGAGTATAACCAATCTATTGAGAAATTTCTTGGATAGGTTTGACACTATTAGGAACAATTTGGGAAATAGCATGAATCAAATGAATGTCATGGTTATCATTATGAATGAGATTTTTCAAACCACAAATCAAGGCCATAGTTTCAGAATTAGAGCTTTATTGACCTAACCATTCTTCCAAATTTTCCATTTCAGTAGTAAGTTTTTGAATTTGTGTATGAGGAAATCTTAGAACCTCATCTTCATCATGAGAATAGTTAGAATAATTTTTATGAAGAGGTGGAGGAAGATTATTGTTATGCATGTTGGTCTTATCAAGATTCCTAGGAAGGAAAGAGGACTCGGGATCAAAGGAACCCATAAGTCTATGGCTTCTCCTAAAAGTAATGCTATATGGGGGAATTAATGTAATAAAACTCATGCACAAAATTAAAAGGAAGATACATGAATTGAATTGAAACTAGGATACCTAATATCAAATAAATCATAAATCAATGTACATCTAACCTAATTTTAGATTTTGAAAGAAAAGACATATAAATGCAAACAATGTAATACATAAAGATATCTTAACAAACAACATCTAACCATCAAAATCTAGACCCCTAATAAGAATAGGGATGTAATGCATCGATTTCACCAAAATTCATAGAATAAAATGGTGAGAAATGCTAGGATGCAGATCACTCACCAAGATCTAATACACATTGGGAATACAAACCCAATCCTTAGGTAAAAAACTAATTTAGCACAACAAAATGAAGAAGGATGCTAATGCAAGATCTAAATAGAAGGATGATTTGTTATTCCTTTAAATGAAATGTGATATGATAAAGAAAAATATTATAAATTTGATATATGAAAGTAAATGTAAGAAAATAGGAAGGATGTATGCACCTTGAATATAGAAGAGAAAATATGAAATTTAGATCTAAATTTTACTATCGCAAGAATTTCAGATCCTATTGTAACTCCATAAATGGTAAACTGAGACTTGTATATTTCTACTTTACAATTTTGAGGAAACAAGTGTAGCGACAAGTGGTTTTTGTAGGGACAAGTCGAGAAGTAAACTTCTTCCTAATAGATCCAAATATAATCAAAAAATTTGGGTTCCTATGTCTACACATGTACTTCCTAGATCAGATCCTTCAAGTCCCAAAAACTGTTACTGTACAAAGAAAATGCAATATGGTTGTGGAAAGGGGTTTTCCTTGGTCAAAACATTGTTTAAGAATTAACCTTGAAATTGAATTAAAATTTCATAAAGGAAAGAATTATGTAAAGTTAGAAGGTAAATTATTGATTCACCTTGTGTGAAGAAACCTCATGGATGGATATTGAGATCCGTCAAACCCATGAAGATTCTTGAATTTTGCTTGGAATGTACAATCAATGATGCCCTCACAAATTCATAGGCTATAATAATCACTCCTAAATAATGAATGTATGTATGCTTGATAACGACTTGGAGAAGGAGAGAGAAATAAGGATGGAAGGATCTTCTTTCTCAATTTGTGAAATCCTCTACTTGGCCACCATGGGATAAAAACTTGCATCAAATTGAGAAGATTTCATTTTCTTGAATGGATCTTTAAGAAATGGAGACTTGGATATCTTTAATTGGATGCTTGCCTTCAAATCTTGAATCAAAATACTCAGTTGCACAAATTGAATGTTTAATTGATTGAATGCTCACATATGATTGATTTTTTGGAATAATAATGCATTTGAAAATGAGAGGAGAGGACCCTCTTTTACATTCATTTCAAGATTCAAAATTTGATCTAGATGGACTAGAAAATTATACTTTGGATGAAGACCGCAACATTGGGCACAGAGCTAGATATGGGATAAAAAAACTAGGGACAAGTCAAGAGATGACTTGTAGCCTAGGGAAAAAGTCAATATCTAGACTTTTAACACCTACGAACAAGTCAACTTTTCCTAGGTAGAATAAGCCTAGGATGTCAGAAAAAGTGAGGAGATATAGAAAAAACTTAAGTGCAAACATTTGGGATCAAGCATAATAGACATAGAGATCTTAGAATCAACAAAATAGGGTCTAATAGTTCCTAAATGATATTCAATTATGGGTGCTAAATTTTTAGGATGATAGAGGAAGAAATCCTCAAAATTTATTTAATTAATGCTCTACCCTAAGGCTTTGAAATATTTTTCAAGCAGAGAGTGCATCATTCATACTTTATTTTATCTATCCTCACCAAATAACATTATTTCATCAAAAAAAATTTGATGAGTCACCTATGTTGGGTCCAAAATGAGTGTCATCCCCTTCTATTGTTCAACTAATATACGATGGCATATGCTTCTCGCAAGATCCTTTTTCATTATATTAAAGAGGATGAACCCTACCTAGTTCCTCTTGAGGAAGAAAAGAGGCCTTATAATGAACCTTTCATTAAAATAGAGATTTTTTGGGTGGTGATGCACCTCTTAGTCAAATCTATATAGATATTATTTAAATCAAACCTTCTAGCACACTCAAAAGTAGTTGTTTGTCTACGAAATCAAATTCTTATAGGATGTCAAGCTTGGTGATCATACTTGATGTTCATGATTTTTTTCCCAGAGTGTATTGCTTCATGCACAATAGTTATACCCTCCACTATTCATCTTCTAGGAGAGAAACCACTTTATTTTTTGGAAATAATATTTTTTAGAATCACTTTCTATCTATTGGCTATTAGCTTTGTGATAATTTTATAGATAGTGTTGCATAAATAAATTGGTTTGAATTCACTCACGTCATCTGCATCATTTTCATTTCGATAAAGGATACGAAGATATGGTTCAATGGACCAAGAATCATGGTTTTCTTTCTTGATTACTCTATAGTCTTGAATAGGTCCTCACCAATTATGTTAGATAAGTCCTGGGTGAAAGTACCTAGGAGGTCATGTTACCCAAGAGCTTTTTCAGGATTGAGCTAAAAGGTATCCTTTCAAACATCTTCCTTTGTGATTTTTTTGAATAATCACACATTATTCTCTGCATTGAAGATTTCTAATATACATTATAGGATATTATTTTTTTCTTCTCGATGTTGTAGAATTTTCTTATTGAAGATTACCTCGAAGTATCTAAAAGACTCTTCAACATAGATTGTTTCAAGGTATCATATTATTTTATAACTTCCAATACCATTTTATTTTTTCTATTGGTTAGTTTAGTTCTATGAAATAATTTTATTTTCTTTCCTCATTTAAAAAAAAAATGTCAGGGTATTTTTCCTCCTTAAATTAAAAGTTTTGATAGTTCCTATTTTAGGTTTTTTTAGTTTCATAGTCATTTTCACTCATGCAACTTTCTATCACATCTTCATTAAGGGCTGGTAGATCTTTCTCAACTCTATATTTCTCTTCAAATATGTTTTTGAAGTCCTAATTCCATCTCTTTATTTTCCCCTTGATGTATGTTAACTTCATGGTTAATTGATAAAGATCAGAGTGGTTTTTTATTTTAATCTCATTCAACCGTGCATAAATTAGGTCATAAAAACATGAATCTCTTAGCTAGATGTTATGAAATTTGAAAGTGCTTCCTAATAGGGGGTCCTCTACTCTTATGACCAGTGAAGGGTGGAATGGTTTTCTCTTTTGTGTTTGGATAATTTTCCCAGCCTTGAAATAGAAATGAGTGATCTAGAATTTCTACAATGCTTTTAAATCCACTCCTTTAGTTTTTCTAGGTGAATGTGTCATTCTTGGCTTCAACATCTTTGAGAAAATTTTATTCCAAAAAGGCTTGGAAATCCAATTAAACATGACAAATATTGTGAAGGCCTTCGCATATTTCTATATTTTCAATATAGTATTGAAGTCTCCTCCTACTATCCTCTTTTTACCCTTCAAAGGTTTACAACTTATTTTTTAGCTATTTCCATAGTCTATGATGGTGGATATCAGTGCATACACATTGATAACAATTTTTATTTTATTTTTTCCCTTCTATAGGGATTTAGATCTCAACAATATCCAATTTTGATTACCTTTTTTGATGGTACATGCTATGGTGATAGGATTCTATGTCACACCAAATCTACCTAAAGAAGCAATGAAATCTACAAGGTGGTCATTCCAAAGTCTCCATATCCTTATCCATTTCAATTCCCCATCCGAACTCTATTTTGCCTCATGCGGCATAACTATGTTAGCTATATTTTGGGAATTTGGTGATTTACCAAATGTAATATGTTATAAGAATTGATACCCCTAAAATTTGAAGCTAAGATCCTCATTGTCTCTTAGGAAGGAGGATCTCCTTCCTTGATCTAAAATTTCTCTAACCTTTAGCATTAGCAACCAACTCTAATTTTCCTTGTTGGATTTTGGTCCCTTCTTGCATTTAGAATTGATATCAGGATTCTTCAAATTATATTAAAATCAAGTTTAAAGATTCTCTATGATTGAATCTCCCCCACTTCTTCCAAAAAAATTCCTCTTCTTCTAAGTCCAACTTGATGTCCAATTCCCCTTCCACCTTAGAACTTGTGTATCCACATTAAGAAATAATAATGATGTTATCATCTTCTTTTTCTTCTTATATTTCTTGTATTTTATTTATGCTCTCTTATGGTGGATTTGCTTCACCCATACTTTTTTGTTATTTTATTTGGTGAATGATCATTTTTATCTTCTTCTTCCTCTCTAGCCTCTTCAACCTTGGTTTCCATATTCTACAGGGTACTTGCAGACTCCTATTCCAAAGATAAATTTTGATTATTTTCCTCTTATTTTTTATTCATAGCATGATTTTGCAATGCCATTTCCTTTTGTTTATTATTCAAAATATCTATTTCTTCTATGGATTTCCCCTTCTCTTTAGTCATTCCCTAGATCTTCTCATTTTTAGGGGTCCTTGATAGAAAATATTTATCTCTTCCTTTATGAATGTTTCACAACCCTTGGCTCACTTATGAGTATGCTTTATTATCTTTGAATGAAATTAAAAACTCTAATTTATCATGAACTTTTGATTTACACATAGGGTACAAAATTAATTGGTCCTCTATTTATATATTTTGTCTCCAAACTCCCTAATTAGTATAAATTTATATTTCCTGAGGAAGTGGGGGATAGGGCATCAACTTAAGACATATTATTGCATATGTTTCAAAGCATTCATCCTCCAATTGTTTTCCTCTTGAATGAAGGGTCCAGGGTTCTTCCTAATAGATGTCATTATCTCATTACTCAAATATTCACTAGGAATTTTTTTTACTTATAATTTGTGAATTTGGACCATTTTTCATTAGGTCATATATAGTAGAAAAAAGAAACCAATGCAAAGCAGTAGATTACTCTTCCTTTGAAAACTTGTACATTCAAAAAAAAATATGTCCCAATTATAGGCAAAAGTAGATCCTAAGCAGTGAATGAGACTGTGATCCTATTGTAAATATGTAAATGTGAAATACGGGGATAGGGTAAGTGAGTATCATAATATAATGTAGAAGGATAAATAGGCCAATATAGACCAATTGGGAAAACACGAAATGATAAATAACTACCAGAAACCTAAAATGACATTAAATAGGATCCATACTGTAGCACTAACCTATCATATAAATTTGATTAGAAAATATTGGGAACAAAATGGTTTTTGTTATGTACCCTATGGTTTTAACTGAAAATTGCAGGGTTGCTCCTTTAGATTCCAATCTTTCTGCAAAAATTTTGATAGTTGCATCACATGTTTCTACACAAAAAAAATTGAGGAAGAACATTGGGAAAAGGGGGTTTCCTTAGTGAAACCCATGTTTAGAAATAAACCTTCAAATTAAATGAAAAAAATAAAATAATAATGTCATAAAGTAGATGCTAGAACTAAGAAATGAAGTATATCATACCTTGGAAGCACAAGTTTATTTGAATGTGATAAAATAAGTTGACGCAATAGCTTAGAATTAACATAGAAAAACCCCAAAAAGAAATCATGAAAGATAAAATATAATGTAAGGGATGTTGTAATTCGCTGCAATGTTTGATTGAGAGAGGAAGAAGACTTCAAGAGGTAGGTGTATGCCCTTCCTTGATAGACCACTTCTTTTCTTAGGCCTTCAATAAGGGAAAGAAGCTATATCCATGGAGAAGAACACATTGAATGCTTGATAAGAAGACTTGATTACTTGACGGCTCATGAACTTGATTTTATTTTGAAACCTTGAATGTGAATGCTTACACTTGACAATAAGGAATACTTTATAATTTTGATCTTTTTTGCCAAAATGAGGAGATATAGGTGTTTATATACCTCTCACAACATCTCAAGGGTTAAAACTCAAGCAAGTCGGCTGTAAATCCTAATCTCTTGCTAAAACATCAAGATAGATCCCCTGTTCAAATTTGAGCTCAAATCTCAGTAAATATAATGTTTGAAAAATTATGCTCCACCCAATCAAGGCCCAAAGCAGGACCATGGGTCCTAGGAAATGAGAGGATGTGGGATTATAAGGTATATACATTTC
This sequence comes from Thuja plicata, assembly GCA_018584345.1. NCBI lineage: Eukaryota > Viridiplantae > Streptophyta > Pinopsida > Cupressales > Cupressaceae > Thuja > Thuja plicata. The sequence goes on along the minus strand of MU227475.1, from coordinate 4,134,223 downwards.
TAAGGTTGGGATAGAAAACAAAGAGCCTAATTGCTAATATAAGGCCGATGAGATGAAATGGGTTATTGTATTGGAGAAAAAATAGAGGAGCACACTTATAAATAATGGCTTACCATAATTTTGGACAAGATTAAAACACTTATAAATAATGACTTACCATTATTTTAGACAAGATTAAAATTATAAAGGATGCATATTTGAATTTAGGTGTCCATTAAGTGGAATATGAGGCCCTGTTATAAGAAATACACTAAGGAAGGTGCTAAATAATCATAAAATTGTACTCTAATTAAGTGCTTACAATTTAGAATGGAACAAGTCATAATTCACACAATGGATTTTTTGTGTGGCTTTTATGGGTAGATTTGGCCCATGCTTTTGTAATACCATTTGAAGGTTTCATGTTTGGTATCTCCTATATAATAGGCATGTGAGAGGCATTGTATTCATGAAAGAGTCTGGTATTTTTTGAGCTACCTCAAGATCTCCATTGGTATTACTCGTCTAGGAAACTTTCTCTTCAAGTATATTATAATTTTTTATTGATTCTTGAACAATATATTGGGTGGTTTTTGGAGTGTGGATTTATTCTCCCAAAATGTTTTTCCCGACATAAATCATTGTGTCGTAGTATGGATGCTATTTATGTTATTTCTATTATATTTTTGTAACTATTGTAAAAATCAGATAATTTTTTTACATAATGGTCCTCTCAAGGTTAATATTAGGAGTTGTTCCACTACTTAAATTCCTTACACTTGAGCGAGGTTTTTTTATCCTAGCGGATCATCTTCCTTCCAATGTAACTCAGAGACACACCTAAGCTCTCTCGTTCTTTGAGAATCCTAGTGAACCCTATTTTATCTTACATTTTTGTGAGTCTGACTCTCTCTTACATACTTCTAATTGTTTGGTTTAATTTGGGTATCTTTCATTGTTATAATGAAATTTACTAGATCTAATTGGTTCTTCATTTCACATGTAACTACGTTAATTTTTAGTTACATTTATCAAAATCAAATGGTAGATAATAGGCTCCTTTATTTTATGTTTCTTATATTCATTCATAGTAGTCTTTCATATGGAATCATACTATTTTAAAACATATTTCTTTCTTGTGGATCATTTCTAAAATATTTTATCGATGTTACATATTTTATGATAACTTTCTTAAGAAGATGCATGGAGTTTTTTAGATTTCATAAGAGATTTTGTAGAACATGATTCAACACTTAGATTAACAACACTAACACCTCTCCTAGATTATGTTTTTATGATAGAGTTCATTCTCCTATTAATAATCTCCATAGAAAGGATACCATATTTAAGAGTGGTGATAGATATCATCCTCCTAAATATACCTTTGTCTACAAGAGGCTAAGAATGTTAGTTATATGCACTTCTCAAAAACCTATTCCTTCTCCTACGTCTTATGTTTAGTATCAAAATATTTTAAATAAAGATGATGTTATTCATTTCCCTCATAATTTATCTCCTACCATTACATTAATAAATTTTGAAGATCTAGACAAGCCTTCCTCTTCCCAACCTAAAGAGGATGTGAATAATGATGATAGGATTTTGAATCTTCCTAAAGAGACCAATCCTTGTACTATCCATCCTTACATAAATTCTCTCTATAAACCTCAAGATGAAAGTCTTCCAATTCTCAATTAAATGATTATTTTAATCTAGGATACGATATTAATTAACAACAAGGATATAATGTGAAAGGTATTGGCATTCATTAACAGGGAATAAAAGTCCTTATAGAGCCTCCTACACAAGTCATTAGAAAGGTTTTAGGATTTATACCTCAAGCCAATATTGCTCCTTTTTCCTCAAATCTTATTCTTCCTTCTTCCTCACAATCTAAACCTCCTTCCTCAAAAACTCTTTTTTCAACCCAATCAGATGTCCAAATGCCTTTAAATGATCATTTGGACTTGGCTAAATAATCTTTTGGACGCTTAAATATCATACCAAAATTGGATTTCATTTTTATCATTTTCCAAAAAACCAAAGATCATAAAATGGTAACTTTCATTGTCTTTTTTTATCATAGAAAAAAACATTCTCTTGCTAATTGCAATTAATTTTAACAATTGTATCAGTATTTGATAGATGGGTGCCAACAAGAAGTTGAGTCCACTTTTTGGCCAAAAAGTGGAACTATTTTTCTTATTTTTTTCAAATTAATCCTATTTGAGATGTAATATTTCAAGCACTTAGAGATTGAATATTTAAAAAATTTAGTAATAAAAGTTGTATTAATCAAAATCTACTTTCCAAATATGTAATTTATTGTAATACCTAGATGATAAAATTTAATTTTCAATTGGCATTACTAAAACCCACATTTTAAAAGTCACTGTTTCAGGACCATACTATGCCCGTGTATGGCAAGCAAAATTTCACCTAAATGAAACTATTTCTCTCAATACTTTTGGGAAATGGTATGTAACACAGTTAATATTGATGACAATATTTTTCTGTATTTTTTTGTGGAATAAATTTTTTTTATTGATTTTTTATTAGGCATAATTGTTGTTTTTAAAGTCTCTCATGTACGGCAAGCATAATTTGACCAAAACATATGATTTTTTTAAATTTTTTTAAGTGTGTAGAATTATCTCTATTTTGATGTCATATAAATTTTTTTGCGAGAAACTTTCATATATAAAAGTTATTAAAATAAAAAAATAGCCTGTTATCTTTAGTTTGTGGACCTGTTTAAGTTGAAATTTAATGAAAAATAGAAATTTAAATAAAATTTTAAAAAAAATTACATATTTGGAATCTACTCAGTCTAATCTATAATGGGTTTTTATTTTTTCTATATAGTCCTCTGAAAAAGTCTTCAAATATATCTCTAAAGTCCTTATTTTGTAAGGACACTAGCAGAGCCTTCAATTTGTAGGTCAAACAAGATCCAAGGCTATGGTTAGGCTACACATGCATCTTTCCAAACCAAAAGCCAACAGTAAAAGTGGGCTTGAAATTCAAAACTTTTAGAAACAAGATCTCGTTTAGTAAATAATACCCTATTTACCTTTTTAAAATTCATAACGTATAAATGAATGGATGGAAGGTTTTCTTTAAAAAAATAAGATTTTTTCAAAATGGGATCCCGTTTTGAAATGGAGTCCAATTTTTTTTTTTAAAACGGGACCCCATTTTGAAATGGGATCCTATTTTGTTTTTTGAAACATGATCCTGTTTTGAAACTTGACCCCATTTCTAAAATTTTAGGCTTGGGAACCCAAAGCTAAATGAGACCCTATTCATTCTAAGCGGGAACTTGTTTCTTTGAGTGTGATTTCATGAATTTGGCTAAGTATGAATGTTCCACCTCAAGTGGACTCATCTTGTTGCTCCAACCCAGATCGATGCCTTATTTATTTAACAACAAATCTTATATTTTTCTTGGTATTTAAAGTGTTTTGTGCTAGCATTCCCTTTGCCTATTATGTTTCTGTAGACCATGTGATATTATTATCTTACTTCATTGGGGGTTATTTATTTTACATGTTTTTTTTCTTTCATATTCAATCTTTCTTTATGAGCAACATAATAGGTCAATTCCCTCATCTTCACACTTGGGTGGGACGGTTCTATCTTCAATTTTCAATCTTTCCAAAAGATCCATTTTTCCCTCTGATCATTAATATATTTTATAATGTGATTTTCTTCCTTGCATTGACTTGTTTATTCTACATGAGGAATTTTTTTTTTGTTTTTTTTCATGAGATTTGCATCCTTATTTACAACCTCTCGAATGCTTGTGTATGTCTATTATAAATTATTTACCACTTAGGGTGCATAATATGGTAGTCCTTTACCCAGTATCCCCTAACCTAGCAATAGGGAAGGTTCATATCATTTATTTTCCTTCCCATTATTCCTTATATTCTATCTTGTTTGGGACAATTTTTATATCTTATTCCTTTTTAAGGATCTAGTTTCCTTCTTGGGGCAGTCTTTGTTTATTATGTGAGGTCATTTATTACATGGAATTGATTGTCTTGATTAGGCATTGTTTGTTATGAAAGAGGTATGTATTCATGATCACAACCTCTTCCTCATTTTCAAATACATTTTCATCATAAAATTGTTATTTAGGGGCTTAAACTATTTTATCTTTCATCTAGAATCCCTTTCTACCTCAAACTATAGGAGAAAGTTATTTCTTTTATTTCTTACCCTTCTTCTTTTTCCAATATGATACTTATGTTTGAGAAATCCTCCATGAGGTAGAGGTATTGTAAAAAATATTTAATCCCCCTATACCTCAAAGGATCCATTTACACTGTTGGAATTATGTTATATTTGTCATCAGTGAAAATACTTATTCGATTTTGAATGCTTACCGAACTCATCACTCAGTCCACAGCTTATACCAAGCATTCAGTAATCACCTTGTAAAGCTCAGCGGTTAAACAGTTCAAACCGAGCAGAATAGTGGTCACCGAGCATATGAACAGTTCTGCAGCAGTTACCAAGAAGAGCAACATTTACCGAGCAGACGGTAGTCACCGAGCTTCACCTTAACTACCGAGCCATCAGTTGAATCCAACCGAGAAGTCAGTTTCCACCGAGTCACCAGCGGTTACCGAGTGACATTATATCTACCGAGTCACCAACGGCTACCGAGTTCCAAGCTACACTTCGGGACTAGTATGGACCGAGCTTCTACTCTTACCGAGAGTATGACGATGCCGAGTATTGTAGTGGATGCCAAGTATCAGAAGATCACCGAGCCAGCTTGAGGAATCCGAGCTTCTACCGACTCAGTAATATTTTGTTTACTTATGAAGGGCCGACTTAGGAATAAGTTTATCTTATTTATTTGTATTTGGCCGACCTTGCAAGTTGTAATTATGGGATCGGTATATATATGTAATATATTATATCATCTGAAGTGTGAAAATGAGAGTAATCAGCGAAAAATAGCAGTAGAGCAGAGCATTTTTGCAAGGTCAGTAAAGGAGCAGAATTGCCATATCTATCACAGAAGGTGATCAGTATTGAAAGGATCTTATCAGCAATAAAGTTGTAAGTCAAGATCTACTATTTCATCCTAACAGTTGAATCAGTTTATAAATCCTTTAACAGGGTAGACTTAATAGTCTTTTATAAATCTCCTAACAGAGTGCATACTTCATTGTATGTTTGTAAATCCTCTAACAAGGTGGACCTAGCAGTCCTAATTGCTTCTAACAGGGCAGATCATCAGAAGTGGTCAATGTAAGCCTTAACCGG